>JAJOZX010000741.1:40000-212500 GCA_023014485.1 Bathynomus jamesi | reverse complement strand
ATTAATAATGATAATACATATTAACACTTAATAATGATAGTACATATTAATAATCATAACAACGCACTTTACACTTTATTAACAAAAGCTTACAAACTTCACCGGTCTGTACAGAATATATTGTTTCTAAAGTGAGTACATCAAGATAAGGTGTGAAAGTGGACGAACAATCCAAATACAGGGTGACCCCCAAAAATGTGTTTCGAAAAAAATATTTATGTAACACGTTATTTCTGGGAACACCTTTTTTGGGGGATCACCCTGTATAATAGACTGACTAGCAAGGACTGAGTAGCAAGGATCTTATTAAAGTAAAAACTTAGTAACTATATAAGAGAATATATCGTCTAAATTCCAGATTAACTCATTTACATTCCTTAATGGCACTCCGTAAAATAATGGTAACAGTCCTTAATGGCACTCCGTAAAATAAAGGTAACATTCCCTAATGGCACTCCATAAAATAATGGTAACAGTCCTTAATGGCATTCCATAAAATAATGGTAACATTCCTTAATGGCACTTCGTAAAATAATGGTAACAGTCCTTAATGGCACTCCGTAAAATAATGGTAACATTCCCTAATGGCACTCCGTAAAATAATGGCTTCTTTACCAGTATTCTGAAAAGTATTCCCAAAAGTTAAGTTCTTAAAAGTAATTTCTAAGAGTAGCCTCTAAAAGTTAGTCTCAAAAAGGCTGTCTTATTAAATTAGTCTTAAAAAAGGTAGTCTACAAAAGGTAGTTTCAAAAAGGTTGTCTTATTAAATTAGCCTTAAAAAAGTAATCTACAAAAGGTAGTTTCAAGACGTTAGTCTCAGAAAAAACAGTTTTAAAAGGTAGTGGATATACAGGGCGTCCCAAAAAAATGTATACACACTTTAAATAATTATAAAGGCAGTGTTTATTAAAATACATTTCATTTTCAAAATGTAATAGAATCTACAGACATTATTTAATTGTTTTGTCAACGCCTGTTCTCAAACTGACGTCCGTTCTGGTCCAGGCACTGCTGATAACGCGAAGCAATGGAATCGCAAACATCACGAAACATTTCGTTTGGTATTTGTGTGCATTCTCGTTCAATGGCTGCTCTCAATTCAGCGACTGTTGCAGGTTTTATAGCGTAGACTTTGTCTTTTAAGTATCCCCATAAAAAAGTCTAGTGGTGTGAGGTCTGGTGAACGCGGAGGGTATTCTACGAAACCCCTTCGTCCAATCCACATCCACATCGTGCCAAGTACCACTCGCAATACTCCACTCTTCGGTCCGGATCATCATCTTCATTAATAGCATGGACTAATCTTGGAATGTAACTTTTCCATTGACAGCGCTTCAAAATGCGTTGGACAGACGATTCTGAAAGTCCTACCTCACGACTCGCTTGCCGCACAGATTTTCTTGGACTTTGGTGATACGTTTCCAGTACTCTTTCTTGCTTTGTGGGGCTTGTCGATGTCCGTGGTCTTCCGGAACGCTTCTTGTGGACATTCTGAACAGTTCCATCGGCTTCAAACTTATTTCTAATTCGAGTGATGGTAAGTCGCGTTGGTGGATCTGTTTGAAACTCCCTCCTAAACTGTCTTTGCACTTCAACTGCGTTTTCACACTTCCAGTAGCATTTTAGAATGAATTTCCTTTGTTCAAAGCTTAGTCTGACTGCCATTATTAATTCTAATGGGTTTAACTTGGAAAGAAAGAAACATCAATTGAGCTATCAGCTGTTAAAGTGTGTATACATTTTTTTGGGACGCCCTGTATATAAAAAGTAGATCAAAAAAAGTCTTAAAAAGGTAGTCCCAAAACAGAAAATGTATACTCAAAAAAGGTAGTCTGAAAAGGTAGCCTCAGAAAAAGTAGTGTCAGGTAAATAGTCTTAAAGGGTAGTGTTTATATAAAAGCTAAACTAAATAAGTAGCCTTAAAAAGGTAGTCTCATAAAGAAAAATGTAGTCTCACAAAGGTAGCCTGAAAAGGTAGTCTCAAAAAAAGGTAGTATTGAAAAGGTACTGTAGTAAGTATACTGGTGTTACAATTGTATATCCATCTAATATCACTAAAAAGTCTGGAACAACCAACCTTCCTGGACTAGAGATTGCGTTGAACATGAATTCGGTCAAAGTTCAGTTCGAATATCTGAACCAGTTTTAAAATTATTACTTCCTTGAATATTAGGAATGCAATATTACTACTACTACTACTACAACTACTACTACTACTACCTACTACTACTGCTACTACTACTAATAATAATAATAATACTAATACTAATAGAAGTAAAACTATTATATATTTTTTCCTTGACTTTCTGCGCCCTACATATGCATTTATACATTGATAGCCATATATATATACACACACACACACACACACACACACATTATATGTTCAACTTAATTAGTGTGTTTGCAGTGCATTCATCGCTTAACAACATTAACTACCATTCAATTATTTCTAAACAATTGCTCCAGAGCGAAACAATTATCAATTTCATTCACAGAATTACCCAAATGAACAATCATAGAATTATTATCGTTTTGCTTTTTTTAACATATCTAATAAAGATTTTAGCAAAATGTACAATTAAAGCTATTAAAAAATAAGTAAAATCATATTTTTTTGTTTTAGAAATTTTGAAATCGAATTAATGTGAATTATTAAAAATAATTTTAACAATTTTGGGCAAAATTAAATAAAAATTACAACAGTAAATTTATTATTTTTAAATTAAATTAAAAAAAAAAATTCTTTTATTTTATATAATTTTGCGTTAAGTTTTTTATAATATATATATATATATATATATTATATATATATTACACTTAATTTCTCACTAAAAAATGTTAAAAGATTAAAACCTAAAAAGAAAATTGGGTTTTAGTTTTTAATTTTTAGGTTTTAGTATATAGAATTATACGATTATAGCTCATATTAAATTTAATTAATTAGAAATACTGATATACTGTATATATATATATATATATATATATATATATATATATATATATATATACGTATATAAGTATTTTATACAGGGGTTTTCAATGATTAAATTTAATATAGACCAGAATCGTATGATCTTAGTATATATCCGAGTGATGCCCCCATAAATTATAAATTACACCTACATTTCATGAAATATTTGACAAAGGCAATTAAGGGGGTATTGTTTACTCATTGGTTTCACAACTACAAATCATTTCCTCGTAATGGTTTAAAAGGAGTGTTAACTTCCTTATATCCTTTATTAGTAACATTGAAATCTATTAACATTAGTATAAGGGCTCGTAGTTTGGATCCGAGTAAAGACGGACGATAATTACAAAATTACAGGTAAATATAATTGCATTTACCTCGCTCAACAAAAGGTTTTTATAACCAGTGGTTTATATTAATATAATTTCCTTTTTATGGGAACCTATCTATGGCGTTTGAGAGCGCAATTTGGTCTATATATACGCTTCCTCATACATCAGAGAAACGACTCAACTGCTCTGCTTAATCACAGGGGAGACATTAATAATTATCTGACCTCTCCGAAATATTATCTCTCTCTTTTATATCAAATTTTTATATCAAACGAAAGCGGTAAACGAAAGCGGTAAACGAAAGCGGTAAACGAAAAGCGGTAAACGAAAAACAATAGAAATTAGGATCTTTGTAAATGTGTGATTAGAGACATCCGGTTAAAAATCGACGATTAAAAGCTTATAAAAGGTTACAATGAAGGAGTTATTTCGTCTCGACTATTTTTCATAATCTACTCGTCCTGTTCGTTCGTTCGCCCGTCTCTCTGTCTGTCCGTCTGTCTGTTTGTCTGTCTCTATCTGTTCAGGTCAAATGCATTTCCGAACCGTTATTAATATTAGCCCTAAATGGAAAATTGTTATGGAGGAATATTGCAATATATATATATATATATATATATATATATATATATATATATATATATATATATATATAGAGAGAGAGAGAGAGAGAGAGAGAGAGAGGAGAGAGGAGAGAGAGAGAGAGAGCGTTTTTAATTCAATTGTTTTTCTATTCTCTCAAACTACGAGTCATTTTTAACTATTTTTTGCGCCAATTCCGTCGTGATATTTAAGGTAGCACTTAGCCATATTAAATGTTTTTCCCACTAGGTGGAAATAATTACCAAATTGTCAATTTTTATTTCATCATAATTTTGAATTTAAATGGATAATTACATTTTATAGCGCCAATTATTTAGATATTCACTCGTAAAGATATAGACGTTTATACATCTGAGCCAATTTCGCTATATTTATATACGAATATACGTATAAATTTAAGTGTCTGTGAGTTTGGTATACTTAATACATCAAAACAAATAGAGAAACTGCGTTGACGGCCTATAATTTATTTGCTACTATATATATATATATATATATATATATATATATATATTAGAGAGAGAGAGAGAGAGAAACCAAGAAAACGGATGAAACAAATGCGGTATTGTGATTGGTACAATTTTATCATCATAAGAAAACCTAATAAATTCTCAGTTTTGTACAAAGATACGAATTAAAGCAATATATTAGGTCTGAAGTATTTTGCCTCTCAAATTATAAGACTCTTTACTCTTCTCAAACCAATAATTTTCCTCGCATTTTAATTCAAGGATTTCATCCATATTTGTACATAATTTGTACATAAATATGTAATTTTTTAGCGTCTTCATTCATTCCAATTTGTCTGTAGGACTGACGCTTGTACGGAGGATTGACAAAAATAAATAGACTCCTTCGGTCTTTACGTAGTTTTTCATATGATAATAAAAGTCAATAAATAATAAATATAATTGAATCAATATACAGTGTTTAGGATGGTGTTGGTTTTTCCCTATGTATTATGTAAGGCTGTCAAATACACCTTTTTGGTTGATAAATTAGAAAAGGTAGCCACAAACTGTCATACAGCACATCAGGTAAGACGAACGCTGTCCATTCCACTAACTTCTCTATATTATTGTTAGCCAACATCATCGGGAATCGAACCACCTACCTCAGTTCGCTTACAGAGTTACCTACTGAGCTATGAGCTCTGTTTATTTGGTTAAGCAAATAGTTTAAACTTTAATTACGACAGGAAATCTATAGCGCAGTTCAGATCCTCAAGATTTCCAAGATGAATATATTCATTAATTGATCATATAATTCACGATTCCTACATTTGGTTTTACGTACATAATTCACAATTCCTACATTTGGTTTTACGTACATAATTCACGATTCCTACATTTGGTTTTACGTACATAATTCGTGATTCCTACATTTGGTTTTACCTATATAATTCACGATTCCTACATTTGGTTTTACGTACATAGTTCGTGGTTCCTCCATTTGGTTTTACGTACATAATTCGTGGTTCCTACATTTGGTTTTACGTACATAATTCGGGATTCCTACATTTGGTTTTACGTACATAATTCGTAGTTCCTACATTTGGTTTTATGTACATAATTCGGGATTCCTACATTTGGTTTTACGTACATAATTCGGGATTCCTACATTTGGTTTTACGTACATAATTCGTAGTTCCTACATTTGGTTTTACGTACATAATTCGGGATTATTACATTTGGTTTTACGTACATAATTCGTAGTTCCTACATTTGGTTTTACGTACATAATTCGTAGTTCCTACATTTGGTTTTACGTATATAATTCACGATTCCTACATTTGGTTTTACGTACATAATTCGTGGTTCCTACATTTGGTTTTACGTACATAATTCGGGATTCCTACATTTGGTTTTACGTACATACATTCTATAAAGAAAATAGAAAACAATGATTCGAGATACTGCTGTACATTCTACTGTTTCTACTTTGGAATTGCTCACAAAGATTGTTTTCTATTTTCTGTTTGGATTATAATAATGTTTACTAAATTGTAAATATTATATAGAGAAGGAACGGGAAAGGGGTTCTCATCAGAATAAAGTCTTTTCTTAACAGAAATGGACTGTAGGTAAAGGTAAGGTTCGTCTCAAAATTCGGTTCCAAATTGGAGACCGCACATACATTAACCGGGAACTTACTGGCTTTCTTTTTGTCCCTATATACCAAAACGTTATACCAAGAAGGGTACTAACACGACCAATGTTAGCAACCTTTTATTACTTGGAATGTTAAAGTTAGAAAAATACCTTTCATATACCTCGACTTTCCCGTTTGCAGTTTACCCGTGCAAGGACACTCACCTTGAATTGATATTAAGCTGAGACTCGTCCGACAACAGAACAAACCTCCAAAATGCCGCAGGTCTGAGTATTATCTCCTTGGCTCACGTTACTCTTCGCTCCACATTGGCAGCTGCAAGTCGGGATCTTCTACAACAAGCTACAACAATCCACTGTACAGATCATGCTTATAAAGTTGAGGTGTTCATTGTGACAAATTTACATTATTTACGATACCTTCAAACCAAGTATGAATACTGGGCCTTACGTGCCAATAAAGGGCTCTTTGTGTTCATCCTGTAGTTAACAATGACCTTCCTGGTCTAAGGTTAATTTCTCGTTCATTTCTCTGACGAAACTTTGCTGCGATGACGCCATGAAAAAAATATTTAATTCGTAAACCCAATAATTTTAGCTATCTGCCTCTCACTTTGACCAAAGTCTCGTTATTAAATCATGCCACCAGAGGCATAAATGGTATTATATTGAAGGCAACAACTGTACTACACATCATACATACGATCTACAGTCTACAGGCAATTTCGACGCACAGTGGGTTTGGTTTCGAACCTAAATAAAGGATTTGTCCTTAAAAGTGGTTGTTCCCTCGTGGTAAATGCTTATTTTATTCTAGCCTCTCTCTCTCTCTCTCTCTCTCTCTCTCTCTCTCTCTCTCTCTCTCTATATATATATATATATATATATATATATATATACTGTCTGTATATACCGGATTTTCCATTCGTTAAACAATGTATATTAAATCTTCAGGTTAAACGTAGAAAAAAAACCTATTATGTAAATTATATAGGCGAACGAATGCGTTTTTCACTTACTTTGTATATACACATCAATTATTTATAATTTGAGAGTTTTTCAACACTGAAAAAACCCCAAGAATTACGTTCGAGAATGAACTCTTCAAACCTTTATATTATAAAGGCTTCAAAACCGCTTCTAATACATTAATAATAATGAGAAATAGAGATTATTATAAACGCATACTTAACTACCCTTTTAAAAAAAAAATATTTAAAAAAAATCCTTCACCATTGGATTTATAATTGCAAGCTTAATTATGTGCATGAAAAACAGTTAAATATGTATGGAAATAATTACTGGATAAATATATACCGTTTACATATATACACACGTATATATATATATATATATATATATATATATATATATATATATATATATATATATATATGTGTGTGTGTGTGTGTACAGAAAAAACTTCTTTTTATGCCATTTAAATTATTTTAATGATGGTTTATAGTTTATAAAAGTTCTTTACCTTATATTTACTCCGGTTTTTTAAGGGTTGGGTTAAAGTTATCTTCTTTTTGTAGGTTTTATTAAATTCATTTTGACGTCAATGTTTCCAAATTGGTTCTTTTGAATGAAATGAAGAAAAAGAGCAAAAACTTTAGTTGAAAGTTTGTTACAGCTTCCGTTCCTAATTATATTCAATAATAAATAAATAGATAGATAGCTAGATAGATAGATAGATAGATAGACAGGAGTAGGTAAATAGCTAGAAGTAGGTAGATGGCTAGATAGATAGATAGACAGGAGTAGGTAAATAGCTAGAAGTAGGTAGATGGCTAGATAGGAGTAGGTAAATAGCTAGAAGTAGGTAGATGGATAGATAGGAGTAGGTAAATAGCTAGAAGTAGGTAGATGGATAGATAGGAGTAGGTAAGTAGCTAGAAGTAGGTAGATGGATAGATAGGAGTAGGTAAATAGCTAGAAGTAGGTAGATGGATAGATAGGAGTAGGTAAGTACTGTAGCTAGAACTAGGTAGATAGATAGATAGATAGAAGGGTGGATATATGAACAGAAGTAGATAGATAGATAGATATAGAGAGGGGAAGATATATAAACAGAAGTAGGTAGATGGATAGATATAGTAGGTAGATAGATAGATGGATATCTATAGAAGTAGGTAGATGAAAGACAGTTAGATACATACACACAAAGGGCCTACATACTTATATAAGTAGATAGATAGATAGATAGATAGAAGTAAATAGATAGATAGATGAACAGGAGTAGGTAGATAGATAGATAGATAGATAGATAGATAGATATAGAAGTCGGTAGATAGATAGATAGATAGATAGATATAGAAGTCGGTAGATAGATAGACAGTTAGATACATACACACAAAGGGCCTACATACATACATAAGTAGATGGACAGATAGATAGATAGCTAGATAGATAGAAGTAGATAGATAGATAGAGGGACAGGAGTAGGCAGATAGATAGATAGATATAGAAGTAGGTAGAGGGATAGACAGTTAGATACATTCAAACAAAGGGCTACATACATACACTATATACACACATACATAAGTAGATGGATAGATGGATAGGATAGAAAGCAAGATAGATAGTTACATACATACATAGATTGGTATTGAAGGCTGAAGTTAGTGTTACACAAATATTTTTGTTTGTCTTGATTTAGCTTTGAAGTCTTTGCGTATGAAAAGGTCTTCAGTTAAGATATTACTTCACTATAAATGATTATGAGAACTTCATTGCTCCTTTCACTATAATTCATCATTAGGCTTATTATTTACATCCTAAATACATCACTAAATCGTGTACAGTAATTTTAGTTCTAACTCCTAATTTATCTTCTGAAATTTTCGTGTTTTTATGACTAATGCCGTCTTCAAATGCGAAACTGAATGAATGAAATGAATGAATGAATAAGTCTTTATTTATAAAATACAGTTTTACACTTTTATAATTTATGTTTTTACAATAATTTTAACTTAAAATAAATAATTGTGAAGTTGAACTATTTATTTTATTAAATTTGACCCTTAAATTTTAGGTTTTGTTTTAGGCTCTACTTTTAGGCTTTTAATTCGATAAATATTTCATTTTAGGCTTGTACCACAATCGTATATTTCAATCATATATCGTCAAGTGACGACTAACAGAACTTAAGCAGTTGATGTAGGCCTAAAACTGGCCTATTTCCCTTTCTCTTAAGAAATTAAGAATTTTATATGTAATACGATATGATATGATAGATATCGTTCCTTTCAGCATTTTCACAGGTTTAGCTTCAAGTTCCAGCTTTTCTTTCTCTTTGTGTGTGTGTGTGTGTGTGTTCTCTCTCTCTCTCTCTCTCTCTCTCTCTCTCTCTCTCTCTCTCTCTCTCTCTATATATATATATATAGAACGAGACAAACATACAGACATACAAGCATAAAAAAAGAGTTAGTAGATGCACAGAGAACATCCACCGCACAGCAATGTGTACAAGTAAAATAGGCAATATTAAATTCTATTAAATTCTACCTATAACTGACTCGTCTCCCGTCGCACGAAATGAACTTTGAGAAATAATGTAATTCCCACCTTTATTATTAAAAATCACAAACATTATATTAAACCGAAAAAGAATTCAAAATGTAAGAAAAAGTGGGAATTGGAGTTAATGGATACGACAGCAAGATAAAAATGAAATATAATTGCAGGGAAATAGGAATTAATTTCATATTAGAATTTAAAGGGATATTTTTAAATTTCAGAAAATAACCAAACTTCAGGTTAAAAAAAAAAATAAAAAAAAAAAAAGAACCCCCCAAAAAAACAAAAAAAAAACCCCAGATTAAAAACCTTTCAACGTGTTTGATAAACTCGAATGTTAAATAATACTATAAATACGGGGCTATATGAAGCCTTTTGAATAGAGATAGATCGTAGAATATAATTAAGGCCCGTACTTGAAGTAAACACATTCATTTGTTACCCAATTATTATTCTTTCATTATCCATCTCTAAAATGAAGCGAAGGTATTCATTCTCGACTAACAGAACCAACCTTCGTTAACAAGACACGCACATACACACCCACACACCTACACACACACACACACACACACAGGAAGAGAGAGAGAGTTACAAGGAGTTACAAGGAAAAGAAGTACCTCAAAAGGCCTTGCGGTCCATACCGAGGAGGTACCAATGGCAACGGGTGCCAGGGAAAAAGAGAGAAAAAGAGAGAAAAAGAGAGAAAAAAGAGAGAAAGAGAGAGAAAAAGAGAGAAAAAAAAGAGAGAGAGAGAGAGAGAGAGAGAGAGAGAGAGAGAGAGAGAGAGAGAGAATGTAACGGAAGCGGGGGACATGTTATAAACCATCTGACATATTACGAGGCTTCATTTTAAACATGAAAAAACTAATAGCAGTTTAATGGCTAATTGCTCTCCTCAACTTTGATTGAAGTTTCCTTTTGCTCGCGTATGTATTTACTATATATTATGCCTCATGCTACCTTTCATGCTAAAATAATGAAGATGTCAGGTTAAACGTATGTAATGGTTCAGTTGAGACAGTTCGTATTAATTATAAGGTGTTTAGGCTTTATTGAAGAATATATATCAAAGCTAATGACTATTTAACAAGTTTATTATATATAGGGAACTAAAAGCTTGCTTGTTAGGAGTGCCTGTTGTATGTAAATATGGAAAATAAGTATATTTTGCAATATATATATATACAGGGTGGCCCATAAGTCCCAATCGGTTATAATTAAAGCGAAAATACAAAAAATCAAACAAAGTAAAAAGTTTATAATAAGTTTAAAAAATACTTATTGATTAATCAAAGTGGAAAATATAACCCTGTCGATAAAATAATTCTTTCCTTAATAATCGATTACGTTAGTAATAGGTTTTCGCTTTAATTATAACCGAGTGGGACTTATGGGTCACCCTGTGTATATATATATATATATATATATATATATATATATATATATATATATATATATATATAATATATGATGAATAAAACCACGAAGGAAAGGAAACACAGAATGGGGATCTTTTCCGTTTGACACACATGGTTCGATTTTATTTTAAATTTCTACACAGACGTAGTTTTGCATGCCGATTACGAAAATCAGAACCATGTTTTGGAGAAATTAATAATAAAAAAGTTACAACCCTTTAAAGTATTTTATTAGACCCGCCCTTCGTGCGGGTCGCGGGTAGCAAAAATTAACCAAACTATCACGACTTAACCTAACCAATCGTCAAGGGGGTACAATTAACCTAAAAAATAAATAAAAAACAATAAAAAATTTTTTATTTATTTATTAATACTATAAACACCCAGGAATGTCTGTCAGTCAGTCCGTCCCGCTCAGTTTGTCAGTCGGTCACGCTCAGGAACGTTTAGGTTAAGTCGTGATATTGTTTTTTATTTATTTTTTTAGGTTAATTGTACGCCCTTGACGATTGGTTAGGTTAAGTCGTGATAGTTTGGTTAATTTTTGCTACCCGCGACCCGCACGAAGGGCGGGTCTTAGGCTAGTTGTAACTTTTTTAATTATTAATTTCTCCAAAAAATGGTTCTGATTTTCGTAATCTGCATGCAAAACTACGTCTGTGTAGAAATTTAAAATAAAATCGAACCATGTGTGTCAAACGGAAAAGATCCCAGAATGGTGCTCAAGCGCTTTCGTCTAATGACATCCTCAGGAACACTGAAGGATAATTTTCATATATATATATATATATATATGTATATGTTCAGAGAAATTCTGTATATTACGGTATTACCCGTTAATTTATTTATATAAAAATGTATTTATACATTTTATAATATATATTTTTTATGCATATCAAGTGCCCTCGAGTGTATGAACTACATTTAATGGTCTCATAACATAAATGACGACATGATCACGAAAAATCGTATCCATTTAAAAAGATAAGTAATTAAAGGCATTATGCCTTTATATTCAACGTATATTCTACCATTCATCCACACATCGCTTGGTCTGAGACGTTACCCAGGACTCTTAATTAGAAGACTCACCAGTTAGAAAAATACTATCTCTCTAATGACCTACGTACTAGATACGATATTTTTAAATCCCGCTATCGCCAATTAAAAATTATACCGCTCCTTCGGGATTTGTAAATCACTCTTTCTAATTAGACTGGAATCAGTTACTTGCGCAGATGAACAAAATGAGGGTTAATTACAGGTCTGAACACCGCTTAGACGGTTAATGTCGAGCAATGCAATGCCTTAAAGGACGCATCCATCAAAGACATCTTTCACTGAAAAGAATTAGACCATATAAATTATATTTAGCTCTTTATTAAGCTTTTAAGCTTTATTTATGCTTCGGGTTGAATTAAATTTCTGTATATATAAAGATTAGAGTTCTTATTCATTCGGATATGTACAGAAAGTAGATGTAAATGTAATCACACGCGCACACGCGCACGCACGCACGTAAGCGCACACACACACACACAGAAGCAAAATTATTTTCAGTAATGAAAAATTGTTAATAAATGATGGATATGTAAATATTTTTGTTATTTTTGTTTAAAATATGCAAAATCTTTTCAGGAATTAATTTTATTTCATTATACGAACTGTAAATCCAAAACAAAGACAGTATAATAATGGCCTAATTATTATTATTATTATTATTATTATTATTAATCGTCACTCTTGTTTGTAGCTTTTCTCTTCCATAAATTTTCATTCTTTTTAATTCTCTTAAAAATTTGGGGAAATTCTCGATCATTTTGTAACTGGAAAATGGACCCTAACTAAAGCATTTGAATAAAAACGAAGGAGCAAGAGTAGTTTACGTTCCCCTGTGGCGCCCAGTGTAGTTTACGTTCCCCTACATTATCCTAGTGTAGGTTACGTTCCCCTTACATTATCCTAGTGTAGTTTACGTTCCCCTACATTATCCTAGTGTAGTTTACGTTCCCCTACATTATCCTAGTGTAGTTTACGTTCCCCTACATTATCCTAGTGTAGGTTACGTTCCCCTTACATTATCCTAGTGTAGTTTACGTTCCCCTACATTATCCTAGTGTAGTTTACGTTCCCCTACATTATCCTAGTGTAGGTTACGTTCCCCTTACATTATCCTAGTGTAGTTTACGTTCCCCTACATTATCCTAGTGTAGTTTACGTTCCCCTACATTATCCTAGTGTAGGTTACGTTCCCCTTACATTATCCTAGTGTAGTTTACGTTCCCCTACATTATCCTAGTGTAGTTTACGTTCCCCTACATTATCCTAGTGTAGTTTACGTTCCCCTACATTATCCTAGTGTAGTTTACGTTCCCCTACATTATCCTAGTGTAGTTTACGTTCCCCTACATTATCCTAGTGTAGGTTACGTTCCCCTTACATTATCCTAGTGTAGTTTACGTTCCCCTACATTATCCTAGTGTAGTTTACGTTCCCCTACATTATCCTAGTGTAGGTTACGTTCCCCTTACATTATCCTAGTGTAGTTTACGTTCCCCTACATTATCCTAGTGTAGTTTACGTTCCCCTACATTATCCTAGTGTAGGTTACGTTCCCCTTACATTATCCTAGTGTAGTTTACGTTCCCCTACATTATCCTAGTGTAGTTTACGTTCCCCTACATTATCCTAGTGTAGTTTACGTTCCTCTACATTATCCTAGTGTAGTTTACGTTCCCCTACATTATCCTAGTGTAGTTTACGTTCCCCTACATTATCCTAGTGTAGGTTACGTTCCCCTTACATTATCCTAGTGTAGTTTACGTTCCCCTACATTATCCTAGTGTAGTTTACGTTCCCCTACATTATCCTAGTGTAGGTTACGTTCCCCTTACATTATCCTAGTGTAGTTTACGTTCCCCTACATTATCCTAGTGTAGTTTACGTTCCCCTACATTATCCTAGTGTAGTTTACGTTCCCCTACATTATCCTAGTGTAGTTTACGTTCCCCTACATTATCCTAGTGTAGTTTACGTTCCCCTACATTATCCTAGTGTAGGTTACGTTCCCCTTACATTATCCTAGTGTAGTTTACGTTCCCCTACATTATCCTAGTGTAGTTTACGTTCCCCTACATTATCCTAGTGTAGTTTACGTTCCCCTACATTATCCTAGTGTAGTTTACGTTCCCCTACATTATCCTAGTGTAGTTTGAATTTTTTGAATTGAATTGAATTGAATAACCTTTATTAATAATAAAATAAATACATTTTTTCAATTTACAATGCCATGAATAATTTTGAAGCTCGACTATTTATTTTATTTAATTTGGCCCTTAAGCTTTAGGCTTTACTGGGCTAATTTGCGTTAGTTTGCGTTCCCCAACTTTGTCCGCGTATACCTAATCAAATAAAATGTTAAAACTAACGAAAATATTACGACTTAACCTGACCAATCGTCAATATATATATATATATATATATAATGAATAAAACCACGAAGGAAAGGAAACACAAAATGGTGCTCAAGCGCTTTCGTCTAATGACATCCTCAGGAACACCATTTTGTGTTTCCTTTCCTTCGTGGTTTTATTCATCATAAATATTTTTCACGTGTTACCTTCGTGAAATAATTTTCATATATATATATATATATATATATATATATATATATATATATATATATATATATATATATTGACGATTGTTTAGGTTAAGTCGTAATATTTTCTTTAGTTTTAACGTTTTATTTGCTGGATTCATTTAAAAAATGTCTCCTGAAGATCCTAGTGTAGTTTACGTTCACCAACTTTGACCTAGTGTAGTTTGTGTCCCCTTTTGCATCAGGGGGACGTAAACTACACTCGCTCCAAAACAAATTTTGTATTTCATTATAAAATATTTGCCATACCCATCATGCATCAGGAAGAACACTTATCCACTTTTTGCGTAAATTCTTGCACGCAACTGACTTTCGATGTGGTTATGAGTTTATGACAGTAATGTGATAAGGTAATGATGTAATCATCTCTGTGATAAGGTGGTTTAATTTATCCCTTTCAGGACGCCCGATACAAATTGGTAGCGTTTCAAGTACTCGCATTCATGACTTAATCCTACAAAAAATTCGGGCCTTAAAGGGTTAACCGAGAGTAGGATGACAATTTTTTACATAAACGCAAAAGTCGTCAGAATTTATCCAATAAGACAAAGGGAAAATATTTGAGGGTATTTTTATACAAACATTTCTTCTCATATTTTCAAACATGTTTTATGTAAGTTATATTTTTGCTTGAATAATGAACTGAAACAAGTTAATTGTAAGTAAAAATGACATATGAAAATGTAATAATGGGGTTCTTTAAACTCCTTCGCAACAGCTGTGAACTATCACACACTTTTTCTCATTTTATTTTCAGCTGAATTCTAGTTGAATTAGTAAATTACAGTATATAAAAGACCACAAGGAATTTTGGATCTCTCTCTTTTTTCTTTTTGATATTTTATTTAGTGTACTCGCAAGGAAATTAAGGTCGAACGTGTATTTTATATATATATATATATATATATATATATATATATATATATATACAGTATAAGAAAAATTCACATTTGAAGATAGCCCCTCCACCTCCAAATTACTAATTAGAATTTTCTTTTGAAATATTAATTATTTCGGTGAACTTTTTTCCGCCATTGTACACACAATCACACAATCTTTTCTGAAGTAAGTTGTAGATTATATCACCCTTTATTAATTATTTAAATTCTCGGGTATGGATCTCTTGTCTTAATGTAAAATGCGACTGATTGTACGTAGTCAGAGCCAAGCGATTTCACCAATGTGAAATTATTATAAAAAATAGGGACATGCCTAGATTTCTAGACTTTCAAAATGGAAACGTAATTATTAAGACGATGTACTAGAAGATATCTCTGTAAACTAATGCTAGTTAGTTCTCAGATTAGATATAATTTCATACTAAAACTGTGTCCGTCAAACTGATTTCTCCATAAAGAGAAATAGCTACTGAAGTTTTGTAAACAACCATAATCAGAAAGCCTAAACTTCATCGCTGGATTACACTCAGCTATTTAGTACTTAATTATCTCGCTTTAAAGGTAATTGGGATACGTCGTAGACAGTGTTGTAACACCACTTCCCGTCAATTAGTGAACTTGAACGACATTGGATCTGGTTTGTAGTTGGATGGGGAGACTGTCCTTTGGGTCCAGATTATGTAGCGACCCGTGGTTCGAATCCCACGTAAAACTGTAGATCCCCTCTGTCATATGAACTTAGATGTTGCGAAGGAGGTCAAACTACCCTATAATTACGTTTTTAAATAATTTTTCATGAATTAACTCGGTAATGATAGCTGTGAAAATTATAAAATTAATTAAGTCTGTGCATAAATTCCAATGCTTTATAGTCTCCAAAACGAAGAAAACTGTCTTGTTATTAAATTTGGGTAAACTAATATAATGAAAATGAAAATTGAAATCTGAAAGAACAGTTTTATTCAGAAAGGTAACTGGCGTCATACAGATACTTCATATGTCTTTCTTCTTCTTCTTCTTCTTCTTCTCTTCTTCTCAGCATAATTAATCTCATTTTTATATGGGGTCGCTGTTTAAGGTGACGGAATCATCTTAGTTGCTCGTTCAAAGACGAGCAACTACTGTAAGATGATTCCGTCGCTTAGGTCAAAGTCGTACGAGGATAGGCTTAAGGAGTTAAAATTGATTACACTCGAGACTAGGAGGCTAAGGGGTGATCTAATCCAGGTTTTCAAAATTATGAATGGGTTCGATAACGTAGATAGAGATAGTTTTTTCGAAATATCTCAATATAATAGGACTAGAAATAACGGGTGTAAGTTGACAAGTAGAAGGTTCGAGACAGTAGTTGCCAAAAACTTTTTTACGCATAGAATAGTAAATAAGTGGAATAGTTTGCCGGTAGAAGTAATTAGTAGCACGTCTATAAACATGTTTAAAAATCGATTAGACGCATGTGTTGATAGATTGGGTATAGTTTAAGGTAGTAAAATTAAGGCTGTGTGGTTCGGAACCCACGTAAAATTGTAGGTCCCCTCCGCCACCACGGAGGACATGCACAATACACAATTACGAACACAGTTAGGTAGACCAACCATGAGTGGATCATAGGGTCTTTGTTGGTCTGAAACATTATAACATTATAACATCTTGGTCTATCGTACACCATATCCTCCTCCAAATTCTTCTCCCGTAAGTCCGCTCTAACACAATCCTTCCATTTCTTCTTCGGTCTTTCTCTTCTTCGACCACCCGGCAACTCCATCACCATCACTCTACGTCCGACATAATCTTCATCTCGCCTCATCACGCGCCCATATCATCTCATTCTTGCCTCTTGTATCTTCTTTGATGCCTCTGCCACCTTCACAGTTCCTCTAATATACTCATTCCTGATCCTATCCTCTCTTGTCACACCGCACATCCATCGCAACATTCTCATCTCTGCTACATCCATTTTGTTCTCATTTGTCTTCTTCATAAGCAATGCCTCCATTCCATACAACATTGCTGGTCTCACCACAGTTTTATATACCTTTCCTTTCAACTTCACTGGCATCTTTCTATCGCACAAGACACCCGACATTTCTCTCCAATTCTTCCACCCAGCTTGCACTCTATTATTAATTTCTTTCTCCACATCTTCCTCATCCATTAACGAGCCCAAGTACTTAAATCGGTCTACTCTTTTAATAACTTCTCCATTCATTACCATCTCATCTTCCTGATCCTCATGTAAGTATTCACTATTCCTTCTGCTTCTTTTCATCCCTCTATCTTCCAACGCTCCTTTCCAACTCTCTAACTTCTGTTCCATCTCCTCCTTTGTCTCGGCACGCAATGATATATCGTCTGCGTAAAGCATACTCCATGGCGCGCTCTCTCTCACTCCCTATACGTCATATAGTAACAAGAAAAATTTTAAAAATAAAAATGAATATGAAAATTAACAGTATCGAGCTTGAGTAGAACTACAGATAAACATTTTCATACGAGGAAGCCTAAAGTTTAGAAGACATATATGATAGTAATGCATAAATAACTCGAAAAGTTTTATGAAGGACTTGTAATACTTTCGGTGTATAGATGAAATGATGGGTCGCGCGTCTTAAGGTACCTAAGCGCCACCACAGGCGAAAACATGTTTTTGATGGCTATCACTATTTTCACCCTTCCTCTATCGCGTGGTTTGGGTTATAATGACCTTACGACACTAGAAGTATGGCTGAAAACCTTATGAAGCGAACTACTTTTTTCATTTCTATCGCCAGCCAAAAGTTCACCCAAAGTTCGGCATAATAAGAAAATCAAAAAATTTAAAAAATATATATAAAATATAAAATATGAAAATCTATTCCAAAAACTCATCAACATCTTCATTAGCATACTTAGAACTCTAATTTATCCAAAAATGAACGTTCTAGCTCAATTAATAACAGAGATACTATTGCGAAAATATTGCTGAACTTTGGAGGCGATTTCTGGCGAATTTTAATTTTGGCGCTTAGGTACCTTAAGACGCGGGACCCCTCAAATGCCATTACCGTTTTCCAAGTAAATTATTTTGAGTCACTTTATCAAAGGTTTTGCTTATATCCAAGAAAAAACTGTAAATAGTCGAACTGCTATTACTGTATTTAAATACATGCAGTTTCCTTCAATATATACTGTAAATAATGAAATCCGTAAAGTGGGATCGTTTGAAACCGAACTGATTAAGACATGTCCAGAAATAAGCGTGTAGTCTTCAAGGCAAATTTTTTTCAAGCAATTTGAGAATGAAGAGACAAATGATTGGTCTGTAATTTTTGCTAGCTAGAATGCCCATAGAAGATAGAAGACCATAAACTCTGTATGAATGTAACTATGACCTAGGAATGATTATGCCATCAGACGCTACTTTAAAAGACCATACCCACAGGCTTACAGTCCTTCGGAAGCAAACGAATGTGGACATACTTAGAACTTTCAAGACAAGAATCATGATTAATGATTACCCTCGGGATACCCTTAATACTCCCGAGGATTGATTACTATTTCCAACTCGGGGTATTATAATATAAGAAAATGAAACTAAAACATGTTGAGAGATTCCACAGAACTTATACAAAGTTATGTAAGAGGAATGCACAGTGCACACTTGAACTGCTGGGAAAGGCTTCATTCAGGTGCTCAAATTTGCTTCAGACTGCAGTGGTTCCCAAACCTTTTGAGTCATTACCCCGTTTTCACATGGATACCTTCATAATGACCTCAACCCTACCTGTACCCCACGTAAAGCCTGTCCCAGTGTTGCCATGTCGTTTATTTATGTACTTTGTACTTTAGAAGTATTTGCAGAGTACTAAATTACCCCACTGAAAAAGCCAAATTACCGCAATAGGTTAATTTACCCACAGTTTGGGAAACGCTGCTCCAAAGAAAGAAGATTTGGAAGGTACTGTATATCATAATACATCTGGAAGAGAATGAAAAAAAACAGTACCACCGAACACTGAATCAGTCACTCTACTGCAAGCTAGCGTCCATACTTCAGTGGGTAACATCACTTCCCTCTATAACCGAAGTGAAGATGCTGAAGTCTTGGGTTTGAACCCCGATGATGCTGGTAATAATAAATAATTCACTGGGCAACACGTATTTTATTGAATGATATCTGACACTTGATTCTAGGTAATTTGGGTGCGCTGAATACGAATTTCAACTCGGTTTGGCTCTATCAGGTCCTGATTCTTGTCGACAGCCTATGTGCCATTTTCCAGATTTTTCAAATTAGGACTAAAAAATTAAGTCATGTGTTAAATTTTTTTTTCAAGTTTCATGAATACAAGCAGTTCAAACTAATACAGTAAAATTACATTATAACGATAGAAATGACTTAAAATAAAAAAACAAACAGATATGAAGCTTTCACTGTGGCAAAAATTTTCTTTTGTAAGACTTTCTAGCGTATTTGCTTGTTGATGGCAGGTCTCTTTTCAAGCACCAGCAGTAATCAGCCATCATGTGGGAATCCCAGCGGCCTTTACCGTTCCTCCATAATTTTGATATCTTGGTGGAATCTCTCCCCTTGTTCGTCACTTACATCACCTAAATTACTTGGAAATTGGTCAAGATGGCTATTCAAAAAATGCATTTTTATGCTCATATTGCAACCTAACTCTTTGTAGTCCCTTAAAAGTTTTTTTACGATTTCTTCGTAGTTATCTGCCCTATAATTGCCTAAAAAGTTTTCTATCAAGTCCACGAATGAGAACCAGCCATTTTTTTCGCGTTCATTCATGACATTAGGAAAATTGCTGTCTTTAATCATTGTTCTTATTTGTGGACCGTCGAAAATTCCCGCCTTGATTTTTTCATAACTTAAACTTGGAAATTTTGAAGTTATGTATTTGAAACACTCGCCGTTCGTATCTAAAGCTTTTACATATTGTTTAATGAGGCCTAGTTTTATATGCAGAGGAGGAAATATGATTTTATCTCTGTTCACTAAAGGTGGATTAATTACGTTTTTTCTCCGACAGTAAGTGATGTTCGTGCTGGCCAGATTTGTTTGAAATAATGTTCTTTCTTGGCTCTGCTGTCCCATAAGCAAAGGAAGCAGGGATATTTAGTATACCCTCCTTGTTGTCCTAGCAGAAAATTAACCATTTTTAAGTCAACACATATGATCCACTCGTGCTCCCTATATTTGATAAGATTTAAAACCTTTTCTATATGTTCATACTTTTCTTTTAATTTGTTGAGTGCCCAATCGGTATCGAGCCGTATAGATTGCCATTATGCAACAACACACACTTAAGACTTCTTTTCGAACTGTCTAAAAACAAGCGCCAATCATTTGCATCGTAAGACTCAACCCCCATCTTCTTTAACAAACCAACTATGTCGCAGCAATATACTAAACTATCCTCTGTTCTAAAATATTTAACAAGTTCTTCTTCTCTTTTTCTGTAAAATGAAATGTATGTGTTTGAAGTAAGCAAGTTTTTCTCTTTAAGTCTTGAAGCTAAAATTTCCGCAGCCTTTTTTGGCAAATTTAGATCCCTTACAAGATCATTCAACTCGGCCTGGTTAAACTTTTGCGGATCGTTTTGACTTTCAAATACGCTGGGTGTCCCAAAATGAATATAGCAAAAAGAAAGTCAAATAACATTTTGGTAATTGAGATAATTAAATGGTTTTAACATGAGTACAAGGGTTAAACGTATAAGTTTTAGTTGGTTGTAAATATTGATTGTCACTTTCTTTTCTTTTCAGAATAAACCCATTTTCCAGACTAATGACAAGGCTACATTTCACATATCGGGCAATGTTAATCGGTACAATTGTAGGACTTGGGGAGAGAAAAATCCTCATGAGCTGTATGAACATGAAAGGGATTCACCTAAACTTAACGGATGGTGTGGCTTGTCAAGTTCCCGCATTTATGGACCCTATTTTTTTGATGAACTACTGTCACCGGCATTTCGTACCTTAACACGTTACGAGAGTTCTTTATTCCACAATTGCAGGAAAATCCTGGCCTGCTACAAAGAGCTTTCTTTCAACAGGATGGAGCACCCCTCACTTTGCTCGCAATGTTAAAGTGTTTTTAAATTAAACTTTCCTCTGGACCAGGGGTTCCCAAATTGGTGTTCCGCGGAACACTTGTATACCGTGAGAAGTGTTCCGCGGAACACAATTTGGGAACCCCTGCTCTGGATGATGGATTGGTCGGGGAGGACCTAAATGGCCGGCCCGTTTATCCGACTTAACACCTTTGGATTTTTATCTATGGGGTTTTCTGAAAAGTAAAGTCTACACTAGCAAACCAAGAGACATTGAAGAACTTAAGCATCGTATTGTTGATGCAGTGACATCCATCCCTACAGTCGTGCTGGAAAAGCTTTTCGAGAATTTGAACGCCGCATACGATTAATCATAGTGAAGGATGGACGACATGAAGAAGTTTATCAATAATTTGAGAAAAGCTAAACAATACCATAATTGATTAAAGTAAACTAATACTTATATGTCTAATGCTTGTATTCATGTAAAAACTATTTCATTATCTCAATTACCAAAAGAGTTATTTAACTTTCTTTTAGCTATATTCATTTTGGGACACTCTGTATATAATATAATTCTAAATTGCTAATCTTCTAAATCCCTGAAAAATACATGAGCATTTATTTCAAGAGGCTTTAATCAGAATTTTAGGTGATTATGGTTCGACAAGCGTATTCTATGTAAAAATGGGTGCTGATTCCAAAAAAAAGCTGTCTTATTTGATTCCAGTTACGACAAAATGGCCATTTTAGACACTTTTTGGCCAATTATGGCCAAAATCAGAGATTTTCAGAATTTTAGATGATTATGGTTTATTAACATTTAACAAGAACATTAACAACATTTAATTAATCATCTCCATCATCATCACTGTCATCTTCGTCCTCTGAATTAGTATCGGAAATACTATCATTGTCTTTCTCCTCGACACCCTCATCTCCATCTGCGACATCCTCCGGTTCCATGGTCTCAGAAAGCATGGTTGGCATTTGACTGCCGGTAAACCAGACTGGTAGAAAAATTCCATTAACCCCTTTCCAGCCATGGTCTGTGGGTCGCATGTTCTCTAGTGGATCTCTTAGATGCGCATGCTTCCAGAGATATGCCGCATAGTTGCACCTAGCTAACTTTTGATCCAGAACATCTTTGCAGGGAGGAAGCATGCTTGCATCAATACCTTTAATTTTCTGTAAAGGAGAGTCTGGGTCATTTGACTTGTACCTTTGCTGGAATATCTTCAGTCTGGCCTCATTCACCGATGAAATGGTTCCCTGGCCATAGAGAGTACACACACATTTTTGTACATGGTTTCCTTGATCTTCTCTCTGAGGAACAAAGCTACATTCTTAATTTCCTTGGCCATAGCATCTTTTGCAATAGAGAGATAGGTACCTTGTTTCTTGCTGTCTTGATCAACTTGAAGCTTGCTGCCATAGTGTTCTGAGATTTTGGACAAAAGATGATATGGGTCAGAGGTAGGCTCCTCGAATCCTTCTTCTTTGAGAAATTCAATGAAGGTTATACTGATATCAACCAATTTCTGGGAAGCTTCTTTCAGAAAGATCTCAGACTCTATATATGTAAGTAATCTTAAGAAAGCAGATTCTCGTTCCCTTTGTGTACGTTGCACCTTGTTGTTTGGCCACAGCCTTAGCAGCCATGGAAATATACCTTTTCCTGCATGTCTTATGGTACTTGACCTCCTTCGCTATGAAGTCAATGTGTTCATATTCACGAAGAAAGTTTGTGTCTTTCAATTGCCTTGCAGCATTTATAATACTGTCCTGTGCTTGTGTAGTCTCACATAGAGATAGTATTTCAAAACCACTGGGGTAATGCTCGCGGTCAGGACCATTGCAGAAAATACAGTTCCTTCCCAGCAACCCAGTAGTTGAGATAGTAGCCACTAGTAGTGGCTTCTTTACCATAGATCTTGTTTTAAGAATGTTTTCATCGGAACATATTTTGACTGTATCTGATAAGCGGTAAATTTACTGTAACAGCCATTGTGAAAGCCATAATGAGGCAGTGGTTCAGCGTTAAAATTAATGGCTTCACATATAGCAAGGTATTTAGAACTCATCTGATATTGTTTTCTGGCTTCAGCTGTGTCCCCGGCTTTTTTCCACGTTTGTTTAGTAAATGGAGCCACTGCATCACCATCATGTTCTGCATCACCACTCGCATGCAGCACACACCGCAAAGGCACCTCCACACCATCATCTATCTGCAAAAAAAACAACAAAAAAAACACATTAGTCAAACAGTGTGCCACTCATTGGGCCATGATTTATGGTTACCCTAATTTCTGATTACAGCCATTTACCTCTTAGGGCCTAAGAGGTAGATGGCTTTAATCAGAATTTTAGGTGATCTTAATTTGATAAGCCTATTAAAACGTCTCCAAAATGGCCATTTTGTCGTAACTGGGGTCAATAAGACTGCTTTTTTTTGGAATCAGCACACTTTTTTACATAGAATAGGCTTGTCAAACTAAGGTCACCTAAAATTCCGATTAAAGCCATCTACCTCTTAGGGTAATTATTTATATTGTTAGTATCACTGTATTCTTTATTACATATTAATTACATATAATTATAATATATTTATTATATTTTTTAACACTCTGTTGGGCACTCCCCTTGTCTGCGATTCTGGTAGTAGTAGTAGTAGTAGTAGTAGTTGCAGTAGTAGTATACGAGTTTTATCGCAGGCAAAGACTATTATTTTAGTTTACGATCTTTCCGTTTTCTTTCATATTGGTTTATGTTTCATGTATAGAAAATTAGTTTTTAAGGGCTAACTTAGTTGTATTTAATGAACTATAACCCCCGTATTGATTCTTATTTTATAGTGCCATTCATTTTGTTACCTTAATAGATTTAGTTACATAGCCCAAATTGAAACGCATGGTATTGTGTGGTACATAATAAATCATGGTTAGATTAATAATACGTAATGATTCAAATACAAGTAAAAAATAAATAAATAAAAAGTTACATCTAAATAATAATAATAATAATAATACTAACTGCACTTTTTGTAGAAATTCAGTATAAATTTTGTAGATAAATACAGTCGGTAATAAATTTTCTAGGGTCTTTTCGGTTTGGCGGACTGCTACTGATTTTTACGACCGGTTAGGTTAGGTTAGGTTAGGTTTAGTTAAGTTAGGTTAGGTTATGTTTAATTAAGTTAGGTTGGGTTAGATTAGGTTTAGTTAGGTTAGGTTAAGGTCGTAAAAATCTGTAGCAGTCCGTCAAACCGAAAAGATCCATTTTCTATAAACTGTTGACAGAAGTCTAAAAAAAAAGAGGAAAAGTGATACTATTTTTCAACATATCAAAAACACGTTGATACGTTTATTTTTACTTGTTTTAGCGTTAAATTCAGAGACGTCAACCTTGAAGTATGAAAATCCGTGGGATTTCTCATTCTACCCCAATTTTATTATTAATATTATTATTATTATTATTATTATTATAATTATTATTATCAGACTTAAAATCCGTGAGAGTTGACATGTCTGTAAGTTACTTTCAGTCATCCATTAATTTTCATTGTAAAAAGTTGCTCATATTTACATACTTGTTCTGTCACGGTTGTTCATATGTAATTTATAGTGACTTAAGTGTTAGTTTAGGATCAAATGTAGAATTCGGACCCCAGCCTTCTTTAGTTAGCTTTATAATAGTCCAGGCAATTTGTAGTTAGACCTGAGCAAAATTGCTTCAGAAGCTTTCTAAACTGTTTCCAGCTCAGGAACCATTGCCGAATAACATATCCAAAATCCGACAAAATTGGACCCCGGGAACACCCCCAAAAATGAAATTCAAAATGGCGGACTGGATGTTTCCTACGAAAAAAAAAAAATATATAATTTACGCTTTTATTTATAGAGATACATTTGATGCTTTTTCTTTCAGTTGTAATGTTTTAAATAATTCAACAATATACAACACAACCAGTTATTACGCAAATATAATGTTATATAGCTTTTTACAGATTTTTATAATCAATAATACAACAATTATTTTTTTCCCAGTTTCAAGTTATGTTCATTACAGAAGAAGTGATACCTGGTCACAAACATACAGAAATTAATCCTCTTCATCACTATCATCGGATAGATTACCGGTACTTGGGTTGTTATCGCAACCACTGATTTGGCACTCGCCACAAGCGGCTGAACAGGGCATTCCATTACGCTTGCATCCACATCTTGAAGTAGCACATTTCGTCTTGCAGGAGCAGCGGATCATGTTGAGTAGATAATTTGGAGCTGGTGGCTTGTCGCAGGCTGTAGGGTAGTAGGAATTATCCTTTACATACCAACCCACTGTTCTGCATCGATCTTCTCTTCTGTAGACTTCCAGGTTAGTATTTGAAAGTATGTGCGAAAGCTGTGGTACTTTGTGGACGCATCGGTAGGTGGCAAACGTTCGGGTGTAACAAAAGATTTAGCTGTAGCTACCTTTTCAACTAACATTCGATGACGTAGTGCGTTAGTGGATTCAAGTGTTTTGCAGCCATACAACAGAAGCATTGCCTTTCTTCCAGCGGCTTCAATGTCAGAGTGTTGGCAACAATCAGAACAGAATGTATTTGCAACTGAACGGAGTTCAGCCACCTTCATCAGTGTGTCGAATGCTTTGGCTTTACCGATCGAAAAAATTCTGGATGTGCTATCACAGCCGTGAAAGCATGCACAAACAGGAGATACTTGCAGATGTCATTGCCTAACAATGATTGAATGCTGAGAATATCATACACAGGATTAGGAGATGGTCCCCGTCTTATATCGCTGCGATAGTACAACTTGAAACCACTGTCCTTGGCATGGTACAGAAGGAGAATCAGCAAGTCGGTGTCTTCCCCTATTACTGTTGTAGTTGCATTTTCTGATGAGGAAACTGCTGCACGAACGATGTCCACATCAGCATCCCCATCTGCGTTGTGAACAGTACACCCGTGCTTCTTCAACATCTCACCTACGAGGGAAATAAATGCTTGCTTGTTGTTTTCATTAGCCAAGAAGTGTTCCTTCTGGCCAACAAACTTCATGCTTGGACTGAGATTCACATTTCTGCTTGTCTTGGTGCTGCGTCTTCTGTGGGTCATGTCCTTGATCGTAGGAGAGCTGCTGTAGCCATCAAAAACAATGATTGCTTTTCCATATGTTTTCAGAGTGAAATCGGCATATGAGTTGGCGATGCTGTCATATGTTTCATCTTGACGCCAGGAAACACGATGTAGTAGAGATCCACCATCCAATACGTACTGGTCTGTGCACTGAATTTCTTGAACTTCTTACATGCGTAAAGTGTCAGTGTATTTGATTATTGCATGAGCTAGCTGAGACTTATCGGGTTTCCTCAAGATACTTCGTGATTCGAACAATGCAGGAGGATATGCACACAGTTCGTAACACATGACATCTTCAAGATTCATGTCTCCGCCAGTGGCAACAGTCATCATTCTCTGAAACAGTAGTGCAGGATCTACTTCTATATCTGAAGCATCAGTGATCACAACGGCAGAAGCAGATCCTAGTGTTTTCACTTTGTCAGATCTTTTGGCAGAATATGTAAAGGCTTGTTTCCCAGTCATTTTTACGACAATGTTCGTACCGATTGAATGCAATTGATGAACGTTAACTCCAGGATCAGCAGTTAGCCCTGTTACAATGTTGCAGAGACCAGAGGTAGAATGGAATGGGGATAAGGATTCCAGACGTTCAAGTACTTTCTTCATGTCATTACTGTCCCTGATTTGTCTACTTCCCCTCATTTCCTTGTGCTGTTCACTACTTTCCAACAAAACTCTGGTGTATTCCTGCATTGCTAAGTTATAAGTGGAACACAGAGGCATAGAAAAGAGCCACGTTGTCCTTTGGATGTCTGTAAATCCACTTCCGCGTGTCAGTCCGCCTCTGCTTTTCAGGGAACGCATTAGTACTTGTTCTATCACCAGGTCTGTGCCGAGTCCGGCCCATAATCTGTCGCTTCTTCTTACCACAAACTTACCTTCCTGGAACATTTTGTTAACGGCTGGATTTTCAGAAGGCAAACTTAACATTTTCTGCAGGTACAGGTATATCGATTTCAGGTAATTGTGATGTCCGGCTGCTGCAATTATGGGAATGGTCTCCAGCATAGCTTGCAAGTGCAAATCCCACGAGCCGGTTCTGTCTGCTGTTATCAAGGAACGTGCAATGTTGATCATTCGCTGATATTCCAACCAGAGTTGACTTGTTTGCGAAGTAGATTGTAGGTCAGTTTTCTTCGCATCCAAAGTGGTAGCAATCTGAGACAATGCATTCGAAGATTCCACATCCTCAACTGATTGTTTGGCGGTCATAACATCGTCGAGCAGGTCACAAGCTTCCTTATGGAGGTCATGAGGAGTTCCATCTTCATTACGAGGGAAAACGTCTGCGACTAGTAAGGTACTAAGAGCTGCATCTACTATCATATGACCACGTATCGCTCTTGAAACAGCTTTTCCAGACATCATGTGTTGCACGGCATTTGGTCCGTATATTTCTTGAAGTACTTCAGACAATCCTGAACCATTCATAAGAGTACCGACTGCTCCCAAAAGATTCATCAGAGTGTGCAATAATCCCAGCATTAAAACAATGTCCTGCAGGTCTCTCTGTTCATTGATGATTTGGGAAGCTTTCCAGAACAAAGGCTGATCAAAGCTAATAATGCATGGGACTTTTTGATCGCGTGCTATCTTGCTCAAATATAGTAATGTCGAAAATATGCAGGTCATGTCAGTTGGCGACATATCTATGATGGGAAGGAACGTGATCGACGCCACACCTGGATGTGAGACACTTGATCCACCGTGAATTGCCTGCATTGTTCCGGACCAACTTGGACCTGATCTTTCTGCTGAAGATATCTGCCAGAGAAGACTAAGTCGACTTATGGTGGCAGTGGGTACTGGAAGTTCGCGGAATGAGATGTCCCTCAACATGCTTCTCGCGTGTCTATATTCCCTAATGTCAACGGTTGCAATCTTCTTAATGTCATTGTCACCAACATTACGCCTGTGAATAGAAGGGTGGATCTTGATCTTCGGAGTTATTGCGGCAATCATACCCATTCCATGAAAGGTATTCTTCCCATCCAAAGTGCAGACATCATGATCGACGTTATCTGCTGCTAGAAGGACTGCAGTGTTTTCATCAACAGTAAAAGAGCCAGACCCACTTGCCAGCGCCGCGTTTCTTCGAATCTTGTTACTTCTGCATACGACGAACAGTAACCCAGCTGATGGAGAACGTCAATAAGGTACCTTGACCTAAAGTTGTGGTGTAGCTGAACCGACAAACCGATCTGTAGTGGACATAGTAATCCTCTAGGACGGGTTGCTTGCATAATGCTCTGCCCAATTGCACCTATTTTTCTTGAAGCATCCTGTCCGCAAATGCTTTTGATAATAGCAATTTCAGACTGTGGGAATGTAATCAAGAGCACTTTCTGCAGTGATGTCATTTGGAGATGGATACACATCTTTTCTAGGCGAGTCGACAGACTTGATATCACTTCTGATTATTTTTGCAGCAGCTTCTACTAGGTAAATCTTCTGTAGCTCTATATCTATATCACATTCTTTCGACTTTTTGTGATAATCTATAAGAATTTAATTAGCTGTCTCTCGTAGTGTTACTACATCTGCCTTCCCACTTTCACCTGATATTATGATCTTGTCTCCGTAACGTTCTAAAAGCTTTCTCTTCATGTGCCTGCGTTCGTAGACAGAGCTCTGACTTCCTTGAAGATATTCCTCCATTTTGGAAATTAGGTCTCCAATCAACAGTTGTTCATCATCATTCTCTTCCAGGTAAGCACAGGTCTGAAGGAATGCTTGGTGTTGCTCTTCATTAGTTGGTCTCCCTTTCTTCGAATCATGATCGTCGGAGGAGTATGCGCGAGGAATGTTTTTTCCACTTCGAAAATTTACGCTGCAGGTGTGATGGTAGACACAATCTGCAGCAGGAAGATCACGAAGATAATACTCCAGACGGCCTTTTACATTAAACGACCATTCATCGCAGCGGCTTTCACATCACCTTTTTATGGTTTCGGAGAACTCTGTAGTTCTTATTTTGACATGCTCTGATTTTGGTTTGTGTTTGGAAAAAAAGTCCACAAAGGTATCACAAAACAAACAGTGAGTAGCACTGGAAAATGCGTATTCATGAAAACGAGCACTTTTCCTTGGTATTGCCTCGGCTGCGGTCTGTCGCTTCTTTATTTCAATGGTCTTTTTATCCGTAAACCTTTTCGTACATACAACGTGAACACTTATTCCAGCTGTTGCAACAACATCGCTTCCACGGCTGCGGCTGGATGCATTTATACCATCTGCTCCTTTTTGCGAGATGTGAACCACTTCCTGTCCGCTGTCCAATTTCTCCTTACAAATCACGCACAATTCTTCAGGGGTCTGCATTCCTGAAGGCGGACGCACACCGAGTCAGCCGTACACCGAGTCAGTCTGAAACAGAAAACACAAATTAATAAACTGTGTTGCAGTATTTAAAAGGAGTACATAATAACAGTTTTAAAGAAAATGACAAGCACAAATACGCAGATTTGATAGTGGGTAGTAGGAATTAAAGAGTTGTATATAATATAAGTTTATAAAGATGTAGCAATGTCCATTCTCACATACACTCCATACAGTATATTTTATTTACATTACGTGACGTCATAGTTTAATACTAGCCGCCTAATACAATTTTTAGTGTCATATAGGTTAATTTAGAAACGAAAATGTGTTTTAAAACATTTTACTGATCAAGAAAAACGTCATAACTCTCTCTACAAAGCGAAATTAAAATTTATTGTATTTCGTAGGAAACTGCCAGTCCGCCATTTTGAATTTCATTTTTGGGGGTGTTCCCGGGGTCCAATTTTGTCGGATTTTGGATATGTTATTCTGCAATGGTTCCTGAGCTGGAAACAGTTTAGAAAGCTTCTGAAGCAATTTTGCCCAGGTTGAAGCTATTTTTGCTCTAGATTGCCTGGACTATAAGGCTAACTAACGAAAATATCACGACCTAACCTAACCAATCGTTAGGTTAACTGTACGCCCTTGACGATTGGTTAGGTTAGGTCATGATATTTTCGTTAGTTAGCCTTATAAAGCTAACTAAAGAAGGCTGGGGTCCGAATTCTACATTTGATCCTTAGTTTATATATATATATATATATATATATATATATATATATATATATATATATATATATATATATATGTGTGTGTGTGTGTGTGTGTGTGTGTGTGTAACTGGGATCACCTGAAGATCAGGGCCACCATGTATTCTTTTTTTTGTTTTACAGTACTAAATATAATAATAAATTAAATTAAATGCCAGGTTAGGTTAACTGTACGCCCTTGACGATTGGTTAGATTAAGTCGTGATATTTTCGTTAGTTTTAACGAAGATATCATTTGGTAATTGAGGCTGGGGGCTCCTGATCTTCAGATGATCCTTAAAATGTTCACACGTTCCTTCACCATTTTGGCAATGACCAATGTGTGTGTGTGTGTGTGTGTGTGTGTGTGTGTGTGTGTGTGTGCACATTGTATGTGTACGTTCCACAGTAAACTAATTGGATCAATCCCAGAATAGGCACCTGAAATCATTTTTAGGTGCTTAATCTGGGATTGAGGCAAAACACAGGTGCTTAATCTGGGATTGAGGAGAAAAAAATATAAACAGTTTTTAGAGATATAATTTCATTGTTTTTATCAATATTTGAAAAAATCAACTCTAACCTAACCTAACCTAATCTTTTGCTATATCTTCTGCTTTTTTGGTTAGTTTTGCTATTCGGGTTCATATTGCAGGAATTTATAATATCTAAAATTTTTCTTTATTCATTAAACCTCTTTAAACCTTTTATAACTTTGCCTTTATTACATTTGTAATAAACTTTGTATAAACAATAAATTTTGTAATCATCAGGTTTTTTTATTTAATTCCTTGCAAGGTGCCTATTCTGGGATTGAGGTTGAACGCAGGTGCTTCATCTGGGATTGAGGTACATCAGGTGCCTATTCTGGGATTGACCCAACTAATTTCATACGTGTAGTTTACATTCATACGTACATTTTTTTCATGTGTAGTTTACATTCACATCAGAGAAAAACCATTTGATTTCAACTAATACAAGACACAGCAGAAATACTCATAATAATCTGTATCAGAAATCGTTGAAACCCATGTACTCGTATATTCAATTAATAATAATAATAATAATAATAATAATAATAATAATAATAATAATACCACGTATGGCACATGATTAAACTTCTTCTTGAGTGAAATGTAAAGCAAATCTCTCTTGGCTTAAGTCAAAGGAGTTGATGTAGTATTTATGAGCAAGAGAACAAACTTATTGACTCAGTGCAATGTAAATACAGTAAGATATAGAGATATGTAAATAATACAGAGTTTACTATGTTTTTCGAGTACTTTCTCAACGATATTTGACGTAACATTAATGGTGTAACTTTTGATAATTATATTTAAATATATTTTACGTGTTTAATACTTTTTGTAAAAATATTAATAATATTAAGTAATTTTATCACATATACAGGGTGGCCACAAAGTCCCTTCGGATGAAAAACGGGCAACATATAAGAATATTGAATTTAGAAATGTTATATTCGAAATAACGTCTAAATAATAATCATTGAAGAAGTCCAGAAACTGTGCCATTGCTCAGGCCAACTAATGTTGTCCAATGTCCATTGCCCTGACTCCTGGATTATTATTATTACCAGCACCATCGGGAACCGAACCCCCGACCTCAGTGTAAATGACGTCTACGTTTTAGGGATATTTTATCCATCGAAACCTAAGAAATATTGCAAAGAATGACATCAGTCAATTAAAATTCTTAATTTAAGTGTTTCATCAAACTTAATTAAAATGTTTCCTCAAACTCTCTTATGTCAGATAGTTTTTCCACGCTTCCCGTCGATCAGCGAAGTTAAGCGACGTTGGGCCTGGATGGTAGTTAGATGGGGGACCGTCCTCCGCGTTCAGATTATGTAGCGACCCGTGGTTCGGATCCCACGTAAAACTGTAGGTCCCCCTCAAGCATATGACCTTAGATGTTGCGAAGGAGGTTTAAGAACCCCCATCAAACATTTAATCCTTCCACATAAAATGGCGTATGCAGAAAACACTTGCTTATGGCATTATATTGATGTCTCCGCTTTAAGCCATGCAATATATATTTTCTTTCTTCTTTTATCATTTTCTATTATTTCTATTATTACTTCTTTTATAGTTTTCTATTATTTCAAAGATTATTTCAATTTTCATTTGTAATGTGACAAAATTAACTAAATATGACATTATTTTATTTTCTATAAATTCTATTATATTTGACATTTTCCTAATGTGAAACTAGAAATGAATCTCAAAGACTTTTGCCTGAAAAGCTGTTGTCATACTTCCCAACGGCATATTCACATAAGAATACTGTAATTAAACTACAAAAAATTAAACGTTAATGCCAACACTGTGTAAACCAGTATGGATGTAATGTATATCTTGTGTAATCTGTTCTTCCTCAATAAAGATTATTATTATTATTATTATTATTACGTTTCAACCTTCTTTATAGTTTAAGATCTCTGTTGCCCAAATCAGTTATCATCAATGGCACATCATCTGTGATCGACAGAAGCTTTTTTTCTCTCTTTATATAGTCCCGCCAACGAATTTGTTGTGAAAGGGAGAACAAATATAGAGATACAGTTTTATAATAAATATATAAATGTACTTTTAGAATAAATATATAAATATAGTTTTAGAATAAATATATATAAATATGGTTTTAGAATAAATATATATAAATATAGTTTTATAATAAATATATAAATACAGTTTTATAATAAATATATAAATATAGTTTTATAATAAATATATATATAAGTATAGTTTTATAATAAATATATAAATATAGTTTTATAATAACTATATAAGTATAGTTTATAATAAATATATAAATATAGTTTTATAATAAATATATAAATGTAGTTTTATAATATATATATAAATGTAGTTTTATAATAAATATATATAATATAGTTTTAGAATAAATATATATAAATATAGTTTTAGAATAAAGATATATAAATATAGTTTTAGAATAAATATATATAAATATAGTTTTAGAATAAATATATATAAATAGTTTTAGAATAAATATATATAATATAGTTTTAGAATAAATATATATAAATATAGTTTTAGAATAAATCTATAAATATAGTTTTAGAATAAATATATATAAATATAGTTTTACAATAAATATATATAAATATAGTTTTACAATAAATATATATAAATATATTTTTACAATAAATATATATAATATAGTTTTACAATAAATATATATAAATATATTTTTACAATAAATATATATAAATATATTTTTACAATAAATATATATAAATATAGTTTTATAATATATATATATATATAGTTTTAGAATAAATCTATAAATATACCGTAATTTTAGAATAAATATATATACTGTAGATATAGTTTTTCAATAAATATATATAAATATAGTTTTAGAATAAATATATAAATATAGTTTTAGAATAACTATATAAATATAGTTTTAGAATAAATATATAAATATAGTTTTAGAATAAATATATATAAATATAGTTTTAGAATAAATATATATAAATATATTTTTACAATAAATATATATAAATATATTTTTACAATAAATATAGTTTTAGAATAAATATATATAAATGTAGTTTTAGAATAAATATATATAAATATAGTTTCTCCTTATTGCATATTCCATAACTAAAGACTTAACATTCGCTAAAGAAGGATTTGTTCCATTGTATTGCAAATCCAGTATAAAATTTGGAGGGATGAGTATTAACCTTTCATTTTAAATTGGGAACCATATGTTTATATACAGGCGGTCGGTGGATTGGGTTGCATGCGTCATTTGGTTGATCAGCGAGGTCTCTGGATTTAACTTCAGCTGGTTTATTTTCATGGGATACAACCAAAGACAATGTGAATGCAACGGAACCTCTGAGTTTGCCAGTACTCGAAGATGCTATCGTTGCTGCAATGCAGAGCTTGCCAGTAGAAATATGCCAACGAGTTTGCCGATCGGTGTCAGTAAGATTCAGTTGTGCAAACACTCGAACTGTGGACACATTGGACATTATTTTTAAACTTCATTTCCATAAATACTTCAAAAACATCTTTTATGCATAAATATTAGTAGTATAGCCGCAAAAGGGTAGAGTGCAAGAATGTTGCAAGTGATTACGTAATGTTGCAAAGGGGGTGGGGTGTTGCAAAGGGGGTGGGGGTGTTGCAAAGGGGGTGGGGTGGTGAAAAAAATAATAATAAAAAAAGTAAAAAAAAAGAAAAAAAAGAAAAGAGTACTGGCCTTTGTTGCCAACCGGGGTTGCAAGGGGCATGCAACTTGGGGGTGGAGTTCCCCCCCAAGCTATTCCCCCCAAAGGGCCAGGGAGAAAGGAGGAGAGAAAGGAGGAGAGGTGTTTACCTGGCAGGAGCCAAGTGCATATTAAGACTTCAGCCGAGTAGGCGTTGTTTTATAGGCTCCTTATCAGCCAGTTGGCTGAGCCAAGGGGGGAGGGGTACACCTGAAGGAGAGAGAGAGAGAGAGACACCTGAAGGAGAGAGATAGAGAGAGAGAGTAGTGGCCTTTGATTGCAAGGCATGCAACTTGGAGGCGGAGTTCTCCCCCAAGTTATTTTCGTTTACCTAACCTAAGAGGCCTCTAAGGGGTTTTACCAAAGGGCCAGAAAGAGAAGGACCAGAGGTCCTTGCTCGGCTGGGAGCCGAGCTTGAATGACTCCGTCAGTCGTCTCTCGGTCTTTTATAAACCTCTATTCTGGCTGAGTTGCCAGATAGCGCAATGTATTCAGTTGCCAGATAGCGCCATGTGTCCCAGAAAACCATATATTAATCATCCATTTATATAGTGTACCATAATATATATGACGGTAGTTAATCCAATTAAATTCTGTTTATTAAATAAATAATTTTTACACACTTAATTTTTATTATAAATATTTAAGTCACGAATAACGAAAATTTACGAAACAATTCATTTAAAACTTGAAATTAGCCAAAACACAATCCGACGAAACAAATAAAGTAGTTAGCCTACACATAATTCAGCCAACCATAGAAAACAGAATTATAGAAAACCAATTAGGTTTTTATGGATAACTAGTTTATCTTGACATAAGTTTACTATAATTATATAATACAGTCTTTTAAACATCTTGTGATATATATATATATATATATATATATATATATATATATATTTTTTTTCTTTATTTAAAACAAGTTTGAAATGTATTTACTTTGCAAGCAACATGAGCAAAATTAAACGATAAATATTTTATAATTTTTAAGATAGATAAATAGATATATATAGTGTTTCACTATAGATGTATAGATGTATATAGTGGTTTACAATAGATGTATATAGTTTTAACGATTAGAATCAAATATAACATTAACTTGAACTTCATTAAACTTGAAATTAGCCAAAACACAATCCGACGAAACAAATAACGTAGTTAGCCTACACATAATTCAGCCAACCATAGAAAACAGAATTATAGAAAACCAATTAGGTTTTTATGGATAATTAGTTTATCTTGACATAAGTTTACTATAATTATATATATACATTCTTTTAAACATCTTATGATAGGTATATGTAATATATATATATATATTATATTATTTTTTTCTTTATTTAAAACAAGTTTGAAATGTATTTACTTTGCAAGCAACATGAGCAAAATTAAACGATAAATATTTTATAATTTTTTAAGATAGATAAATAGATATATATAGTGTTTCACTATAGATGTATAGATGTATATAGTGTTTTACAATAGATGTATATAGTGTTTAACGATTAGAATCAAATATAACATTAACTTGAACTTCATTAAACTTGAAATTAGCCAAAACACAATCCGACGAAACAAATAACGTAGTTAGCCTACACATAATTCAGCCAACCATAGAAAACAGAATTATAGAAAACCAATTAGGTTTTTATGGATAACTAGTTTATCTTGACATAAGTTTACTATAATTATATATATACATTCTTTTAAACATCTTATGATAGGTATATGTAAATATATATATATATATATATATTTATTTTTATTCATATTATAACATTTAATTTTATTTTAGTGTTTATTTATGCAGTGTTTAGTTAGCCTCTTCATTTAAACTATAACATTTATAGTGCTGCAGTTAAACCATCCTTAAAATGGCAGAGTTTGTGCCGAATTGGAAAGGTTTTCACGCCGCCTTAGACCCACAGTTTAACGTGGATTCAGATTTACATCTCGTCGATTGCTCACTATTTCATCGAGATAATTAGGACCTGCATTGTCTACATCGACTCCATCTGTGTTTATATATATATATATATAATATATATATATATAAGGGTTGACAAATATACACGATTATTATGATTCTTTCTCGAAAACTATGGGGGATAGAAAATTCTGAAACCTGAATCAGCATCAAAAGTTCTATAAGAAACACCAAATAGTTTTCGTTGTACCCTAGTGTAATTTCTCGCCGAATTGGAAATAACTTGTAAGTAAAAATATAATATAAGGGACTACCATAGAAATGTAAGTGTCTATAATTTATTCACAAGAAACACGATTTTATATATATATATGTTACTCGTCCGATCCCGTTATAGCGGATTGGTACACGTCATAGCTCCACCCAGCTACACCGGCAGCCAATCACTACGAACATCTGGTCTTTTGGGGCGGAGCTTGGCGATTGTGCATATAAAAGGGGCTATTTTTCAGTTGGGAGTAACAGTAGCTATTTTCGCGTCAGTGAATAATCATTCCCTCCACCATGGACCTGTATGTCTCCCCAGACTTGTATGAAGAAAGTGACGCTGCAGCATTAACGACAATTAGTCTTTTTAACGCGATTGACCGTGATGAATTATTCCCAACGCAAACCGTAGAAGATATTTGCAGTGACGCTCCTTACAACCCGACGCAGGGGACTACCATAGAAATGTAAGTGTCTATAATTCGTTTTTATATATATATGGAGAGTTGTAGTATCTCGTCAAATAGATACTCGCCAAAAAATTTTTATGGCAATGTTATTTGGTTATCCCCATTATGCTAAAATCGAAATTTTTTATGGCAATCAATGTTCAATGTTATTCCTCGAACCAAAGATATCTTCACATAATGGGAATCTGTCTGTATACTCTGTATATGTTTTAAAAGAATGAACATTATTCCTTTAAGGTCCGATGAGGATTTGACACGTGTTATACAATCTTTTGAAGAATCTCGGAATACGGAGGATATACTGAACAGTCAGCAATATCACACATCCACCACCATGGACCTGTACGTCTCCCCGGAATTGTATGAAGAAAGTGATACTGCAGCATTAACCGCAATTAGTCTTCTCAATGCGATTGACCGTGGCGAATTATTTCCAACGCAAACCGTTGAAGATATTTGCAGTGACGCTCCTTACAATCCGACGCAGGGGACTACCATAGAAATGTAAGTGTCTATAATTCGTTTTATATATATATATGGAGAGTTGTAGTATCTCGTCAAATAGATACTCGCCAAAATTTTTTATGGCAATCAATGTTATTTGGTTATCCCCATTATGCTAAAATCGAAATTTTTTATGGCAATCAATGTTATTCCTCGAACCAAAGATATCTTCACATAATGGGGATCTGTCTGTATACTCTGTATATGTTTTAAAAGAATGAACATTATTCCTTTAAGGTCCGATGAGGATTTGACACGTGTTAACAATCTTTTGAAGAATCTCGGAATACGGAGGATATACTGATCAGTCAACAATGTCACACCGAAATAATGTAAGTGTTTTTCGATCTTTTTGGGATAAGAAGACAATATATTTTCATAAATTTATTAAATGAAAGAAATCAGTACAATAAACAACTACAGAATATATCGTTACAAATATACGAACAAAAACATTATAATATACAACGAGTACGTACAATTGGAAAACGGATTTTTATCTGTCTGCATACCATTTCATCGTTTCGGCGAGTGTGACACGGGTCAAATAAATTTTAAAAATGTATAAATTTTTATCTTTACACTTGACATATGCATGAGAAATGAGACGCAGTACATTCCGCAAACATTAGTAAAATATCCTTGTATGCGAAATGGGTTCCATACAACTTCGGGAATATGTAACTGAGCGAGAAATTTTACAATAATAGGGTCACTCCAGGGTTGAGTACCGAGTGAATCAAAATAGTACAGGCGCTGTCTATTTTTAAAATAGACAGCGATCCAGTGAATCCCTTCATTACCGATGATATCTGTGTTCACAATAAGACTACCGCATTCTCGCGTACTTGGCAAACTCAATGTTTCATTCTTCGCAAACACGCCGATAAATTTGGAACGTGTGACTCGCTCCATTACTTTCTGAAGTGTATTAGCATCCATTTTAAAAGTCAGTGATAACGCTCCTAAATCTATCTACTTCTATTAGGGCTTGCGATTCGAGATATACTAGTACACTAATAGGAGCGTCTATAGGCTTGGCGAATTCCAGCCGCACTGAGATGTTTCCGCTCTGCTGTGGGGTTAAATGGGTATTTACGCTAGCAGATAAGTCAGGTGTAATGTCAAACGGATAAAGGTTAAATTGGTCAATGAATTCTTCCTGCGTTACCCCATTACCAAGCTCATCACAATCACCTGCAATATGGGTCAGATTACTATAGGCTCTGGCACAAAGAGGTAACACAGCGTCTGATGAATAGTCCGTACCCATTGTTCCACCCAAAGCAGTGCCATTAACGTATAGAGTTATATTTTTAAGTCCGAAATTCTCGAATTTAAAGGCACTCTTTTTATATTTTCCATTCACCGAAGCGTGGTCCTGCATGCCGATTAATATCCTTTAGGAAGATTTCCCAGGGCAATGTTTTCTATCTGCTTCGATGCCAACCCTGCAGGAACCGTATATAGTTTGATCTGCACTCTGTTAATAGGATATTTCACTGTAGCGTTTAGTAAATTTTTCTCAATTTCTAGTTGTTTTGGTGAACTTAATTTCACTCGCCGTACGCGGAGGTATGTGTCCATAATGTGAACCACAACGGGCTTTGCACCCTCTTCTTGATCCGCATCCAGATTTAAGCAGATCTCAGGACTCGTGCGGGTGAGCTTTATTTTCATATCCACCCCGTTCACAAGCAACTTCTCCTGGAAAGTGAAATCTGTGTGCAACCGTCCAAAACACTCGTATATTTTCTTTTTAGAATTTTTAAATTTGTCCTTTATACTATTTTCATCTTTAGTTTGATAATATCCCTCCGCACTTAAAAAGGTAGCCTTCGCTTCTTTGGAAAGTTGAGGACATTTTCCAGATAGGGTCGTAGATGATAGTACCCCGTGCCTGCCGATATGTTGGTCTGATTTAAATATACGTCACACTGGTTGAATATGGAGTGCAGAAAGTTTGTTTCAGGGTATACAGCATATTTGTCATCGCAGACCGTTCCATCAGAATGGGCTATACGTAGCTTAGCGTACATGTGCACACAGCTTGGATCAAAAAAGTAAGGACCTGAGCTGGGTATCACGAATTCTATAGGTGCACTCGGGGAACTAATTGTGTTTAAAGGGTTAATTGTAATAAAGTCACTGTGTTCAATAGAAACTTGGGTTGGAGGTAGCTCAAAAAGGGACAGCTCCGATTTACAGCATTGTGAACTACATGGGTGGATGAAGCGTGCCATGGCGAAATAGTGACTCCTCTCTCGACAAGTGGTAAACAAACTATGATTCATGAGATCAATGTCCTTAGCTTATATCAGTCAAAAAAGTGGTCAACCATAGGTTTCATTCGCTTACAGCACTTCTTTTTTATAGCCTTTTACGTTTAATACCACGTGACCCCTTCTTCTTCCGGGCAGCCCGCTTCTTCTTCCCGCCACCACGCATTTTTCTCTTTGCATCTTTGATGATTTCGTCCCGTGTACGCTTTAAATGTTTTTTTAGAGCCTCTTTAGGTTTAGCCCCGGCCAATATGTCTTCTGCAGTGTTAATACCTGATTGTAGCGCTTTCCTTCCAAGGTATCTGGCACCCCTCTTCAGCAAAGGAACAGCCGTACGTAGTATGGATGAAAAAATGGACCCAAGTCCACTACCGCGCTGGTATCGCACCCCTCGATAGACGGTGAAAGGCTTTCTATCCATTATAACTCAGTGCGTCGAAAGTGTAGCTTCACTGTTAAGCTCCCGTTACCGAATGGGAAGTTTTCACCCTCAATCGTTCTTAATATATTGAGATATTGGTTATTAAATTAGTTGCGACATTCACATAATGGGGTCTGTCATATGTAATACTCAAACTCCTTCCTCTATGGTTGGGGATGTGAGCAATGCGCAGCAGGCGTGCCTGGGTATCCCCAACAAACTGGTGCTCCACTATATTACTGTAAATATAGCACATGTCTGGGGACCTTTCAGCCAATTTCTCCATCTTCAATTGATACATTAATCTGGACAAGTCATGCTGTGTCTCGTGAAATGTGTCTCTTTGGAAGGCTGCGCTATATCGGCCATTGGTTAGAATTTGGAACTTTCTATGGTCTTTAATACGTCTGTTAGTCTTTGATTTTAGGATTAGTGTATGTGCAGGGTTGTTTACGATTCGTATACTAAATCATTCGTAAGGTTTGAGTTTCTTAAACTTACGTTTAAGCCTCTCACAACATCCTCGGCCGAACCATATTGACCCGGTCCTAGTCTTACTTCTGTACTGTAATACCGTGCAACCTTAGTCCGAGCGATACGCATAGTTTCATCCATAGCTACCCCAGCTTTTTCACACTCGTCAATGTCTCTAAGAATCGTAAAAACGGTTTCTTTATGTTCAATATTTAAAAAGATGGTGTCCAGCTGAATTTCGCATATCCCCACCTCATACGAATCACGACCCAATTCAATGTGCTTGTGGAGCTCTGTTACAAGTTGGCTAGTGTGTTGTTAGAGTGTACAGACAGGGACGAGGAGGACGGGAGTGTGACGTAGAAATGGTTAGGAGCCATGTTGCATACTATTTAAGCTTCATTATTGCATCAGCTTTTATATAGGTGTTGAAGCTTTCTGGTACCCTAGCCATTTCACCAGGTACATTTTTCTCTTTCCTGAACCTTTGCTTCCTAAAATTTTCTCAATTTTAAACACATTTTTTTCTAAATTAAACGCCACTTTCTGCAACTCCTCGCGGTAAAAACCTCCTGAGATTTCTCTTCCCCATTCAAATCTTCAATGTAATACATCATTATCTCACCTTTAGGTCTCACAGCCCTAACTTTAAAAATCTCGCGTGTCCATCCTTGCTCAAAACCCTTTGCGAATTTATTCCCCGAACGCGACAGCCTTACATAATCATTGATTTTGAAGCGCGCAGAGTGTGGTGGTGGTGGTGGTGATCCATCTCTTCTCGGGAGCGTACCTCTTTCTAAAACTTCGTTAGGTGTTGTCCCAATCGTGCGATGGTGTGAGCGGTTGTAGGATGATGCCAATGATTCCAGAATGTCTAGAAATCTGTATGTGTTTTTATGTGTAAAATAACGGTGCATGCGTTCCTTTATGGTGCGCTGAACTCTTTCAGCTAAAGAAGCCTTATGTATAGAATTGGTTGTGTAATAGCTGATATTAAACTCTGTCAACATGTTCTGAAAAGCACGGCCTATAAATTCCTTCCCCATATCCGTACAAAATAGCCAGGAACCCTGTTTTCTTTTAACATTAGCGTTTTGGTGGCTTTAGCAACTGTTTCAGGTGATTTATTTTTCAGAGGAACTAGCCACAGATATCTAGAGAATACGTCTATTATGAATAGAATGTAGCGGTAACCATCGTTATACACAAAATACCTTTGCATATCTGTTAAATCTGCTTGCCAAATAGAGTCAATCGAGGAAGCCGTTGTCTTGGCTGTTTTAAACCTTTTTCTCGCAGGCTTATGAAGCGTATAAGCGTCCTGCTCCCTCAAAAATCTTTCAACATCTTTTTTCCTACTCCGTAAACACTTCTGTACAGTCTATCTACGCCGCCGTAAGAGGATGGGGTAGAAATGTCATAATAGCGTTTAGTTAATACGTTAGCCATTTACGTATTTTAGATGCACGTGGGTAGGGTTGGTTTAACCTCTTCTTGCTCCTCTTCAAAGGTGTTACCGCCGGGGGTGACGGCGCCTTCAATTGTGTCACAGGCGTTGCATGTACCAAGTCTTTTAACCTGTTCAGATTTCCTATCAACGTTTTAGGGACATTTATTTGTTGTAGTCTTGCTTTAATATGCTTCCATCCTGATGGTGATGGCCTATCCCACTTTCTCACCAGATCATGGACAATGTCTACGATATTCGATCCCTGTACCTTTGATCCTTCCACAATGATCTCGCCTGTATCGGTCCATTGTATGACGGGATCCTCATTCAATAGATTATAAAGACTTAAGCCTTTACTCCTCAATGTATGTGGGAGGGTGCTTTTTAATACATGTTCGATATGTTGTGTGGCTAATCTTTTTGGTTGGTCAGCTGTATCGTCGGGCTCAGACCCTATGTCGCCATGTCCATCGTCCCCCGTGCTGTGCCTAATACCCACAGGAATCTTTGTAGGGCTCTTATAATTTTCGTACTCGTGAAGAAATTTCTGCAGATCTTCTTGGTATAAGATTCTTTTCTCATCAGGTGTTTTTTCACTGTTTAATAGAGCTAGCAATTCGCTTTCCATTCTTTTAAGTCTGCTTTTACGGGGATCTAGATCCGTGTCTGGATTCCTTTGCAGTGAAGCGTACACCTCGTGGGGAATCACTACCACTTTCTTCATTATATTAATCTAGTCAGTAAAGGACCCAAAACTGAAAATAAGATGGGGAGAAATGACCCTCCTGTTTGTACAATAATTCGTTTTTTCTTCGCTCCAGTTTGACTTTTACGAGCGAGTGCACGTATTATGTTCTTGTAGCGGCGTAGGCGAGCCTTCTGATGGGTTTTCATTGATACATTGCAATTTATAACGTTAAGACAGATTTCACAGATGCATTTTAAAAAGTCGGCGTCGATATTTTTAATAAACATCTGCTGCATTGCCCGGGGCAGTCGATGATAGATTTTTATTAATTCACGGTATTTCTTTAGTCTCTTTGTCATTCTGGAATATACACCGTTTCAGGCTCGTTTGGAAATATATTCGTTCGCAGAAGCACTCTGAAACGTGTTTCGCGGATGAAGGTCGCAAAGCAAATATCCGTAACGCGTGCTTGTAGCTTCTTTCTAAACTTCCAAAACTCCTTACGCTGATTCGGGAACATTTGATTGGCTAATACCCCAATTTGTGATACATCTCTACGTTGCGCGAATAAGACTAGATATTGCGTATTTAACGACACATCGCGCATGTATCTATTTTTGAAAAATAGATTCTGGTTGATGAAGAACACGCTTATGTTAAGATGGTGGGAGAATACTGTAAATGTCTCGGCAAACGTTTTATCCATCTCCAACATGAGATCGTCAATTACAATGATTGTATGTTCATTTCCCTTTAACGAATTAACGTCATATACGCCTTTGTGGAACAAAATATCATCTTGGTACTCGTTGAACACTGATTGATACGTCGAATAGCACCATATAACTTTATGCACAAATTTCGAGAACATCTCTCCCTTTTCTTTAATGGTTTTAAGCATAAACACAGTTTTACCACATCCTGTAGGTCCAGATATAATACATGTGGATGGACTCGTGAATCTGAATTTTTCTACAGAGTACATTTCTAACACGTCACACTCCTAAGTGGGTCATTTACAAAATACTACAAATTTTGAGTGCTGTTCCTTATATTTTGCTTTCTTCTCCCACAGAACCGTGAATGACGATGAGGTAGAGCATCCCATCATTGACATTACGGATGACGTCGACGACAGTGTAGTTGCGATCTCCTCCCCTGCCAACGAACCCTCACCAGCGATACCAGTAGCACGTCCAAAGCGGAGGTGTGAGAACCCCACGTCAGGTATAAAACGCCCGAAATACGCGCCTGTTGCAGCGGTAATAGATCCCCAACCCTCAACCTCTTACGCAACAAGCCCCCAGCAGCACCTCCCGCTAATATACCCCCTTATTCATCCACCGCCCCCCGTTCTGTTAAGTCTACAATAATAGAGCCCCAACCATCAACCTCCTACGCAACAGGCCCCCCAGCAGCACCTTCCGCTAATATATCCCCTAATTCATCCGCTGCCCCCCGTTCTGTTGAGGATGCTATAACGCTCGAATTGGTGCGCTCCGCAGCCCCCACCCCAGCCTTGACTAGAAATCGGTATAGAGTCAGGGTCGACCCTAGAGCCATGTATAGCAATGGAATTGAGCGCGGGCTACGCTGGGTTGTACAGCATATTGTAGAGTTTGCTCTTCAGAACCGCGATGAGCGTGAAGTCAGGACGAGTCTGTCCTTTGGATTCGGGTCAGATGACGGTGATGTAGACGATTATTGGGTGATAGTGCCATTTAGACGTTTGGCGGCTGAAGATGTAGAATATATATTAGGACGTATAATGCAAGCCGCCCAAAGTAGTATAGCCTTCAATATGGACAACTTCACGGTAAATATTGACCGTGTATTCCGTGTTGCGGGTCATAGTGCCATACCGTACACTCTTAACCTCAATTCTCAAGCTATTTATAGACGGCATATAAACGTCGATCGTGGTTGCGGCTTTATAGCAGTAGTCTTGGCTAATATGTTTACTGTACAAAATACACGGGCTCAAAAAATTTGGCTGCCTACGGTCGTGGAACGTGCCCGTAAACTAGCTGTAGACTGTGAACTTGAATTTGACTGTAATATGGGGCCTGAAGAGCTGAGAAGGGTAGAACAGGAAATGAATGTCCGCATAGTTGTATTTGGGTTGGATGATCGTCGTAGGACTGTGTATGTTTTTAAAAGCTGTGTGAGAGATCGTACAAGACCCCTACTTATTTTAGGATTGTCAGGGACAACGTATCTCCCCATCCGTAATATAAGGTGGCTTTACGCGAGTTATGACAAAAGTCGAAAATATGGGAGACATCATGATTTGTGTAAGGGATGCCTCGAGTTTGCGGATGATATTGTGCGACATTGTAAAGAATGTCACATGGTATGTGAGCAGTGTAAAAGCACCAAATGTGAAAGCGTGTAGTTGACGCTGAGAAGAGAGACTGTGATGTGTGTAGACGTACATTTTTCAATAATAGCTGTTTTGATTTCCATAAATCAATTGGCACGTGCAGGAAAATGAGAATCTGTGAATGTGGTATGTTTCACACAATGGATAATTGGGAAAATTTAAGCACAAGTGCGACGTAATTCACTGTCCTACATGCCAGGAGGAATATAAGGCGGATGGAGTAAAGCATGTATGTTATATGAAGATGCTAAGCCTAAAAATAACCCTTGTATAACTGTGTACTACGATATAGAAACATATACGAACGCTGAAACCAAAGAGGTAATTCCACATTTACTTGTGAGCCAGACCATCTGTGATGAGTGTATGGGTATCGAATGTGACGAGTGCCCCAAATGTGGTAAACGGACAAACGTTTTTAAACGAATGTCCGCGATAGTCCTGTGAAACTATTTGTGTCCTATATTGTCAAGTTAGCTGACAAGTTCAAAAAAATGACTGTGTATATTCTCGCCCATAACGGGGCAAAGTTTGACACGCAGTTCCTTTATAAGGAGTTGCTTGAACACGAATCCTCTGAGATATTTACAGGTGATCCATTGAAAAGAGGCAACAAATTAATACAGATGCAGATAAGAGGCAATGTACAATTTAAAGATACTTTATTATTCACACCTTGTAAATTAGCAAAGCTACCCAAGGTGATGGGAGTAGCAGCTAAAGTTTCCAAAGGATACTTCCCTTACACTTTCCTCACCAGCGAGACTTTAAACTACGTAGGCCCACCACCCCCCAAACATTATTTTGACTGTATGGATGAACGTGAAGACTTTGATCGATACTACGACAGTTTTAATGAAAGTAACGCTAATAATATAGCTGATGAATGTGAGCGTTATTGCGTGAATGATGTGCGCGTGCTTAGAGTATGTTTCCAGGCCTTTAGAAGGATGTACATAGCCCGTTTCAAATGCGATCCACTGCAAGTCGCAACCACCATCGCATCATTATGTTTTACGGTGTTCAAGAATAACTTCATGCCTAAAGACACCTTAGCCATTATTCACCGAAACAATCCCCGCAGTTACGGGCACAAGGCTATTTACTGGCTCATACACCTACAGCAACAGACAGGTGTATACATAAAGCACGCCCGCAACACGGGTGAAGTACCCATTAAGATTAATGGACGTGTTTTTTGGGTTGATGGGTTAAGTGAAAACCGTGTCACTGGTGTGAAGACTGTGTACTCCTTTAACGGTTGCTGGTGGCATGGATGCCCCCGTCCTGAGTGCGGAATCACCGGAGATATCCACGGTAGGTCTCCTGCCGACTGTCTTGCATCGACCCGCACCCGCGATCAACTTATAGGATCACAGTTCACTCACAAAGTCTTGTGGGAGCATGAATATGATACACGGATGGAGACAGACAAGGTGTACCGTGAGGAAATAAACACGATCAAGCGTTCAATGGTGCTGGATCCTCTCAAATGTGGTGATAGCTTGTTTGGAGGACGTACAAATCCTTTCAGACTATACTTTCCACCTACGGAGGGCGTGAAGCTCCATTACTACGATTTCTGTTCTTTATACCCAGACGTGATGAAGAGCAATCCGTACCCCGTGGGCGCTCCTGAGAAACTGGTGGGACCTAGCCTACCCTCCATCAATGAATTTTCAAAAAAATTGAATGATCGTTACTTTGGGATCTCTTTCGTAGACGTACTCCCCCCACGCAATTTATGGATGCCGATCTTACCTGTCGTTATCGACGACAAGCTCATGTTTCCCCTGTGCGTGAAGTGCGCGGAAGAGGATAACGGCGAATGTAACCATATACCCCACCAGCGTAAGATCAGAGGCGTATATACAAGTCCTGAGCTGGCCCTAGCCGTACGCCATGGTTATAGAATACTGAAGATACACGAGGTGTGGAGGTTTCAGAAGCAGCCCAACCTTTTCACACCATATATAAACGCCTTTTTGAAGGATAAGGTTGAGGCGTCAGGGTATCCGCGAGGAGTTGATACCGAAGATGAAAAGTCTGCCTATATTCAACGTTACCGCGACCGCGAAGGTATACAACTTGATCGTGTCCAAATTGTAAAGAATCCTGGCAAGCGCTTTAGTGCAAAGTTGTGTCTAAACAGTCTATGGGGAAAATTTGCGCAGAATACCGGCAGAGGGAGCATTCATTTGGCACAAAGTTATAGCGATGTCTGGGATTATGCCAATGCTCCCGATAAAGAGGTCATGGAGATCGTGAATGTAGGTAATACTTACATAATAAAGTACAACGACACTGAATTTGCCACAGATACCTCAAGGGTTACAAACATACCTGTGGCCAGCTTCAAAACAGCCTACGTCCGTATAAAACTTTGGGGTCTATTGCATTCTCTTGGGCGGAGAGTATTGTATGCCGATACAGATAGCGTGATATTCACAGAGAGGGAGGGTGAATACATGCCCGCTATTGGGGAGTTCCTCGGCGAGCTCACTGATGAGATCAAGGACGAGTATGGGAACAACGCTTACGCCGACTCTTTTGTCTCAACAGGACCTAAGACTTATGGGGTACGGGTCAGGGTGGGGGAGGAAATGAAATATATCGTGAAGGCAAAGGGTATTACGCTCAACCATGCGAATCGGCGGGTTGTTAACTTTGAATCTTTGAAGGATCTAGTATGTTTGGACGATGATGAGGGCGAACAACCTCCCCAACTAATTGTAGGCACCCACAATTTTCGGGCGCAGAAGCTGGGGGGCGTGAAGGAACTTAGGGGTACGAAGGTGTGCCGTAACACCTATAGGAAACGTTACCAGTTACCTGGTACCTATGATACCGTACCCTTTGGATACCAAAACGATTGATGCTTCTATTGTTAAGTCACACGTATTTGTCTTTTATATAATCGTATCTATTGATTTATTACACGTATTTGTAAATATATATATAACTTGAATATCTCGTTTATTAAATCGTATTTGTAAAGTATCTATTGATTTATTACACGTATTTGTAAATATATATATATAACTTGAATATCTCGTTTATTAAATCGTATTTGTAAATATATATAACTTGAATATCTCGTTTATTAAATAAATCATGTTTCAATTAGCGTTTCACTTTTTCCTTTGTGTGTGTGTGTGTGTGTGTGCGTGTGTGTGCGCGCAGGTGAAAGTTCTACGCTCCGGCCACTGTAAGACCGTGAGTCATGCTACTATCTGGGAGTCCCTGCGTGGTCAGTCGACTGCAGTAAGCCCGAGAGATCAGACGTGTATTCAGATCAGACGTGTATTCAAATGGCTACCTTTAATATTGCTTGTACAACGTTTATGAAATGGTATCAGCAAAGTGTCAGGATGTGGTGGATACCGAAAAACTTCCTATTCCTCCCTCCTATACCTCTTTTAAAAACACATTGGATTGTGCGAAGTTCCAAGATGTACAAATATTCTACGGATGTTCTGGTGAGACCGTTGAAGGCTTTCGTTGCACAGACGATGTGCTGAAGTATACTGCAGAGCTAAACTTTATAAAGTCTCACATACACCGTGAAGTAAAAGAAACAACGCGTGCAGAAGAGAAGCAGCAGGTATGGATAATGAGTCTTGCGGATGGGTGGTGTGACAAGCGGTATTACGTCATGCTACACCATGTCGATTACTCATACCCTACGACTGAAAATGTGAATCTCGTGATCATGGACAATCTTAAGTATTTTTATCACTATATTAACGTATATCATGATGAGGTTCGTAGTGAAGTTGTGGCTAGTGCCCTGCGTGAGTTTTTAACAGACTTTAGAGACGAGTATCGTTTGATGGGCAGAAGGGAAAAATATGAGCATATGTTCCTCTCAAATAGTGCGCCGGAGTGTGAAGATGTTTAGTAAAACATAAAATGTTCCTAGTTCTTATCCTGAGGTAAAATGTCTGGTGCGTAGGCTGGTAGTGATGAAATTAATTCTTGTACCGAAATATGTACAACAATTCGACTCGCGGATCATACGAACAAGCCCATTCACGTATCATCGAGTCAGCCGCCCGTCGAACCATTCCTGCCTACCTGCGTGCCTCACACGGCTCATAGTTGTCTCAGAGCTTGAACCGAGTGGACGTGCGCTCCTCGAATACGATGGAACTTCCTTTGAGCAGCATTCTCAACGCCTCGTACGATGTGTCCGTGACGAAATCGTTGCGCGTGTTCAGGCGTAATTCCGGTACCATTAGCTATGTACTGGAAACGGAATGTAGACAAACAAACAAACGGGTTTATTTAAGTGTCGAGGAGATGAATAGAATCTTCGTGATAGTTGAGAAGTGGAGTGAAGATCGTTATAAAATACCTGCTAACGTAGGTACAAGAAGAGAGCAGATTAGTGACGCACCCTCATACGCCGTTGTATGTACGTTGTGTATAAATAACGATCGGCCGTGCATTGATATACGGCTGATGTGGAAGAATGCTTCTGATAATAACGCTCTTGTTCCTACGCGAAACCGTTTCATCCTCGACAGAATGTTTGAAATCGTCGGATTCCGCAAGCTGAAACCTATATTAGACGCGCGTGTTACGGACATGCTTTATTTTGATACAGTACTTGAATACGCATACACCGCTCTGCTCGATGGGTTTACCGAGTGTAGGGCTGGTGAGAATGGTCTAGTGCTGGACGTTTATTTAAAAAGTTTAGACTCTTTGAAATACCATGAACTTTGGTACAAAGCAATTGATCGGTACAAGGCTGAGCTCACCTACACCGTTCACCCTGAAGAACTATTTCTTTATATAACGCGCAGTTGTCGTAACGATTTAGAAGATTATTTCAATTGCCGCTATGTTGAGTGAGTTCACGATTGAAAAGCTCGAGTCGGTAGAAATAAACCCTCGATTGGAAAAGCGTTCTTATAAACTTGTGTTTAATAATGTAGCTAACGATGAACTCTTTGTGCGTGCTTTTGATTGTATTCTAGACGTATTTAAAGATGACTTACCAACCGGTTGTAAAGTGGGAACAAAAATAGTACTGAACGATATGAAAGCCCTTCATATCGAATACAGGTTTCCCTATACTTTAAACGGTGAAATATTATTAAGCCGCATATACTGCGTAATGCAGAGCAATAATGATGTAATTGTAAACTCGATTAAGACCGAGTTTAGTATTTTGAAAAAAAAGTGAAATGTATTTATATATTTTGCTTGATATTTCTCCTGTACTGATTATATGCATATTTCTATCATTATTGAAATGTATATTTATTTCTATTTGAAATGTATATTTATTTTATAAATATATCCATAATTGTGTGTATATATTTCCTGTACTGTTATGATTATATGCATATTCCTCAATTATTATTGAAATGTATATTTATTTCTATTTGAAATGTATATTTATTTTATAAATATATCTCCATAATTGTGTGTATATATTTCCTGTACTGTTATGATTATATGCATATTCCTCGAATACAGGTTTCCCTATACTTTAAGCGGTGAAATATTATTAAGCCGCATATACTGCGTAATGCAGAGCAATAATGATGTAATTGTAAACTCGATTAAGACCGAGTTTAGTATTTTGAAAAAAAAGTGAAATGTTATATATTTTGCTTGATATTTCTCCTGTACTGATTATATGCATATTTCTATTATTATTGAATTGTATTTATATATTTTGCGTGATATTTCCCCTGTACTGTTATATGCATATTTTCTATTATTATTGAAATGTATTTATATATATTTTGCGTGATATTTCCCCTGTACTGTTAAGTTTATATGCATATTTCTATTATTATTGAAATGTATATTTATTTCTATTTGAAATGTATATTTATTTTATATATATCCATAATTGTGTATATATTTCCTGTACTGTTATGATTATACGCATATTCCTCAATTGAAATGTATATTTATTTTCTATATATTTATAATAAACAGAATAATGCAATGTTGTTTTACTTAATTATATCATGTTACGCCTTCTAAACCTACTACCGGTATTCTAAACCAACTTTTTAAGAAATATAATAATGTATACAATGGTATCGCTAAAAAGTGGTATCTGGCAACTCAAGCCATTTACGCCTTCTAAGCCAACTGGCTGATTAGGAGTCTATAATAATGTATACAATGGTATCGCTAGAAAGTGGTATCTGGCAACTCAGTCTTCGATTAGAATTAAATGAATACATGGCGCTATCTGGCAACTCAAGCCATTTACGCCTTCTAAGCCAGCTGGCTGATTAGGAGTCTATAATAATGTATACAATGGTATCTGGCAACTCAGTCTTCGATTAGAATTAAATGAATACATGGCGCTATCTGGCAACTCAAGCCATTTACGCCTTCTAAGCCAACTGGCTGATTAGGAGCCTATAAAACAACGCCTACTCGGCTGAAGTCTTAATATGCACTTGGCTCCTGCCAGGTGAACACCTCTCCTCCTTTCTCTTGGGGGATAACGCCGCCTCCAAGTTTTCCTTGTTGCACCTGCAGCATCCCCCCTTTGGGGTAAATTTTTTCCTTCCCCCCCCAACACCCCCCTTTGCAACACCACACACCCCTTTGCAACATCCCCACCCCCTTTCCAACATTACGTAATCACTTGCAACATTCTTGCACTCTATCCTTTTGCGGCTATACTACTAATATTTTATCGGAACTCGAATGTATCTTATCACATTTGGCTCTTGACACGTTAGTTTTGAGCACCCAACATATATATATATATATATATATATACACCTTGGTTAACCTTGGTTTTGCTTTCGCTAGAATTGTTCATTCTGACGAAGGTCAAGCTTGTTACTCCACCTTAGACCTACAGTTTAACGTGGAATCCAAACCACGCCCTACCAGCAGCCAAGCGTCTTAACCACTAGGCTACCCAGGATAGCCATTTATCTACCAACCAATTTTTTTTTATTGTGTGGAAGGATGAACAGCTGGGTTTTGCTGCGCGCCGCCTGCCGTCACCGAGTTTCGATCCCGGGGCCGTTGGATTCGTAGTCAGCGACGCTAACCACTACACCACCGAGGCGCATAATATATATATATATATATATATATATATATATGCAGACAAACGAATGAAGTTTTATTGACCATGTTATGTCTTATCTGTGCATTAACGAGGTGACTAACATAATCCACTATATCTAAATTTCACAGAACTGTACCAATTGTTTATTAATGGAATCCGCGCTTCCAAGAACTTCAAACCGAACAGTTCGATAATTTGAATCGTTCCAAGTGTAATAATATGTATTCTTAAAGTTGTTAAATTTGGGGTTTGGCAAAGTTCAGAGCAGAAACTCTGAAAATATGACGTGAATATATAAATGATGTGACCTAATTCTTTGTTTGATTAATATTCAAAACTTATTCACTTACAGGCAATTACCCTAATCTAAATTTATTATACTTACAAAAGGAACATCAGATTCAATTTAAGAGTAGTGTTTATATACTCCGTCATACTTTTTATATTAGGAAATATGCCTTAAATGATGACGGCATATTAGTTTTACGTTAGAAAGAGAATAATTAAGTAGAAAGATTGAAAAGGCGAAGCAAAAGAGGGGAAAATTTTTATATTTCATTTACGTGGTTTTAAAAGTTAAAGAAAGTTCTGTATAATGGCGGTCCATTATAATTTGGGCATATGGGTGCTGTATAATGACGTTTCATTATAATTTGGGCATATGAGTACTGTATAATGATGTTTCATTATAATTTGGGCACATAGGTACTGTATAATGACGTTTCATTATAATTTGGGCATATGAGTTCTATATAATGGCGGTCTATTATAATTTGGGCATATGGGTACTGCATAATGACGTTTCATTATAATTTGGGCATATGAGTACTGTATAATGACATTTCATTATAATTTGGGCATATGGGTACTGTATAATGATGTTTCATTATAATTTGGGCATATGGGCACTGTGACTTAATATCTCCTTTATAAAGTAAATAATAAAGATCATGAAGGGCCAGAAACTGGCACAGCGCTCAGACTAAAAAATACCGCTCATTGCTTTAAATTCTGTATTATTATTATTATTATTACTAGTATCATCGGGGATCGAACCCCCAATTTCAGTGTCTTCCCTTCCCAAAGGTGTTATACACGGACGCTGTCTATAATAAAGAAGAACAGAAACGCGTATTTTGACCGTTTTTTGAAGTTTTTACCATCCTTCTAAAAAAGACCCGTTTCTGAAATCCTCTTTAAGTCTTAGGCAAGAATTCAATATGAGAATCATTTCGGTAGAATTAACAAATCTGATTTTTAGTTGTTGTTGTTGTTTTTCTTCATTTGCAAATAAATGGAAAGTGACTCAAAATGATTTCGAGAGATAAATTTTACAGTTTTCATTCTACGTATCATTTCCCAATTAATGAAAGTGGTTTACGGTAGTCCTGTTACTGTTACTTTTTAAGGTATAGGTTTTGGAACACGTACAGTATTTTATTTATATATATATATATATATATATGCTGCAAACCCACAAGGAAAAAGAAAAACGATTCCAAGCAGAGATGTATTTTGCAATTTTCATTCATCCTTTGACTCAACTCTGTCACAATTTTGCATGTGGAAGTTTCCAACAGTAAGTTTTTTATTTGTATAAACGATTCTGTTGAGAAATATATACTCTGTATATATATATATATTATATATATATATATATATAATATGTGTGTGTGTGTGTGTGTGTGTGTGTTTCAGGACCCCTCCGCACACGTACCCTATAATAATACACACACACACACACACACACACACACATATAGATATATATACATGTACTGTATATACATATATATATGCGCCTCGGTGGTGTAGTGGTTAGCGTCGCTGACTACGAATCCATCGGCCCCGGGATCCAGACCCGGTAACGGCAAGCGGCGCGCAGCAAAACCCAACTGTTCATCCTTCCACACAATAAAAAAATTGGTTGGTAGATAAATGGGTACCCTTGGTAGCCTAGTTGTTAAGACGCTGGGCTGTTGGTTGGACGTGGTTCGGATTCCACGTTAAACTGTAGGTCTAAGGTGGAGTGACAAGCTTGACCTTCATCAGAATGAACAATTCGGGCGGAAGCAAAACCAAGGTTAACCAAGGTTTTATATATATATAATATGGTTACTGCAACAACATAGTAGACCCATGAATTCAAAATTATTAAGTATTTGAAATTCTGAACAAATGAAAATTGAATTTTGTTTACTTTGTCGTTTAGTCTTTCGTCCATATGTTGGAATAATGAACAAATTTCAAAATATAACTAAACTATTTCTGTTCCAATGAATATACTGTGTATATCTGAACTATAAAGGGGCTTAGAGGGTGCCTATTAGGAGTGCCGGTGCCAGTGTCTCCGAAAAACTGATACAATGAAAAACTGGACAAAGCTAACTAAGCCTACATAAATATTTCTAAATATATTGCTTACGTATATGAATGATTTTTACCCAAAAGTTTTCTGTATAGGTTACAGGAGATACAGTGCATCTGGATGCGGAAAAAAATTAAGCTGTAAGGTACATTACAGGGTATTCCATAAAGGTGTTCTCCTGAATACCTTGCCACATAAATAGCTCTGGGAATACTTTTTGGATCACTATGTATTATTATTATTATTATTATTATTATTATTAGTAGTAGTAGTAGTAGTAGTAATGTCCATTTATTCAGGTCACTCCACTTAACAAACGTATTTTACAAACATTCGCAAACGCTTCAGGCAGCCTTTGCAACTCTTCCTCACTTCTATCAATCAGCAAAGCATAATCTACATAGAGCAGATGAGACGGTGCTCATTCATTACCATTTACTTTCACGCATCCTCACCTTACCATCCATAAAAATATCAAACGATCAGGGAGAAATCACATATCCTTGTCGAACACCTACACTTATTTGAAACCAGTCACTCAAGATACCATTCGCTCCTCTACACATGTCTAACTTTTTACTAAAACTCTTAATACCACTAAACAACTTAACAGCTGCACCATGCAGTTGCAACAACTGCCACAACACCTCTTTATTCATTCTGTCATACGCTTTCACCAAATCCTTAAGTGCCATTAAGAGTTTAACATTATACTTATATGGTTTCCTCATTAACTGTCGAACTGCAAACAACTGGTCCATGTGAATTTCTTTTCCCATTGTTGCGCTCTACTTCGAGGCATACTGCATGGTAATGCAGCAGCTACCAGGAATACCCACTTCTGGGTAAGCCCTGGCATGCCTAGGTTTTACCATGTAAGCCATCATAGGTTCATGTGTAGAGGGCTGAAGCGGAGATGCAATTTGCTGTTCGCTCTGTCTTTCCTAAAACCTCTTTCTTTAGCTCCGATCATACCCTCAATCACCCTCCTTATTTTCTCACTCTCTCTCTCTCTCTCTCTTACATAAAATCACCACAATCACTTTCATCCACTACTCAAAAACAACTCTTTCCTACTTACGCCATTCTAAGTATTTCTCTCATACACTTCACAACTTTAGCATATCTCAATATCTCTCCGTAAACGCTATCAACACCCGCATTTTTATCAATTATCAACTTCCTTATCGCCCTCTTTACTTCCTCTCGTGAAATCCTCTTCCGTCTCATATCATCACTTCCTACTTTTACTATTCAAGCAGCTGTAATCTATCTCGCCATTCTCTCCTCATTTTTTCCTTACAACTCACAAAATTAATTAATTATAAAAAAGAGATAATGAATTATAGCTTTAAATTCATGGCAAAAAGCCATTTTTTACAGTTTTTTATATATGGTTTTTCCTGAAATTTAATTCTTTTTAAAATTTATGATATCTTTGATCTTTTGTTTAAAGAACAAAGATGCGGATTTTTTCATTCTTCCTCTTTTAAGAATATCTGAGTTTTGCGGGCTACGTCGTGGCCAGTGTCGTAACAGTGTCGTTAAGCGACGTTGGATCTGGAAAGTAATTGGATGGGAGACCGTCTTCCGCGTCTAGATTATGTAGCGATCCGTGGTTCGTATCTCGTGTAAAATTGTAGGCCCCCCCCCCTTCCGTCATACGACCTTAGCTGTTGCGAAGGAGGTTAAACAACTCAATCATTAATTTTTTTTCTGAATTTGGCTTTGTAGTCGTCAGTTCCCCTCTCTCTCTCTCTCTCTCTCTCTCTCTCTCTCTCTCGTTTGATTCCCAAAATAGGGATTTAAAAAAAAGACATAAACAAACTTGGTTCAATACGGAGTATCTTCACATTTTAATTCAACGTATACCGTATAGGAAATTTGATTCAAACAAAATCTTTATGAAAAATTTATGGAAATCGAATATATGCGATTTGGGGATGGAGGGGGGTGGGGGGAGCAGAAAAAGAAAAAAAAAATCATCGAACCAGATTCCGATATAAAATTCAAGGAAAAAAAAGAAAAAAACTTCGATCCCAATTTTGATTCCAATTAATTCTTGCCAAAATTTCTTCGTTCCAAAATTTAGCTAAATCTTTATTATCATCATTTGGGTATTTTCCTATAATCTCAGACTGTATATTTTCCTAATTAAAAAGTATTGATTTTTTTAATGTATTTCCTTATATAAAATTTTTTTTTGGGGGATCATATATTTAAAAAAGTTTGAAGATAATACGATATTGCTTCGCTTCATACTAGAACGCACACACACACACACACACACACACACACACACACACACGTATACTTTTTATTTTTATTTATGTTTCTAATAGATGGGAATTCTTGGGAGTCAAAAGCTGCGAATAGTCATACATACTCATCTTCAGGGAAGGTATTTAGTTCGAAGGGAGCTTTAGTTTTAAATATAGTGTATCAAAAGAAAAGAAAATTAAGCATATTATGTATTATTATTCCCCATTATGCATGGGGAATTCTTAATTTGTAGGTATGGCCAGCTGGAGGTATTCTCTGGACCAGTGCTCCTTTATCAGGTAATTTCTATGCGAAAGACGCAATATAAGTTACTATAAAGTAAATCATCTTGAATAAGAAGGAAATTATTTTCTTTGCCTAGACTTTTATGGGAATTCTTAGATTCGTGTGTGCTGACCAGCTGGAAGTACCTATGTATCAGTAATCCTTTATCTGAGTAATTCCAGTAGGAAAGATGGCAATGGACATAGTAAATTTTTGAAAGCAGGGTCTCTCGGTACGGTAGCTTTGGCAGACTACGGAGAAATGATGCAACGATGAAATGATGACTTCTTGTACATAATAAATAAATAAAAAATACCTCAAAAAATGCATGGTGTAAATGAGATTAAGTATAGTTTTCATGCTATCATTTATTTTCAGTTGTCTTCTAATGCGTAACTGAGTACACGAGAAAAGTGTACGCATGGTGTGAATGAACTCTGAAGCTATTCTCTTCATTATACTTTTTCCTACTTTCCTAGAAATCTTTTTTATCACTATTTTCTGTCAACAGTGGCTGGCGGAGGAGGGAGAGAGAGCCTTGTCTGTTCTATACTTTACTATTACTACTATTACTATTACTATTACTACTGTGTGGAAGCTTTACGCGTCTGTAAGTGTAAGCATGGTATAAGTTCTCAGTATTCGTTATTTTCATTTGCTAATTCTACTTTTTCCTTCTTGGGTTAAACTAGAGTGGATCTTATGGTCTTTGTTAGCCTGTAACTCTGTAAATACATTACTGATCATAAGTCTGAGTCCACATAAAATTATGAATAAGAAGGTGGACCAAAAAACAACAAAAATTAAGAAAATCTCTTATTTAGTTTAATGGAAAACTTTCACAGTACGAGAGAGTACGAAAAAATAGAGCAAATAACTAATAATTTATAAAGGTAGGTCACCATTTTGTTCCATTTTGTTCTATTTTTTGTTCCATTTTTGTTCCATTTTGTTCCATTTTTTGGTCCATTTTTCTTCCAATTTTACAGTATCAGTGAACGTAGCTCAGATTTTGATGAACGTTGGTGTTTTCGGATGTGATTCCTTAGAACTTCCCACATGCGTTCAATAGGAATTAGGTCAGGAGATTGAGGAGGTCAGTTGAGGGATGTCAGTTAATCAATCTGACATACTCCTTTACAAACCAACAACAATGCCCAGTGATGTATGGTACCGGGCATTGTTGAAATAATATCTTCGGCTGCATTGAATCGTTCGTTCATGGAGGGCTTCAAAACCCTTTCTAAAATGTTTATATAGGAGTTGGCGTCCAACAGGTTTCCAGTGCCTGACGAAGCCATGCATCCCCAGACCATAATACTGACGTTGCCGAATTTCAGTAGTGAGACTATGCATTTAGGGGAATATGCTTCGCTAACTCTCCAACTTACTTTGGGGGTTTTAGAGGACCCCAAATTATGTAAAATTTTAAATATTAAATACTTAATTCGCAAAAAATATTAATATTGAGGATGTTTCAATACATTATTACTCTTCGTTGTTCTGCTAAGGGCAAATTCGATGGGGTGCCTAATATTTTTGTAAAAAAAAAATATCAGGGTCGGTACAAAATTAATGCGTCATATGTTTCAGTTTTATTTTACATATATTTATACTTAATATATATATATATATATAATATATATATATATTATATATATATATATATAATAATAGTAATTACAAAGCTGAATTCTTTGAAGTTAAATCTTATCAATGAATTTTTACTGACTGATTGAATCTGCTCACCGATCACCTCCTCCAGTTCGGTTAATGGCCTGTTATTTGCAGAGTTTAGAAAAACGTCGCCATTCATCCCTGTTCCAAAGTGGTTCTTCTTTTCTCTAAAGCTTTCTTCATGTTATCATCCCTTCTCATCCCGGGTCTGACAACCGATCCTCCACCATTCGGTCTCCACTCGTAGTATATTTTCGGAAGTCTATCCTCTCCCATTCTCTTTAGATGCCCATACCATCGCACCTGGCTTCTTTGAATGTACTCAAGCACCGGCTCCACCCTCATTTCCCTCCGTACGAACTCATTCCGCAACCTGTCCCGGCGGGTGACTCCATAAATCAATCTCAACACCCTCATTTCCGCAGTCTGTATACGTCTCTCCGTCTTCATGGTCAATTTCAGTGTTTCCGATCTGTACGTTGAAACAGGGCTAAGAATAGATGTGTAAAGTAGGACTTTCTTTGAGATATTGTTTTCTTTCAATAAAGGGTGTAACAATCCTACTTCTGCGCTGTTTTCATTAGTCTATTATCTATTTCTCGTTCCATTTTATCTTTACAGTTAAAGGTTACTCCTATTTGAATTCTATCGTTTCCTTTAACCTTCAGTTTCTAATCGTCATGTGACTTACTCTACCTTCTCTAGCCACTGTCATAACTTCACATTTATTGACATTCAATTTCATACCATTTTCCTCTAGTACCTCTGTCCAATTATTGAGAGCCTTTTGCAAATCTTCTATATTCTCAGATACAAGAGCCACATCATCTGCGTAAGCCAATATCGTAACCTTGTCTTCTACCTGGTCTTCATTATCTTGTCTATGAAATGAAAATGAATGAAAAATATTTAGTAAGTTTAATAAACTGCTCAAAACTGTTCCATCATTATAAAGAGAAACAATTAGTTGAAAGATGATATAAAAGATGTTTAAAAAAGGTCTATCGATTGGGAAAAACACAGAGATTAAATACATACTTTCATAATAATAATAGATACTGATTTAATATGGGAGGTATATATATATAGCTTCCCCTTTCTTATACAGGGTGTTCCAAAATTATCGAGTAAAATTTTATATGTCTGTCGATCAGACACCTGAAATAAACCAAAAATAAACCTAAAATAAACTTCAAATAAACCTAAAATAAACAATTATTGTTGTTTTTCTTATTGTTGCTGTATTTGAAATAAAATTGTTAAATATCGCCTAATTTTTGTTAAAATATTGCGTTCATATAAAAGTTTACTCGGTAATTTTAGAATACCCTGTGTATATTTTATACGTAAGTTGTATACAATTTAATTCCTTATTGACAGCGGTATACAGGGTAATCCAAAAGGGTGTTTCTAAAAGTACTTATATAAGGTTTTTTTCTGAGAACACCTTTTTTGGAGGACACCCTGTATTTTGTAGATTCGTAATTTTGAATATTTTTTGGCAATCTTGTGGCGTATAATAATTCAGTAAGGACGGCTAGAAACTGGCACAGCGCTTAGGCCAACTAATGCGGCTCATCGCTTTATGGTTCAACATAACTCTTGCTTTATTATTACCACCATGATCGAGGTTCGAACTTCCGACCTTAGTGTGTTCACTTTATAATGCGATAATATTCCAATAACTATTTAATAATTTCCTTCTTCGAGACTGTTCTCCAAATTAAACTTGTTCAGTTGAATTGACTTTAAGCACTTGTTTATTCGAGATATATATACATATATATATATATATTATATTTATACAGGGTGTTCAAAAAGAAACGCAACCCATTGGAGAATGCATAATTACATATATCATTGTAACCTAAGCCTTTTCTTTCTGTTTTTGGGTTGCCTTTCTTTCTGAACACCCTGTATATATTTTATATATGTATATATATATATATATATATATATATATATATTATATAATACATAATGGGAGAAGTCAGGGAACGATCCCAATATCGTCTTTAAATGCACGTTTTACATCGAAAAAGGCTCCAAACTTTTGGACTTTTGTTGGAGAAAATTTCGAATAACAACAACAGTTATTCAGAGCAATTTGCAAGATTGTTCAAGGTTGTTAAAGAAAATAAATTCACTTGAAAGTTAGTGAGTGTTATAGGATTATACGATGATAATGATATAATAATGATAATTCTTTATTGACAGGATATAAATCTTATAAAATGGCGCTATATATTTGAAGATAATAAACGATAAGATAAATCAAATAATAATAAATTTATATATACTGTTCCTATATATATATATCTACACACACACACACACATACATATACACATTAATATTATTATTATTATGTGTGTGTGTGTGTGTGTGTGTGTGTTTATACAGTGTAAAAATAAAAATTCATACTGTCTTTCGTTCAATTAATTGAGTGGGAGCACAAAAATAGGAGCTCGAAAGGAAAAAGGCACTATAATAAAGTGCCTGAAATGCTATATACAACAATAGAAAGGCAAATATACGATGTTGAGTGATGTGGAAGTGGAATTTATGACAGAAAATGATGTATGAATTGAAGATATTGCTAAGGAGAGCGAGTGCTTATTTGAAAACATTTGAAAGCCGAGAAAGTAAACAAAAAATAGAAAACGATAAATTAAAGGGTAAACTATCGTAAATGAAAGAAGAATTTTTGTTTTATTCAGGAAGGAGGGGCCAAGGGCGTCGTAAACATTTATAAAAAAAGAGATAAAATGATAAAATTTTAATTCTGATAAGCCAGATATAGAGTAATAATTATCAGCCAGAAGGGTTAGAAAATGTCACAGTGCTCAGGCCAATCAATGCAACGTATTACGTTGTTAACTACCAGGTTATAATTATCATCACCATCGGGAATCGAACACACGACTTGAGTGTCTTCACTTCGTTTACGGGGAAACAGCGTTACCTACTGAGGTACAGGCGCTGGCCTGACAAGAGAATAAAGAGAGGTCATTCAACAAAACAAGAATGAAAGATTAATTCACTTACACGATAACGATTAATACACGATGAGGGTGAAACTCGTACATATCATTATTGAAATCTTTTCTATAAAGAAAACGCACGTTTTAGTGAACCAACTGTAAATCCATGACAAAGAATGTTAAATGCAAAAAACTTCACTTTTTTCTACGTGAAGGTCAAAATATGAAATAAAAACCCACTCTAATAGACAGAGTTTATTTCCACAACAGTTTCGACGCCCACTGGTATCCACCCAGGAGGATGCCAGTGGGCGTCGAAACTGTTGTGGAAATAAACTCTGTCTATTAGAGTGGGTTTTTATTTTCAAACAAAGAATGTTTTTACATTTATAAACTTAATAATAAATACACTTAATTTATTAAAATATATATATAGGGAACATTTTATACAGAAAATCCCTATAAAAAATGCGGGAGGGAGCTATTGAAGAATAGGGACCCCAGCCTTCTTTAGTTAGCTTTATAAGGCTAACTAACGAAAATATCATGACCTAACCTAACCAATCGTCGAGGGCGTACAGTTACCTAACGATTTGGTTAGGTTAGGTCGTAATATTTTCGTTAGTTAGCCTTATAAGCCTAACTAAAGAAGGCTGGGGTCTCTATTCTTCAATAGCTCCAAAATACGTTTGACCAATAAACTCATATAGAAATTAACCTATTTAACATAATTTATTTTCACTGATGAGTATCACCACAACCACCAACATCACCACCACCATCACCATCACCACAACCACAACCATCACCACAACGTTGCTCACATTTTGTTAAAAAAAATATATATATAATATTACAGAAATACATTTTGCGAATTTTTCCCCGCAACGCCATTACTGCAAACTCGATAATTTCTCAAAATATTTTTGTGATGAACGATTGTACGTGACCTCACATGGTTCAGTGAATATACGATACAAATCATGATGTCTGTAGTTTATATACAGAAACATTTTACACAGCAGAAAAGTCTTTGTAATTTATGAAGTAATCAATTCTGTAGCAATTTTAAAGAGAGAAGAGATGATATATATACTGTATATATACACACGGTTCATACCCTAACAGCTAGTTGTAAGTTTAAATGGGTATTTATTAATGTTTTATTTTGATATTTATGGTATACTCCAGGCTTTCTTTTATTACTTAATTATTTATTGTGTTTACATATAAGACAAAACTGCATACATACCCAGTAAGAAGTGGGACGTTTAGTAAACGTCGAAAATGCTTATAAAACGTTATTAAAACGTCAATAAAACGTTAATAAAACGTTTATTAAACGTCAATAAAACTTCAACAAAAAAAATGTTACATTTTTGTTAGTTCCCGAGTGTTGTCTGCAGATTATATATATATATACACCCAGCAAGAAATGGGACGTTTAATAAACGTTATAAACGTTTTATTGACTTTTATAATCGTTTAAGACGTTTACTAAACGTCATAAACGTTTAATTGACGTTTAATAAACGCTTTATTGAAGTTTTATAAATGTTTACGACGTTTACTAAACGTCCCATTTCTTGCTGGGTATATTTATGTGCTTTATATATCTATATATATATATGTAAAAATGGACAATGAATAATCAATATTCATTTTTACATAAGAACCAAAATCGCTTAACGCGAGTTTGGATAATAATTTTACTTGTGGCTTCCTATTTTTGTTCGTGTCACAACCCTACGATCTACCATACCTATGGTTTAGTCGTATCCATTTTCATTTGTTATAGAAGTTATTAATTAATTATGATTGTCTTGCACCTCACCCTCGTCCCTAGATTATGCATACACATTGCATATAACAGGATTGGAACCCGTAGTTGTACTTCTTAGTCATTAATACCCACTCTTTGTCTCTAATTCGTTCTTGTAAATCTTCCTAATAATGATTTGTATTATACGTACAAATTCAAAACTATGACGTCATAAAGTAACTTAATTCTCTTCACGTTTTCCATACCTTGAACACTGAATCACGTGTTTAGTATTTGGACATCTTTCGTATTGAATGTATGGTAATTCTTTAATAATAATAATAATAATAATAATAATAATATAATAATAATAATAATAAAAAAAAACTTCATTCTCTATACATCATTATTTATGTTGTTTCCTACCTATTGTCTACTGATACTTATCAACCTATCAGTCCATATTTTATGCGTCTCTATATTACGCACACAACCTATTGTATTACGTACATGTGCGTTCACCCTCACAAGACATTCATTAGCTTACAGTAGTTGAGTGGTCGAATTCGCGAATCACAGCAAAAGCGAACGTTTCTAAGATAAACAACATCTTTCGCTCTGATCCAAATTTATAACATATTTAATGTAATATAACATATTATGTTGTATAAAATTATCTTGTCATGTCTCATGTACTTGTGTTGTACTAATGACCATATATAATAACCATATAATAACCATATAATAACCATATAATATAACCATATATTATAACCATATATTATAACCATATTATAACCATATATAAATATATAAAAACACTGTAAGAATGGTAAACGACGTAATGTACTTCAATGAAACTATAATTGAATGTAATGTCTTTATATATAATGTAAGAATGTACTTTAATAGAACTGTAAGGGACAATCATAAGCGAATGGGAAGTAATCCATAATCGAAATCATAATTGTAATAAACCCAAACGAAAATGTACTCAGTCGTGTACTTCAATTGTACTTATGTACTACTATGAAATGATATCGCCTTCAGAAATGAAGATTCGGCAAAAAAAAATAAGATTAGTTTTTATTTTTATTTATTTATTTTTATTTTTTTTATTTGGAAACTTTCAAAAACCTGATCATTTTTAAAAGGGGAGAGCAATGTAAAAATGGACAATGAATAATCAATATTCATTTTTACATAAGAACCAAAATCGCTTAACGCGAGTTTGGATAATAATTTTACTTGTGGCTTCCTATTTTTGTTCGTGTCACAACCCTACGATCTACCATACCTATGGTTTAGTCGTATCCATTTTCATTTGTTATAGAAGTTATTAATTAATTATGATTGTCTTGCATCTCACCCTCGTCCCTAGATTATGCATACACATTGATATAACAGGATTGGAACTCGTAGTTGTACTTCTTAGTCATTAATACCCACTCTTTGTCTCTAATTCGTTCTTGTAAATCTTCCTAATAATGATTTGTATTATACGTACAAATTCAATAACTATGACGTCATAAAGTAACTTAATTCTCTTCACTTTTTCCCATACCTTGAACACTGAATCACGTGTTTAGTATTTGGACATCTTCCGTATTGAATGTATGGTAAATTCTTTAATAATATAATAATAATAATAATAATGATAATAATAATAAAAAAAAAAAAAACTTCATTCTCTATACATCATTATTTATGTTGTTTCCTACCTATTGTCTACTGATACCTATCAACCTATCAGTCCATATTTTACGCGTCTCTATATTACGCACACAACCTATTGTATTACGTACATGTGCGTTCACCCCTCACAAGACATTCATTAGGCTTACAGTAGTTGAGTGGTCGAATTCGCGAATCACAGCAAAAGCGAACGTTTCTAAGATAAACAACATCTTTCGCTCTGATCCAAATTTATAACATATTATAATGTAATATAACATTATGTTGTATATAAATTATCTTGTCATGTCTCATGTACTTGTGTTGTACTAATGACCATATATAATAACCATATATAATAACCATATAAGCACACCGGACAAAAAATTAGTCACCCCTAATAGCACCGATAGTAGGAAGTTCAAGGTCACACACAGGGCGCTGATGTAGCATTGGTAAGTGACAAGTAGCGGTGACGTAGCACACGGGATCAGATCTGTTTCGTGAGGTGGTGAAGAACAAAGTGTGTGTTGGATATAGTCTGCAAAATGGGTCGTGAGGCAGACGTTACTCAGTGGCAAAAAGGAGCCATCGTGTTTGGCAGAGCCCACGGACACAAAATGTCTGAAGTAGCCCAATTTGTTGGTGTGTCAACGCGTACTGTCCAGCGAGTTTACAAAGAGTGGTGTAGTTCGCAATCAACTGACAATCGACGGCGTAACTGTGGCCGGAAAACAATTCTCGACAATAGGGGCCGCCGCCGCCATGTTTCTCGTCTAGTAACTGCAAATCGTTTTCAAACCAGAAAACAATTGCTCCAAGAAACCAATGAGGTTCTCCAGCGACCAATTTCCGAACGGACATTGCGACGAGAACTGCATGCGATGGACATCTGGAGCAGGGTACCACGGAAGAGGCCGCTGTTAACAGCAAGTCACAACTTGGCACGTTATAAATGGGCTCAGAGGCACAAAAATTGGACTGCGGCAGATTGGAAACGTGTAATTTGGTCCGATGAGTCCCGTTTTTGTTTGTTCTCCAATGATGGGAGGCGACGAGTACATCGCAGGTCCAATGAAGCCTTTAATCCTGAATGCGTCGAAGGTGTTGTTCAGGCTGGAAACAGAAAGTGAAGCGCAGGAATAGACACCCACGGACTCTGGCGGAACTTCGGGGCCGGCTGATGAACGAGTGGCAGCAAATCGATGTTCAGTACATGCACAACCTCGTAGAGTCTCTGCCTCGCCGGATTCGTGCGGTTATCAAGGCCAGAGGCGCCGTCACACGTTATTAGGTACATTCTGAGAGGGTGACTAATTTTTTGTCCGGTGTGCTTATAATAACCATATAATATAACCATATAATATAACCATATAATATAACCATATAATATAACCATATATTATAACCATATATTATAACCATATATAAATATATAAAACACTGTAAGAATGGTAAACGACGTAATGTACTTCAATGAAACTATAATTGAATGTAATGACTTTATATATAATGTAAGAATGTAGGCCCTACTTTAATAGAACTTTAAGGGACAATCATAAGCGAATGGGAAGTAATCCATAATCGAAATCATAATTGTAATAAACCCAAACGAAAATGTACTCAGTCGTGTACTTCAATTGTACTTATGTACTACTATGAAATGATATCGCCTTCAGAAATGAAGATTCGGCAAAAAAAAATAAGATTAGTTTTTATTTTTATTTATTTATTTATTTATTTTTTTATTTGGAAACTTTCAAACACCTGATCGTGTTTAAAAGGGGGGAAACTTAACCTCCAACTGCATCCCCCAACATTCAGGCATATATTATACATGTATTTGTAAATGAAGGACACTTCATTATGGCTCTCTGCTTTGGTCACTGCTAAGACTCCTTGTTAGCAGCTTCGCTGCGGAGAGGGGCAGAGGCCCCTTGCCTCCTTAACTTTTTTTAGATTCCGCCTGAGCCATGGTCGAAAGAAGTCGAACCTCTACCCCTGTAAATTCAGACCACTACCTGTAAATTTTTAAGAAGAAAATTACAGTAAGAGAAACTTTTTATTTTCCCCTTCGAGCCGTGCTCTCTTCAGAAGAACTTAGTAAAGTCGATAATTTTAGTACCAAGAGAAGTATCAGAGTATTATAGAAAGAGAAGAATTAACAGAGTGTCGACCCCATAAAGCGAGAGAAAAGAATTAGAAAGTTATAGAAGAAAAGTATCAAGAAGAACTATCCGTTGCTTGCCTCCGTAACTAGAACCCCCGTCGATCCGAACCACCCCAGGGCCATAGACGGAGGGTTAACATATATATATATATATATATATATATATATATATGTTAACCCCTCCGTCTATGGCCCTGGGGTGGTTCGGATCGACGGGGTTCTAGTTACGGAGGCAAGCAACGGATAGTTCTTCTTGATACTTTTCTTCTATAACTTTCTAATTCTTTTCTCTCGCTTTATGGGGTCGACACTCTGTTAATTCTTCTCTTTCTATAATACTCTGATACTTTCTCTTGGTACTAAAATTATCGACTTACTAAGTTCTTCTGAAGAGAGCACGGCTCGAAGGGGAAAATAAAAGTTATATATAATTATATTATATATATATAAAGCACATAAATATACCCAGCAAGAAATGGGACGTTTAGTAAACGTCGTAAACATTTATAAAACTTCAATAAAGCGTTTATTAAACGTCAATAAAACGTTTATGACGTTTAGTAAACGTCTTAAACGATTATAAAAGTCAATAAAACGTTATAACGTTTATTAAACGTCCCATTTCTTGCTGGGTGTATATATATAATCTGCAGACAACACTCGGGAACTAACAAAAATGTAACATTTTTTTTGTTGACGTTTTATTGACGTTTAATAAACGTTTTATTAACGTTTTTATTGACGTTTTAATAACGTTTTATAAACATTTTCGACGTTTACTAAACGTCCCACTTCTTACTGGGTATGTATGCAGTTTTGTCTTATATGTAAACACAATAAATAATTAAGTAATAAAGAGAGCCTGTATATATATATATATATATATATATATATATATAATATGTATATATATATATATATATGCAGACAGCATTCAGGAACTAACAAAAATGTAACATTTTTTCTATAATCCATACAAAATAAAACCGAAAAATTTGCATCTTAGATGAATAAAATTAAATAAAAACTATTCTACTCAGGAATTTTGGATAGTTACTTTTGGGGCCAATGTTGTAACACCGTTTCTCCTCGATTAGCGAAGTTAAGCGACATTAGGTCTGAAGAGTAGTTGGATGGGAGGTTGTCTTCTGCGTCCAGATTATGTGGTAGTTCGGATCCCACGTAAAATTGTGGGTCCCCTCCGTTATATGACCTTGCTGGTAGAGACTGGAAGCTTGATGGGAATGTTTGGAAGTCAAAACCTCCTCTTTAGGTACTCTTTAGGTACATAGTGTTTATCTATACAGAGAGAAGCAGTGATATCACTTGAGATGTAAATTTAGTAGGAGGCGCTGGTCTGGTCTGGTTTCAGAGCATTACGAGGTCTCATATAATGAGAAGTTTAATGGGAATTCTCAGGGGTCGAAACCTCTGAACAGACATATTGAACTTCGGGAAAGCTAGAGCAGAACTTTAGTTTTAAATAGTGTGTAACAGCCTTTCTTAATAAAAGGAAAAAAAATTACACATATGTAACTTTCGTAGAGTTCTTAGTTTGGGGTGCTGGCCAGTCGGAGGTGCCTCTGAATCAGTGCTCCCTTATCAAAGTAATTCCTATGCGAAGGACGTAATACAAATTACGTTATGATAAATCTTTTTCTCGAAAAAGGGAGACGAGGGTGGAGGGCTGAGTGAATTACGTACATGATGTACACTCGTTGGAATTCTTAAATTGCGGTGTGCTGACCGACTGGAGGTGCTCTGGATCAGCGTTCCCTTATGTAAGTAATTCCAATGCTGACAATGTAAATAATTAGTTTTTAAAAGCAAGTCTCTCAGCACGATGACCTTGACATTCATTGAAGAAATGATGCAGAAATGAAATGAGTTTTCCTTGTATAAATCAACAAAAATTCCTTAACAAACGTTTGTTGTAGATTAAATTAAGTAATTTAGTGTTTCATGCTATCCCTTACTTTCCATTATCCTCTAATGCTTAATCGGGTACACGAGATGTACCCAAGGTGTGAATGAACTCTGAATCTATTCTTTTCATTATACTTTTTCCTATAAATCTTCTTTCAGAACTGTTTTCTGTCAGCAGCGGCTGGTGGAGGAGAGAGAGAATCTTGTTTGTTCTATACTTTACTATTACTACTATTACTGTAGGAATAAGTAGTAAGTAGTAAATAGTAAGTGTAAGCATGGTATAAGTTTTCAGTGTTCTTTATTTTCACCAACTTTTTCAAAAATTTTTCTCTTTTTTTCTCTACTTCTTTCTTGGGCTAACCTAGAGTGGATTTTAGGGTCTTTATTAGCCTGTATCTCTGTAACTCTGTAGATGTTATGAAGGAGGTTAAAGAAACCCATCATTACATTACTTGTGGGGTTTTTTGCCCAGATAATATTCATATATAAACAAAATACGTCAAAAAAATTTTTAACTCTTTTGAATGAATATTTCAGTTTATCGGGACCCCCCCCCCCCCAAAAAGATTAGGAATGGATAAAAACTTTCCTTTTAACTCCTATCATCTTCGTGTCGATTTTTTTTGGGTTGTTTTTCAGTTCACAGGTGTCGGTATAACGTCGATTTCAAATGGAGAATGTTTAGAGGTAATTCATAGTGTGTTTTGTGTGAGCCTTCGAGTTTTATTGTAATGTTTAATATAAATTAATTTATATATATTATATATAATATTATATATATATATATATATATATATATATATATATATAACGTAAAGAACGACGCTTGTATAGGAGGACATTCCGCGCAAGATGAGAAGAGAGAACGAACAAATGAGGTAACCACCCGGGAATCGAACCCGGGATCTTCCGATTGCCGGTCAGATATGATAACCATTACACCACGGGCCTCACTCGAACAAATGCCGTAATTCTTCTACATTCTTCTCATCTTGCGCGGAATGTTCTCCTATACAAGCGTCGTTCTTTACGTTATTTATACTGCGTGTTCTTTGCAGTTGAAATGTATATATGTATATATATAGATACGGCATGCGGGAGGTGCCTCCTTGGGGCATTGGTTTCTGCGCGTATGTAGAAGAATTACGGCATTTGTTCGAGTGAGGCCCGTGGTGTAATGGTTCTCATATCTGACCGGCAATCGGAAGATCCCGGGTTCGATTCCCGGGTGGTTACCTCATTTTTTTCATTTGTTCGTTCTCTCTTCTCATGTTGCGCAGAATGTTCTCCTATACAAGCGTCGTTCTTTACGTTATTTATACTGCGTGTTCTTTGCAGTTGAAATGTGTGTATATATATATATATATATATATATATATATGATACACACCCACATGAAAAATTAAAACTATTTCATGATCTTTCGTAATGTTCCTATACCTCTTTAGGGAATACACAAAAAGCTCTGGAATCGTTTTTTCTTTCCTTGTGGGTGGGTATAAATTTTTTTTTCACGTTTAATTGTGAAATTCTCTCTCTCTCTCTCTCTCTCTCTCTCTGTATATATATATATATATATATATATATATATATATATATATATATATATATAACATTTTCTGTAAAGAAAAAAGAAAATGAATTCTTAACTGATAATAATTTGGGCATTTTTTTATTTTATATTTTTCAAGAATTCCTGTCCGCAATTGAACATAAATATAATTTAATAATTCATAATTGAACATAAATATAATTTAATAAATCATAATTGAACATAAATATAATTTAAATATAATTCATAATTGAACATAATTATAATTTAAATATAATTCATAATTGAACATAAATATAATTTAATAATTTATAATTGAACATAAATATAACTTAATAATTCATAACTGAACATAAATATAATTTAATTCATAATCGAACATAAATATAATTTAATAATTCATAATTGAACATAAATATAATTTAATTCATAACTGAACATATATATATATATATATATATATATATATATATATATATATATATTAGTGATGTAGCGGATGTCATTTTTTTCACATCCGCGGATGCGGATGCAGATAAGGATGTTTGATTTCAACATCCGCGGATGCGGATGCGGATGCGGATGTCTACATTTTCGTTATTTTTTAGGATATATTCGAGATTTGTTGTGTTTAACGTATATAATAAGTTATTATATAGAGAGAGTTGTAGCTATAATGTAGTATAATTGATTAATTGTACAATAATTGCTGTACTTTTCTCTGAACATATAAAATAATATCAAGCATCTAACTAATATAGAAATCAATTAGTGAATTCGTCTGCAAATAAATTCGTTGTATTTTGTTGAGTTTCAGCCACAATTAGAAACCATAATTGTGTTACCAGGATGCGGGACGTGAACCCAACTCAAATGCACCCCACCGACCTCTTTCCCCAACCTCCACCCTTATAGAAAGAGATCTTTAATTAGCTTGATAACTATTTATATTAAGTTTAAAGTTTTATTAGGCATATTTATAAATGAGTAATTAAAATAAAGTAAACTAAGATGTTCATCGTTTAATGTTCAAACTTAATTATAGGAAGGTTATGCTTAAGGAACATTAATTTTTCTGCCTTTTCTGCTGCCAGTCTGTTTCTCTTTTCATCATATATTAATCCAGCACTGCTAAATAATCTCTCGCTTGGTACGTTTGTTGGAGGACAGGCTAAATGTTTCCTTGCAAGTTTACTCAAGTATGGATAGATATTCTGCGTATTTTTCCACCAACTAATAGGATTGTCACATGCAGCCAGGCGTTTTTCTTGGTGATAGCTCTCGATCATTTTTACTACATCTTTTGACATCGCGTAGGTCTCGTCATTGCTGCTTGACTCAAGAAACTGAGAGACAGATTATGTGATAGATTTGCTTGTTGAAGGTGTTGGTTCTGTCACTGAAACTTTTATTCTTTTGGTGGGTGGCGAAGCGACAGATTCAAGAGATTGAAGCTCTTCAACTGCTTTGCCAAGTGATGATTTAACTCGTTCTAATGTACTAGGTGAAAATAACTTAGCTTTGTAACGTGGATCTAAGTAGGTTGCAAGAGAGTAACTTCATACAAGAACAGCCTCTCGTCTTGTCGCTTGCATCACTTTTGCGCACAATGAACTAGTTCTTTTAATATAGTAGAATTTGATAATTTCCGCTTATTAATAACATTTTATCTCAACGGTCCACATCCGCACGACATCCGCAGTCCAAAGTGCGGATGCGGGTGCGGATGCGGATGCGACAAAATGTGCGGATGTTCCGCGGATGCGGATGCGGATGTGACCTACATCACTAATATATATATATATATATATAATAAGCAAACAACCACAGGGAAAAGGAAACACAAAGTCCGAGCGCTTTCGTGATATATTCACATTATCAAGGAGGAACAGAAAATAGACAGATTACAAAGTAAATGAGTTAAATAGACAAGCAAAAAATTCACAATCGACACGTCAAATTAAAGGCCTTAAAGCCCTCTAAAGATTTTTTCAATTGATAACATAATCTGTAGGCTGCTAAATTACTAAATATAAAAAGTATATAGATGAAATTAGACAAAAAACCAATACAGAGAACAAAAATTATTATGATGGTTATTAGTGTTAATAACCATTATATATATATTATATATATATAATACTGTACGTATTCCAAAACCTATACCTTAAAAAGTAACAGTAACAGGACTACCGTAAACCACTTTCATTAATTGGGAAATGATACGTAGAATGAAAACTGTAAAATTTATCTCTCGAAATCATTTTGAGTCACTTTCCATTTATTTGCAAATGAAGAAAAACAACAAACAACAACAACTAAAAATCAGATTTGTTAATTCTACCGGAATGATTCTCATATTGAATTCTTGCCTAAGACTTAAAGAGGATTTCAGAAACGAGTCTTTTTTAGAAGGATGGTAAAAACTTCAAAAAACGGTCAAAATACGCGTTTCTGTTCTTCTTTATTATAGACAGCGTCCGTGTATAACACCTTTGGGAAGGGAAGACACTGAAATTGGGGGTTCGATCCCCGATGATACTAGTAATAATAATAATAATAATAATAATAATACAGAATTTAAAGCAATGAGCGGTATTTTTTAGTCTGAGCGCTGTGCCAGTTTCTGGCCCTTCATGATCTTTATTATTTACTTTATAAAGGAGATATTAAGTCACAGTGCCCATATGCCCAAATTATAATGAAACATCATTATACAGTACCCATATGCCAAAATTATAATGAAATGTCATTATACAGTACTCATATGCCCAAATTATAATGAAATGTCATTATACAGTACCCATATGCCCAAATTATAATAGACCGCCATTATATAGAACTCATATGCCCAAATTATAATGAAACGTCATTATACAGTACCTATGTGCCCAAATTATAATGAAACATCATTATACAGTACTCATATGCCCAAATTATAATGAAACGTCATTATACAGCACCCATATGCCCAAATTATAATGGACCGCCATTATACAGAACTTTCTTTAACTTTTAAAACCACGTAAATGAAATATAAAAATGTTCCCCTCTTTTGCTTCGCCTTTTCAATCTTTCTACTTAATTATTCTCTTTCTAACGTAAAACTAATATGCCGTCACCATTTAAGGCATATTTCCTAATATAAAAAGTATGACGGAGTATATAAACACTACTCTTAAATTGAATCTGATGTTCCTTTTGTAAGTATAATAAATTTAGATTAGGGTAATTGCCTGTAAGTGAATAAGTTTTGAATATTAATCAAACAAAGAATTAGGTCACATCATTTATATATTCACGTCATATTTTCAGAGTTTCTGCTCTGAACTTTGCCAAACCCCAAATTTAACAACTTTAAGAATACATATTATTACACTTGGAACGATTCAAATTATCGAACTGTTCGGTTTGAAGTTCTTGGAAGCGCGGATTCCATTAATAAACAATTGGTACAGTTCTGTGAAATTTAGATATAGTGGATTATGTTAGTCACCTCGTTAATGCACAGATAAGACATAACATGGTCAATAAAACTTCATTCGTTTGTCTGCATATATATATATATATATATATATATATATATATATATATATATATATATATATATATATATATATATATATATATGTGTGTATATATATATATATATATATATTATGCGCCTCGGTGGTGTAGTGGTTAGCGTCGCTGACTACGAATCCAACGGCCCGGGATCGAAACTCGGTGACGGCAGGCGGCGCGCAGCAAAACCCAGCTGTTCATCCTTCCACACAATAAAAAAAAATTGGTTGGTAGATAAATGGCTATCCTGGGTAGCCTAGTGGTTAAGACACTTGGCTGCTGGTGGGGCGTGGTTTGGATTCCACGTTAAACTGTAGGTCTAAGGTGGAGTAACAAGCTTGACCTTCGTCAGAATGAACAATTCGAGCGAAAGCAAAACCAAGGTTAACCAAGGTGTGTGTATATATATATATATATATATATATATATGTTGGGTGCTCAAAACTAACGTGTCAAGAGCCAAATGTGATAAGATACATTCGAGTTCCGATAAAATATTTATGCATAAAAGATGTTTTTGAAGTATTTATGGAAATGAAGTTTAAAAATATGTCCAATGTGTCCACAGTTCGAGTGTTTGCACAACTGAATCTTACTGACACCGATCGGCAAACTCGTTGGCATATATCTACTGGCAAGCTCTGCATTGCAGCAACGATAGCATCTTCGAGTACTGGCAAACTCAGAGGTTCCGTTGCATTCACATTGTCTTTGGTTGTATCCCATGAAAATAAACCAGCTGAAGTTAAATCCAGAGACCTCGCTGATCAACCAAATGACGCATGCCACCCAATCCACCGACCGCCTGTATATAAACATATGGTTCCCAATTTAAAATGAAAGGTTAATACTCATCCCTCCAAATTTTATACTGATTTGCAATACAATGGAACAAATCCTTCCTTAGCGAATGTTAAGTCTTTAGTTATGGAATATGCAATAAGGAGAAACTATATTTATATATATTTATTCTAAACTATATTTATATATATTTATTATAAAACTATATTTATTGTAAAATATATTTATATATATTTATTGTAAAAATATATTTATATATATTTTTGTAAAAATATATTTATATATAATTTATTGTAAAACTATATATTATATATATTTATTGTAAAACTATATTTATATATATTTTGTAAAACTATATTTATATATATTTATTATAAACTATATTTATTGTAAAAATATATTATATATATTTATTGTAAAAATATTGATATATATTTATTGTAAAATATATTTATATATATTTATTGTAAAACTATATTTATATATTTATTGTAAAACTATATTTATATATATTTATTTCTAAAACTATATTTATATATTTATTCTAAAACTATATTTATATATTTATTCTAAAACTATATTTATATAATTTATTTTAAAACTATATTATATATATTTATTCTAAAACTATATTATATATATTTTTCTAAAACTATATTTATATATATTTATTCTAAAATTATTTTATATATATTTATTCTAAAACTATATTTATATCTTTATTCTAAAAACTATATTTATATATATTTATTCTAAAACTATATTATATATATTTATTATAAAAACTATATTATATATTTTATTATAAAACTACATTTATATATTTTTATAAAACTACATTTATATATATTATTATAAAACTATATTTATATATTTATTATAAAACTATACTTATATAGTTATTATAAAACTATATTATATATATTTTATAAAACTATACTTATATATATATTTTATTATAAAACTATATTTATATATTTATTATAAAACTATATTTATATATTTATTATAAAACTATATTTATATATATTTATTATAAAACCATATTTATATATATTATTCTAAACTAAATTTATATATTTATTCTAAAACTACATTTATATATTATTATAAAACTATATCTCTATATTTGTTCTCCCTTTCACAACAAATTCGTTGGCGGGACTATATAAAGAGAGAAAAAAAGCTTCTGTCGATCACAGATGATGTGCCATTGATGATAACTGATTTGGGCAACAGAGATCTTAAACTATAAAGAAGGTTGAAACGTAATAATAATAATAATAATAATAATCTTTATTGAGGAAGAACAGATTACACAAGATATACATTACATCCATACTGGTTTACACAGTGTTGGCATTAACGTTTAATTTTTTGTAGTTTAATTACAGTATTCTTATGTGAATATGCCGTTGGGAAGTATGACAACAGCTTTTCAGGCAAAAGTCTTTGAGATTCATTTCTAGTTTCACATTAGGAAAATGTCAAATATAAATAGAATTTATAGAAAATAAAATAATGTCATATTTAGTTAATTTTGTCACATTACAAATGAAAATTGAAATAATCTTTGAAATAATAGAAAACTATAAAAGAAGTAATAATAGAAATAATAGAAAATGATAAAAGAAGAAAGAAAAATATATATATTGCAGGGCTTAAAGCGGAGACATCAATATAATGCCATAAGCAAGTGTTTTCTGCATACGCCATTTTATGTGTGGAAGGATTAAATGTTTGATGGGGGTTCTTAAACCTCCTTCGCAACATCTAAGGTCATATGCTTGAGGGGGACCTACAGTTTTACGTGGGATCCGAACCACGGGTCGCTACATAATCTGAACGCGGAGGACGGTCCCCCATCTAACTACCATCCAGGCCCAACGTCGCTTAACTTCGCTGATCGACGGGAAGCGTGGAAAAACTATCTGACATAAGAGAGTTTGAGGAAACATTTTAATTAAGTTTGATGAAACACTTAAATTAAGAATTTTAATTGACTGATGTCATTCTTTGCAATATTTCTTAGGTTTCGATGGATAAAATATCCCTAAAACGTAGATGTCATTTACACTGAGGTCGGGGGTTCGGTTCCGATGGTGCTGGTAATAATAATAATCCAGGAGTCAGGGCAATGGACATTGGACAACATTAGTTGGCCTGAGCAATGGCACAGTTTCTGGACTTCTTCAATGATTATTATTTAGACGTTATTTCGAATAAACATTTCTAAATTCAATATTCTTATATGTTGCCCGTTTTTCATCCGAAGGGACTTTGTGGCCACCCTGTATATGTGATAAAATTACTTAATATTATTAATATTTTTACAAAAATTATTAAACACGTAAAATATATTTAAATATAATTATCAAAAGTTACACCATTAATGTTACGTCAAATATCGTTGAGAAAGTACTCGAAAAAATAGTAAACTATGTATTATTTACATATCTCATATCTTACTGTATTTACATTGCACTGAGTCAATAAGTTTGTTCTCTTGCTCATAAATGCTACATCAACTCCTTTGACTTAAGCCAAGAGAGATTTGCTTTACATTTCACTCAAGAAGAAGTTTAATCATGTGCCGTATACGTGGTATTATTATTATTATTATTATATTATTATTATTATTATTATTATTAATATTATTAATTGAATATACGAGTACATGGGTTTCAACGATTTCTGATACAGATTATTATAAGTATTTCTGCTGTGTCTTGTATTAGTTGAAATCAAATGGTTTTTCTCTGATGTGAATGTAAATTACACATATGAAAAAAAAAATGTACGTATGAATGTAAACTACACGTATGAAATTAGTTTACTGTGGAACGTACATATACAATGTGCATATGCAATGCACACACACACACACACACACATTGGTCATTGCCAAAATGGTGAAGGAACGAGTGAATATTTTAAGGATCACCTGAAGATCAGGAGCCCCCAGCCTCAATTACCAAATGATATCTTCGTTAAAACTAACGAAAATATCACGACTTAACCTAACCAATCGTCAAGGGAGTACAGTTAACCTAACCTGGCATTTAATTTAATTTATTATTATATTTAGTACTGTAAAACAAAAAAAAAAGAATACATGGTGGCCCTGATCTTCAGGTGATCCCAGTTACACACACACACACACACACACCACACACACACATATATATATATATATTATATATATATATATATATATATATATAACGTAAAGAACGACGCTTGTATAGGAGATATTCCGCGCAAGACGAGAGAGAGAGAACGAAACAAATGAAAAAATGAGGTAACCACCTCTCTCGTCTTGCGCCGAATATCTCCTATACAAGCGTCGTTCTTTACGTTATTTATACTGCGTGTTCCTTGCAGTTGAATGTATATATATAAACTAACACTTAAGTTGGGGAACCTACGAGGTTGGACAGTATTTTAGATTTAGTAATAACTACGGATGATAGGCTAATTACTGATCTTCAAGTAATAGAACCGTTGAGCAATAGCGATCACAATATGGTAGAATTTGTCCTCTCAGTAAGTCACTCGAAACCAACTAACTCGACTAAAATTCCTAGCTTCCAGCACGCAGACTTTAGTAAATTTCGAAATAAATTTTCACACGTCAATTGGGAAAACGTAATGGGAACTCCAACGCAAAACTAATGTGGGAATCGTTCGTAACGGTATTTAGGACTATAAATGAGGAATGTGTACCGTACAAAATTAAGCGTGCGAAAGTAAACAACAAGCCCTTGTGGTTTACTTCTAGAGTAGGAGACATTATAAAGAGTAGAGAGAGGGCTTATAGGCTATACAAGTGCGATAAAGATAATCTGTTGTTACGAAACAACTGTTTGCTTATTAATAAGATCACGTGTTATTTTGTGATTTTAGTGCATATATTATTATATATATATATATATATATATATATATATATATATCAGTGGCGATTTCTTAATGAATGCAACGCATGCAATGCATGTGTTAAATATGTTCTCTTTTCAGATCTAAGTAAGGATTATAATTGACAAAAATAATTTTCAGAAACTAAAAATAGTCTAATGCTTCAATCACGCATGTACTGGCTATTGGGCGGTGTAAACAAAATTATGTCTATTCATTAGACAATTAAGAACATTTTTCTGTACACAGATCGAAATACTTGTAGCTAAAGCATTCACTAATTCAGTCTGGGTACAGAAAAATGTTCTTAATTGTCTAGTGAAATAAGACATGATTTTGTTTACACCGCCTTGCCTTGGGCAATTTTTTAAGGAGACTTCTCACTATCCATAAGATTTTTTTTTTGAGCCTCATAGCTAAATTCAAAAGGCAATATGTTTTAAAATATGCTTAGAAAATTTACTTAATATTTTTACTAAAAATAATTAAAAAGCTTTGTTCTGATTTTTTTAATTAATGAAAATAATACGGCATGCATTCAGTTTTATAGGTGCATTCACCGAAAAGTAACATCTGGCAATTCTGACAAGGCCTCTTTCCAGTACCACCGCCGCAAGCATCCACTTGTGTTCGGTGTTCCCTTTTGTGCTTTAATTATTTTGGATAATCAGTTAAATAAATTATAGCATTGTAGTGCCCATAATGACTGACGATGTGTTTAATCAATTGAAGACTAGAAGTTTTACTCACTCTTTTGATGAGAAAAAGCGCATATTGAATAATGGCAGACCGATTCCACATTTGAATTTAAGCAAAGAAAATAAAGGCTTCACTAGGAAATTTAATCCTAAGCTGTATGATGATGTTTCCTGGTTATGTGGAAATATTTCAAATAACAAATTGTACTGTTGGTCGTGTTTCCTATTTTCAAGAGATAACTCTGTGTGGAATTCTGTTAGTCGTGGATACGACGATTTAAACAATTTACATAGTGCAATTTCTCGCCATGAAAAATCTCTTGCTCACATAAATGCATTTGTTGATCTTAAAACATTTGGAAAGTCAGAAAGAATTGATTTAATACTCGACAAGCAGAAATCAGTTGCCATTTCCAGACATAACGAAGAAGTTAATAAGAATCGAGAAATTTTGAAACGTTTGATTAGGATAACATGTTTTTTAGGTATGCAAGAATTAGCATTTCGCGGTCACAATGAAGAAGAAAACGCTGACAATAGGGGTAACTATATTGAATTGGTATTTTGTATGGGAGAATTCGATGAAAAGCTTCAAAACCATTTAAAAACTGCGACTGTTTTTAAGGGAACATCATCTGCTATTCAGAATGACATAATTCAATCTATTAGTGCAGTTATGTTAGAACAAATAAAACGTGAGCTTATCGACTGCATGTATGTGGCGATTTTATTAGATGAAACATCTGATGTCAGCTGTTTTTCTCAACTCTCTACTGTTGTTCGTTATGTTAATAAACATGGAGAGATTTGTGAACGATTTATAAAATTCAATGACGTCAGCAATGATAGAAGTGCAGGAGCGATTTCTGATTTATCTATAAGGCAACTAGGTGAACTGGGCTGTTTGAAAAAATTAGTTGCTCAAACCTACGACGGTGCTGCTGTTATGGGGAGCGATCTTAATGGAGTACAAACAAAGATTAGAGAAACTGTACCAGAGGCTATTTTTCTTCACTGCTACGCCCATAAACTTAACCTTGTTTTATCCCAAGCTGTCGCTGAAATTTCCGAATGTAATAATTTTTTTCAGTATTAGGAAGTTTGTCATCATTTTTCAGCAGTTCAACTAAGCGAACTTCAATGCTTGACAAAGTTGTTGGAAAGCGTTTCCCTAAACTGGCTCCAACGCGGTGGAACTATTCATCTCGTCTAGTTGAAAGAGTTAAGGAAAATAAAGAAAATATAATAGATCTTTTAAAAAGCATTCTTGAAAACCCAAAGAAATTTGATGAAAAAACAAAAAAATAGTGCACGCGATTGCTTGCTGGTATCGATACTTTCGATTTTAATTTTTTATTAGAAGTATTTTCTTCAATTTTTCCTTTTACTGAATATCTATTTAATGTGCTGCAAACAAAATCTATGGATATTGTGTATAGCTCAATCACCGTTGAAAGCACTATGAAAAAAAATCAAACAAATAAGGGATACAAAATTTGCAGATATGTGGGACTTGATAACAGAAAGATGTGGTGAACCTGTATGTAAAAGGAAACAGAGTCTTTCTCCACAAGAGAATATAGTCAACTATTTCATGAAATATTCGATAATATACTTCTTCAAATGAAAGAGCGTTTCAGTTCAATGGAAAAATTGGAATTCATTAAGCTTTTAGATTGCAAAAAAATTTGAGTTCTATGATGTTACTTTCCCAGAGAAGCTTTTGAATCTTTGAAAAGAAGCTACAATTCATTTTTTGAGTTTCCTCGTCTCCGTTCTGAATTGTGTGTTTTATTCGCACAAATCTTTTGCCAAAAAGAATGTTGCTGAGCTCCTAAAATATCTACTGGAAAGCGAAATGCACAAAGGTCTTAAGGAAATATATAAATTGACGAATTTGATTCTAACTATACCAATATCGACAGCAAGTGTTGAGCGATCATTTTCTGCGCTTAAAAGAATTAAAAGTTATTTACGGAGTTCCCAAAGTGAAGAAAGGCTATCTAATCTTGCCTTAATTTCAATTGAAAAAAATTTCCTCAAGAAGCTTATGGAGAATCGAGAGTACTTTTACAATTTGGTCATCGAAGAATTTTGCAGGAAAACTAGGAGAGCAGAATTTCAATTCAAATAATGCTTCACAATTATTTAAGGTAAATTTTAAATTTGTATCTTTTTCTTTAGATCAATTCGGTAACTACTATATATAAATATGTCTAATTTTTTGTTCGCATATTTAAGCCTAACATTAAATGAACTTTCCTTCAAAGAGGTCCCAAAGTTTGTAAAACACCTTTAACTTGCTAAGTTCTATGTAAACAATATGCAAAGTTTGGGCAAGAGGGTTAGGCGGATGTTTTTCTTCCATTCCATAACATTGCATGCCTGAACAAAAATGTCACGAGTCGCCACTGATATATATATATATATATATATATATATATATATATATGCAGACAACATTCTAGTGATGGATCGAGTGGTCGGTTTTTCACAACCGCGGTTGCGGTTGTGTTTGCGGTTGTCGAATTTTTTCCAACCGCGGTTGCGGTTGCGGTTATCATATACTAGGAAAAATGCGTAATTATTAACTGGATTTAGCCACTATAGTGCGATTTAGCCACACTTGATACATAATAATTATATACTAAATAGTATTTATTTAGTAAATACCTTATGTTGAACACAAGTTTTGCAATACACCGCTACCGCTATTTGTGTTGCAAAACTTGTGTTCAACATAAGGTATTTACTAAATAAATACTATTTAAATGAAGTATATTCTAAACTTATATTGCTATTATGAAAGAATAGGTCAAATTAATTAAAACCATATTTTGCACTAAGTGTGTTACCAGGATGAGGGAAAAGGACCCATCGCACTGTTCATCCCACCTACCACTTTCCCCAGCCTCCACCCATTGGAAAGTTATGGATTATTATTCATTTGAAAAACTGATGTCAAACTTAATGACAGGCAGTGTGAATTTCAAGAATAATATTTTTGCTGCATTTTCACCTTACAACCGCAACCGCACTTATGGAACGGCGGTTGCGGTTACGGTTGCGGTTGTGAATTTTTGTGCGGTTGTAGTGCGGTTGCGGTTGCGGTTGCGGTTATTCGATCCATCACTACAACATTCAGGAACTAACATAAATATATATATATATATATATATATATATATATATATATATATATATGCAGACAGCATTCAGGAACTAACAAAAATGTAACATTTTTTCTATAATCCATACAAAAAAAAAAAAGAAATATAATTTAATTCATTATATGAAGCTGAATTTAATATATGAATGCTAAAATATTGCTCGCATTTTAAACCAATAAATTATATAATTTTTATTTTCCGGGTTCATCGGGGAAGAATCCGGGAAAGTTCACACAATACGCGTTCATTATCGAAGGTCCTTCAGTGCTATAATGGGTTCAAAGCGTCTTTTAGGACCGACTTTCCGAGGCGAATGGTTCTACGAGTGCTTCCTTCCACAGAGAGATATTCTGAGAAGAGGAGAAGGTATACGGTATTGATAATATTGCTTTTCTCTAATACAATTAGTTCACTCATTCTTCAAATGACCCAAACGTGACTAAATCTTGATAAATGAATTTCACTTCTCCTATAAAGAGGGTTCACAAAAGTAAAGAGACATCTTTGGTTGTTTCCTCCTATCCCGCCTCTCCCCTTCCCCCAATTTTTATTTAATTATAAAAGTCAGTAAATAATAACGAATTAACTTAATAAATATATTTAAAGTCGCGTTCTTCTTCTTCCATTCGTATTTATTGAGTTAATAATTTTGGTATTACTCGTATTTATTCATTTTTATAATCAAATCAAATCAAAATTTAGGAAAAAAAAACGTAGGTGTCTATTTACTTTTGTCAATCCTCTTATAAAAAAAAATATATATATATATATGCAATAGATCAGGTCATCCCATAAGTAATGTCGGTTTTTAGATCGGAATTTGAAGGACCCGAAAAAAACTCGACTGAAACTTTTTAATCTAGTATATATTTTCCATCGGAATCAATGACACTCTGCCAACGTCCTACAAGCTTTTCAATGTCATGTTTATAAAATTCAGGCGGTTTTGAGGAAAAAAAACGTACAAAGACTGGTGTGCAGGTCATCTAAAGAAGTATACTGTTTCTCGTCAAGATAGTTTTGCAGACTCCTGAAGAGATGATAATCTGAAGGCGCAAGGTCTGGAGAATATGGAGGATGTGGAAGTTTTTCCCACCCAAGCTCCTAATTTTTGCAGAAGTGATCCGAGCGGTATGAGGACGTGCGTTGTCGTGGTGGAACATGATTCCTTTCCGATTAACCAAAGAAGGTCTCGTTTCTTTCAGTGCAGTGTTCAATCGATCCAGTTGTTGACAGTAGACTTGAGCGGTGATTGTTTGGTTGTGTGGTGAGGTTTCAAAGTGTATTACACCACCTTTATCCCACCAAACACTAAGCAACACCTTCCGAGGGTGAAGATTTGGTTTGGCTGTGGTGTCGCTGGTTCTCCGGCACAAACCCACCGTCGACGGCGCTTAACATTCTGGTACAGTATCCACTTTTCATCACCAGTCACTAAACGGTGCAAAAACGGATCTTGGAGTTCACGGGAATGAAGAGCTGTGCTAATGTTTACCCGCACCCTCAGATTGTCGACCGACAATTCATGTGGCACCCATTTTCCTAACTTAGGCACTTTCCCGAGTTGTTGCAAATGTCGATGGATGGTGGATGGGGATGAATTGAGTTTCTGGGCCAATTCTTCGACAGTTGTTGAACAGTCTTCTTCAAGTGCGGCTAACAGCGGGTCATCATCAAACTCAGCAGGGCGTCCAGAGCGTGCTGCATCTGTCAAACAGCAGTCACCATTCCTAAACTTTTGAAACCATCTTTAACATTTCCTCACACGCAGAATATCGTTGCCATAAACTTCCTGAATGTTTCGTGTTGCTTCAGTAGCACTATTCCCTTTTTGAACTCGTAAATCATTATATGCCTGATATGCGCTTCTGATACCGTCATGTTTATGAGGGGTTCACATAAAGCAAAACACACGTCTTCACTGGTCAAGGTCTGTAAAGTATGTAGCGAAACACGATAAATTTCCTCTTAGATATAACTTTCGGAAAATTTATGCTTAAACCGAGTAGGACTAGTTTAAACTTAATCTATCGTAAAAAACGACATTACTTATGGGATGACCTGATACATACATCGTATATTTTAAAATTATAGATGCAATTTACAGCACTGAAATTAAATTCATTTCAACTGAAATGGGCCTCTTTTTCTTTTTTTAATTAACTCTATAGAGGATTTTAGTTAACATTAATAGAGAGAGAGAGAGAGAGAGAGAGAGAGAGAGAGAGAGAAGAGAGAGAGAGACTTCAAAATCAAATTAATTAAAAACAGAGTTCGTGGTTCGCCTTCAGAAGAATTATTTTTTACACATAAAAGTAATCGGCGGACGTAATTAACTGTCCACAATTGTGAAATGTTTAAATTGAGCCTGGCTTTATACCGCTTCTGAATATATATATATATATATATATATATATATATGTGTGAAGCATTATCGCGTACAGTATATATACATCATAAACTAAAGCAGTTCTCTCTCTATATATCTATCTTTTTTCTCTCTCTTTCTCTCTCTCTCTTTTTGTTTCTCTCTCTCTTTTCTCTTTCTCTCTCTCTCTCTCTCTCTCTCTCTCTCTCTCTCTCTCTCTCTCTTGTTTCTCTCTCTCTTTTCTCTTTTCTCTCTTTTTTTCTCTCTCTTTTCTCTCTCTTTTCTCTTTTCTCTCTTTTTTTCTCTCTCTCTTTTCTCTCTCTCTCTTTTCTCTTTCTCTCTCTCTCTTTCTTTTTTCTCTCCCTCTCTCTTTTTTTTTTCTCTTTTTTCTCTCTTTTTTTTCTCTCTTTTCTCTCTCTCTCTCTGTCTCTCTCTCTCTCTCTCTCTAATGTATAAGAGCTGAGTAGGAGTAAAAAGACGATTTCGGTTGTTACCGAATGCTTATTGACCAGTTATTGGCGTTCATTTGTCACGTCCTACGCAAACCATGAGTCTCTCACAAATTTCGTCGAAATTCGTCGCCATAAGAGGGTGTCTGTGAACCTCTTTAATATCGTGATGTAGTAGCGAATTACTTATTCGCTCGTATTTTCTGAATATTTATTTGAGAATATGGTGAGAATTTTTTTTCCATCTGTTAATTTGAATTTAATTTTCAGGATATCTCAAACGTGAAAGGATTTACACCAGAAATGCAACCTTTAATCAAGATTTTAAAGATCTTAAACAAAATTTCGTCTTTTGGATTTTGCTCCAAAAAGTCTATTTCTTGCCAAGTTTGGGTGAACGAAATTCACAGAGAAACTTATTCAGTGATCGAAGTCTGTGAAATGGAACGTCCGAATCATTTTGAAACTCCTTCTCATATTTTGGGAAACGGTTCAAAAAATCACTTTACTCTTGAGGGAGAGAAAAAATGGAAAACCGAGTTTACCAAACTCTTTTTTCATCTCCAAATATTCTTTCCGATTTCTCTCCTTCCCCTTCTTCATCTTCATTACATACTCTTTGTCTTCCCGTTTCTTCCGCTACTCCGTCTTCTTTCGGATTCCCTTCTCCTTGTCCTCATTTCCAGTCAGCGTCTCTGGAAGAGCCAACGAAAGGGATTTAAAGTCTTACTTTCCTTCCAGCCAGTGACGCTCTAACATGATTTCCGGAAGCTTAAAAATTTTCCAAATGGAAAAAGACTCGATAAATTCGTACCAACGCGAAAAGGAGAAAAATCACGTATTTTGAAAAAAAGGCGGGGGCGGGAGCGGGAGGGGTTTGCACAAAGATATTTTTTTAAATAATTTTGCTAGGGTCATTCGCATTATCATTTTGATAGATCTCAAAATTTCGGCTGAAAATTTTTTTTTCTTTTTTTTTTTTAACAAAAAATAAATTGAAATTTAATAACAGCTACGAAACAAAAATTATATCAAAATCTGAAGAGTTCAAAAGAGCTCCTGTCTCAATTGTCGACTACTTTTTACTTCCAAGATCAAAGAAGAGGTTTCCAAGAAATAAAGAAAAAAAAAAAAAAAAGGGTACGGTTTTAATACAAACTTTGTTTCAAATCTTTGAAAACCTTTGATACTTTAGTAAGATTTAGTTTGTCTTAAATTGCCTTTTTTTTATTCTTCAAGAATTTTATTTTTGGAGGAGAATTGGAACCTCTTTTTGTATTTCTTTAACTTCAATAAAGGAAAAAAACATTTTTAACAATGTTAAATTATGAATAACACAGATTTGTACAAAGAAAATATCTTCTACCATGTAAGGTTTTTGCACCCTTAAAATGCAATTATATTCTTAATGTGAGGATAATTTTTTTTTAATAAATATAGTCTTTGTAAGGCTTCTATTTCATAAGAAAAATTATGTAAGTGTGTGTGTATATATATGTAGAGAGAGAGAGAGAGAGAGAGAGAGAGAGAGAGAGAGAGAGAGAGAGAGATTCTCTTAAAATATAGCTGTGTAAGTAAAAAAAGGAATATATGTACATCCAATACATAGAAACACACACACACACACACACACACACACACACACACAAGTCCAACTTTTCCTATTCCATATGTTAAAACGCTAATTAACCTTAGTGCCAGCAAACTGAGAAGTCCAAAACAAAGGGCAGGACGCAAGTGAGGGTTCGAAGGTTGTTTTTGTTAACGTCCATAAATAGTGAGATGCTAGTTAACATATTCTAACCTAACCTAATCTAATCTAACATGACCTAACCTAGCGTAACCTAACCCTAATCAGGACTTACATATCCTTTTTCGACAGATTTTATAAATAAAATTTTCTCTTTCTCCCCTATACTTCCCTAACCCCCTGCCTCCCACCGTCGCCCACCTACCCCCACACTCATCTAACGCCCCCCCCCCTCGCACACACTCAGAAACACATAAAAATTTTCTCATATAATTTCCACATTGAAAGTTACTCTGGAGGATAAATTTGAAGGATGAATTCAATAAATGGCAAACATTTTTTGGAAATGAAGTGGATGAAAATAATTTTCTGTTTTTAATTTAAAGGAAATAATTATCAACATTTATTTTCAGAATGTTAAAAAAAAGCCAAAAAAAGGTTTCCCCAATTTTTTTTTTTTTTTAACTGAAAATCCGAACGAAGTATTTTGGCAAAGACTTCGGCTTCATCTTCCTTAATCGAACAAGTTCAAAAAATCGAAGAGAAAATGTCAGCCTTTTTATTTTGTTGTTGTTGTTGCTGTTGTTTATATTTTAGAGATGGAATCTTCGTAAATAATAATAATAATAATAGTAATAATAATAATAATAATGAAATTGATATATCGACATTATTAAATAATTATCTTAAATAATATATTGCAGTTTCAAGTACCACAAGAATAGATCTGAGAGCAACTCTCTCCGACATCAAGTACCTCTGAATTTCAATGTAAATCCTCAGTAAGAACAGTCAGAAGAAGATTAAAGTGTTGATGTTAAAAATTGGTGAAAGGGGAAAGACAATCTTTTCGTTTCTTTATTTTCAGTTGACAACATTGGCTCGGCAGTTTTATCATTTAGGCCTACATTACTTATTCCATCATAATTCGTAATGAGATAGCTAATATACAATATATATATATATATATATATATATGTGTGTGTGTGTGTGTGTGAAAATTATTTCACGAAAGTAACAGGTGAAAAATATTTATGATGAATAAAACCACGAAGAAAAGGAAATACAGAATGGTGCTCAAGCGCTTTCGTCTAATGACATCCTCAGGAACACTGAAGTATATAAAGAGTTACAGCCTATATATAGGTTACAGAAAAAAAAATATATATATATACAATAAACGGAGAAATAAAAATAAAATTAAAAATTAAAGATTGTGGGAGGAGCATACAAATTTGTAAGGAAAAACTATCGATTTTTAGCACAAGATCAAATGAATTGTTTCCAACCAATGTTATAAAAAAAAAAATAATAATACAAATTTATACTGGAAATCTGCCCGGGTTTTAGCACTCTGCCCTTCTTGTATATAAAAATAATAAATAAAAATAAATTGAAAAATAAAAGTTATTAGAGTAGCATATAAGTTTACCAAAGATTTAGCGTTCTACCCTTCTTATCTAAATCTGTTCTGAAGGAATTCAAAACAACAGGATCGAGTTTTAAAAGACCTTTGCTTATGTTGAAGTTATTTGTAAGTTGGATAATGGCAGACTCAAGAATATTTCTATTAACAATGTTGCTAGAGTGAAATAAAACTGAAGCATTATTCCAATCAATACATTGGGATAACTCTGACAAATGGACAAAAAGGGCACTGGACACCTTCTCTGCCCTACCTTTACGGTCTTATTAAAACCCACAAACCTGGCAACCCTATGCGCCCTATTATTAGCTCGGTGGGCTCTATTACTTATAAACTCTCCAAATGGCTTGTCAAAGTCTTGTTCCCCATTCTCGGAACTATCTCTGATTCACATGTAAAAAATTCCATGGATCTTACTGAAAATTTGAATAGCGCACGTACTGAAACTAACGATAGATTGATCAGTTTTGACGTTTGTTCATTGTTTACAAAAGTGCCGATTGACGATATGCTTGACTTTCTCTCCCAAGAATTACATAAGTATGACCTGCCACTACCTTCACACATTGTTTTGGAACTTATTAAGCTTTGCATCAAAGACTGTAAATTCACTTTCAATAACGAGTATTATCAACAAGTTTTTGGGATGGCCATGGGCAACCCCTTGTCGCCCCTCCTCTCCAATATTTATATGGAGTTTTTCGAAATTACTTACATTCCGAGAATCCTGGGGGTTGGCATCCCATGGTTGCGGTACGTCGACGATATTTTGTGTATCTGGCCCATGAATCGTGACCTGGATAACTTCCTCCTTCAATTAAATGATCAAGTCCCCTCCATTAAGTTTACTTTAGAAGTGGAACAAGACAATTCAATCCCGTTTTTGGATGTGCGTGTACATAGGGAAAGCCCAGGTTTTAAGTTTAGTATCTATCGGAAAAAACAAACAATTTGTCCTACGTACACTTTTACTCGGGACATGACACCCCCACTAAGAAGGCCATTTTTTCTACAATGTTTCTCCGCGCCCTTAGGATCGCCAGTCCGGAATACGCGATACCGAATTAGAAAAAATCAACAGTATTGGAAGTGATCTGTGTTATCCATCTGCGTTTATGGAACAGGCGCGGATCCAGGGGGGGGGGGGGGGGGTCGAGGGGGTCCGGACCCCCCCCCCCCTGCTCACGGTGACCAACGATTTTTCGATTGCGTTTGTTTGCTCCTATATATGAAAAAATAAGACCTGAAGACTTAAAATGGTTTAAGGTACATGTATCCCGGTTGCCACAAAATTAATTTCCTTAAAAAGAATAAAGAAAAAAAGTTTATGTCCGATCCTGAGACATTTCAGACCTGGCCTGGGTGTGTGAACAAGCAGGATTTTGATAACGGGAATATACTTCAAATCCATCTAAAGCTATCTTCAAATGTGAAAATTTCATACCGAGGGGGGGACCCCCCCCTAGGGCGCCCCCCCTGGCGCTCGCTTCGCTCGCGCGTCCTCGGCCTTCAGCCGAGGACATATCAGTAACGAGCCCCACCAAGACTGGACCTCCCTCTGCTTAAATTCCTGGATCCGCCCCTGTGGAATCTTGTCTCAACAAGGCAAAACGAACTTTCTATCGTGTCAATAATAACACTCGTACTTTGTCAAAAACTATTTTAGTACTTCCATTTTTCCCGGGCCTTTTAGGCATTGCTAATGTACTGTACTTAAACTTTTGGATATTAATGTAGTATTTTCATATAAAAATATTGTGAAAAATATCAGAGTAAAAAATAGCCCTGCCAATAATTCAGGCATTATCTATAAAATTAGTTGTAAGCAATGTGATTCCTTTTACATAGGTCAGACGGGAAAGGATTTGCACACACGTATGAAACAGCATCAATATTCCGTTAGAACAGGACAGTCGTCCAGTGCCCTTTTTGTCCATTTGTCAGAGTCATCCCACTGTATTGACTGGAATAATGCTTCAGTTTTATTTCACTCTAGCAACAGTGTTAATAGAAATATTCTTGAGTCTGCCATTATCCAACTTACAAATAACTTCAACATAAGCAAAGGTCTTTTTCAACTCGATCCTGTTGTTTTGAATTCCTTCAGAACAGATTTAGATAAGAAGGGTAGAACGCTAAATCTTTGGTAAACTTGTATGCTACTCTAATAACTTTTATTTTTCAATTTATTTTTATTTATTATTATTTTTATATACAAGAAGGGCAGAGTGCTAAAACCCGGGCAGATTTTCAGTATAAATTTGTATTTTTTTTTTTTTTTAATAACATTGGGTTGGAAAAAAATTCATTTGATCTTGTGTTAAAAATCGATAGTTTTTCCTTACAAATTTGTATGCTCCTCCCACAATCCTTTAATTTTTAATTTAATTTTTATTTCTCCGTTTATTGTATATATATATATATATATATATATATATATTTTTTTTTCTGTAACCTATATATAGGCTGTAACTCTTTATGTACTTCAGTGTTCCTGAGAATGTCATTAGACGAAAGCGCTTGAGCACCATTCTGTTTCCTTTCCTTCGTGGTTTTATTCATCATATATATATATGTGTGTGTATGTTAAAGTCTACATTGCTATTATTATTATTATTATTATTATTATTATTAGAACTGAAACCTTGCACTGAAAAAGTTTTCGCGAAACGCCTTCATTTATATTAGTGAAAAAAAATTCATTTAAGATTCTATTTGATTTAATGAATTTCGTAATGAAACAAACCACCTAAAAAGCATTCTGAACATCCTTCGTAAGTTGAATCTATGAAAAAAGCTTATTCACTTCTTTTTATTCATTTCTTCATCGAACCTAGTAAATTCTTATTCAATTTCAATACCTTAGGGTTGTTTTTGTATAAATCTAAAAATGATTTAGTTACCCTTCTATTATGAAAATTATATAGCGAAAATGTAATCCAGTAACAACATAATGTATTATATTGTATTAACGATCTTATTAATTAAATTTTACATAATAATTCGTAGTTTTCTTTTAAAAGTTTTCAAATGAATTTATAATTTCGATGAGTTTCGTATCTTCTCATGAATCTCATGAGAAAATGTAATTCAAGCTTACGGCAACTTTTTAATTAATTAAATGTATGAAGGAAGCTTTTGCGTTTGATATTTCAAAAGAAAGAATAAAATTAATTATAGTAAGTTCTTATTTAATTTCAATAATTTGTTTTTAGTTATAATTTTATTCTATTTAAAAAAACTATAAAATTTAAGTTTATTTATTAAAAAAAGAACAATTTCCTTCGCGAATTTGTTTTAAGAGTAATTTACATTTAAAACCGCCCGTTTTGGTATATGTAATATTAACTCGAGTCTCTATATATACTGTATATAATTCACGGAAGATGTAATTACGGCCTTATCGCAGATGCGAGAAAATTCAGCGTCAGGGCCAGACACATGGAGTGCCACGTTTCTAAAGAAATGCAAAGAGAGTATTGCCAAACCGTTATACTGTACTTACTATGGAGGAAATCATTCGACACAGGACAAATTCCATTCTCCTTAAAGAACGCGAACATTGCCCCCCCTATTTAAAGGTGGTAATAGAGCAATGCCCAAGAATTATCGGCCAGTGGCTCTCACCTCACACCTTATAAAGTGTTTTGAACGTATAATTAGAGGCAAAACTACCTACTACCTACAAGAAAAAACTTATACAACTCAAATCAACATGGCTTCAGGGCGGGGAAGATTATGCCTATCGCAGCTATTAGACCACCAGGAAAAAATATTAGAAATATTGTGTCGAGGACAACACATACTGTATATGTAATATATACGGACTTTGCTAAAGCCTTCGATAAATGTGACCATGAAATCATAGCACACAATCTTAAGAATACAGGAATTACTGGAAAGCTAGGAAGGTGGATATTTAATTTCTTGACGCAAAGAACGCAAAGAATGGTGGTAAACGGAGTTAAATAAGAAGTCTCGGAAGTCGTGAGCTCTGTCCCACAAGGGACAGTATTAGCTCCCTTGCTGTTCATAATAATGATTGCAGATATTGATGCAGATATTAAGGACAGTATTGTATCATGCTTCGCAGATGACACAAAGATATATAAAGAAATATTGAACGAAGGTTACATAAGAAAATTACAAAACGACATTGAAACAATATTCCAGTGGGCAGAAGACAACAATATGAAATTCAACGAAGAAAAATTCCAACTTCTAAGATATGGTAATAACAAGAGGCTACAGAAAAAAGGGTACAAAACTATGCAAGCCAAACAGAGAACACCAAATCCACAAGTCAGGGATCTTGGAGTAATAATGTCGTCGGATGCAGAATTCAGAGAGCACTATAAAATCAAAATCACAACAGCTAGAAAAATAATGGGAATCATCAGGAGGAGCTTCCGCAGCAGAAAAGCAAACATCATGCTCAAATTATGGAAGAGTCTAGTCCTACCAATAATTAAGTATTGCTCAGTACTCACAAGCCCACACAGAAAACGAGACATTGCGAACATTGAAACTATACAAAGGACTTTTACGTCTAAGATAAAGGAAATGGAAGGTGAAGACTACTGGTCTCGACTACAATCCCTGGAACTCTACTCTCTCGAAAGAAGGCGCGAGCGGTACACAATAATATACATATGGAAAATACTTGAGGGCTCTGTCCCCAACCTTATAAATGAAATAAAAACAAACTGAAATGAGAGAAGAGGCAGATTTTGTACGGTCCCAGCTGCGGTGGGACAAGGGGACATGAAAACGAGGATGGAAAATACTCTCAGAATACGAGGCCCCAAAGCTTTTCAATGTCCTACCAAAGAAAGTGAGGAATCTCCAGCACACCGACCTGAATAACTTCAAGAACCAGCTGGACAGATTCGTGTGCAAAGTCCCTGACCAGCCATGCGTGGCTGGCTACGAGGGCAGGAGGAGATCAGACAGCAATGCCCTCCTTCATCAAATCCCGCAAATAAGGCGAGATGCTGCAGAGGGGTCGACCGCAGGTCGATCTGGAACCGTCGTTCAAACTCCCCTAAAGTATACCCTAAGTAAGTATATAATCTCCACTTATAAGTCCGTTATTTTTTTATACTATTTCATAAACTTTATATTATTTCATAGACGTTATACTATCTCATAAACTATTATACTATCTCGTAGACTATCCAGCGTAAAGATTCATCGTATTTTGCAGTTAATTTTAAATATTTTTATGTCCTTTCAACTTAATCTAAGTAATCCCTAAGTTTTGCAGTATCCAAAAAGATTTTATCAAATAAGTCATTCAGCCAATAAAGCATAAAATTTGCTTGCCAGTGACACTCTGTGCTTTGTATTTAGAAGAAAGCATTAATCGTACCCTCTTTCTTCATTTATTGTGTACTCTCCTTGTACTATATATATATATATATTTATATATATATATATATATATATATATATATATTATATTATATATATATATATTATATATATATATATATATATATATTAGGGTGTTTCATAAATTAAAAGTTTGGAAAATTTTAATCCACATGGATCCCCTTGTTCCATTTGCTGAGGAGACTGATAAACCGAAGTATTGATTCAATAGTTTAAACTTTACGGGTCCCCAGTTTGATGCTCTGGCAGATCATAAACGGAAAAAATTAAACAAAAATCTGTCAATGAATTTTTATTCAACAAACGAGTACCATTTCACTACACATTTTCATAAAGATACAAAACACATAACCACTTCTTGCGAATCATTTGTCCATGAAATCCTTCTTGGTTTTATTCGTGTATTTCGCCCTATGCTGCATCACAGTTTTGAGCAAATACTGCTTCTGCTCTTCGTTCTTCGTCAGAGAACAGTTGAACTCTTTGGTGAGCGCGATGGCTCTTTCGGCCCGATCGTTGACGACAGAGATTTTGTTAACAGTTGCCGCTGCTTGCTTGAAGCCCTCTACTTCAGTCCACTCGGCAACTGGCTTTTTCAAGAATTCTGTGTCCAAGTCGAATGCATGGAAGAAAGCCATCGTCTTTCCTGTCACGAACTCCGCCAGGTGTTTCGAGGCAAGATTCCTGACGTTCTTCCCTTGGGTCGCTTGAGTTCCTTTTTCGATGCGGGCTTACCCAAACTGACGACCATCTGAGCCTTTTCTTCATCTGCCACATCTGCGTCGAAGAACGCCATGGCAATAAGAGTCTCAGAGATGTACCATAGGTGTCGAGACATGGCTTCTTGCGCAGCGTTAACACACGAATATCCCGACATGGAAAGGCTTCCGCGTCACGCAGAAATTCCAGATCAACTGCGGCAGCCTTGCTTGAGGTTGCAGCACGAGTCCAACCTCGGATGTAGACGAGGGACACGAAGAGACCTACGGCTGTCAGAGCTTCCAACTCGTGACTCGACATCTTGAACTGCTTCTTCAGTAGAATTACTTTCAAGGAGTATATGGCTATCGCCATCCATCGAGCGTGATGGTAAGCGCCAGGGGCTCTGAGAGGGAAATCCACCACTTTTGCTTCTCCCAGGAAGATGAGAACCAACTGTAGCAGTTCCTTGTAGTCATCGCGCTGATGCGACGTGCTCACCATCCCTCTCACCAGCAGGACTGACTTCTCCCTCAGTTCCCTCATAGAGTCATTGACTTGAGCAAAATCGTACGGCCGCACGTCCAACCGGTCGATGAACTTCCATTGTGCCTGAAACCTCTTGAAAACGGGTATATCGGGGCCACTTGAAGGGCCGTATGCACGCTTGAAGACGGAGCTGAGGATGACTTCATAGATGTGATGCCGACAGGGGAAGTACATGAGTTCTCTGCCAAGACCTTTCTCAATCAGGACGCAGGCCCCGATATGAATCCCGGTGTTCGACGCTGTCGTGTCGAAAGACAGTCCCCGCACGCGCTCTTCCATCCTGTGTTCCTTGACCAAATCCAAGCAAACTCGCGCTATCTTCTCGCCGGTTCCGGACGTCACCTTAGGAACGCCGAGCAACTTCTCCTTGCCGTCGCCAGAGACGAGGACGGCGATCCGGTCAACGCTCTCCTTCCATTGCTCATTGTCAGGTAGGAGCTTACCGTCCAATGCAAGACAAGAGGCTGACCAGGACAAACTTCGTCGGATTGATAACTTTCAGCAGCCACCTTCCTGAGAGCCTTGCGTGTGCGGTACATGGTACTGGCAGAAATGGACAGTTCATCCAAGTCAAAACCTAGTGATTTAGCCGCTGCAGCGTACGACATAGCTGAATCGCGGTACGAAATATTCAGCCGATCGTAGGTAGTCGTCACATCCTGTGAGATCAGATTCCTGCGTCGCTTCTTGGTATTTCCCTTGGAGGAGGATGGAAAAACTTCCACGGTTGGGTCAACGACATCTGAGTCAGTCTCTGACGAAGTTGAAATCACTAAAGCCCCCGTATCTTCTGCAGCTCCTTGTTCCTTCCTGGCCTTCTCCTGTTGTTCCTTAATCTTGTCCAGCCTCTTCCTTTTCCTAATCTCCTAATAGTGAAGCTTCATGTCAACAGGGCCCATGCTGCAGGAATTTGGATCTTCACGCTGCATGTCGAGAAAGTGGATGTCCTCCTGATTCTTCATCATTTCCTTAGCCTGTGAATGAGCAATGTCCATGATCTCCTTCGCTATTGCCTCCTTGAACATCGCCTCCTTCACTCGGAAGGACTCTGCTTTATGTGACTTGTGCTTCACAAGCCGGTCGTATTCCTTGAGAAGGGATTCCATCTTCTTCAAGGCCGAATCTCGACGCATCATGGGGATTCTCGCTCTCTCCCAAAATATGAGACAGGCATCCAGGCACAGGTTCAGGCATTTAGTACGTCCAAATTTTTGCTCCTTTTGGTGGTAAAAGTACTTTTTGAGTACTTGCAACTGAGTTGGAAGGCCACTTGATGTGATGTTCGCATCCGTCTGGCCAATAAGAAACACTTCTGTTTTCGCTCTGGTAGACACCTGGAAAAGAAAACAAACTAAATAATTCCACAGAAATAATTTCACATCGTAATTAATTTCATTAATTAAATAAAGAAAAGCAGTAACTGGGACTCGAACCAGTGTCATAGCCGTTTGGCGGCATCGCTCAAGTCGGCGTACACAGCACGCTATCCACTACACCATCTAGGGAGTGGATAGCGTGCTGTGTACGCCGACTTGAGCGATGCCGCCAAACGGCTATGACACTGGTTCGAGTCCCAGTTACTGCTTTTCTTTATTTATAAAACTGATACGTGTACACTACGTTCTCTTTGACAATTCATTAATTAATAAATTTCAATACCGCAGTAAAATTACATTAATTAGTATCATAAATAATTACCAGCTTAGTTGTCCAATATGCAACAGACTAATTAATTTCATGTAATATTAATAATAAATATCACTACCACAGTAAAATGACAGAAATTAAATAATAATAAATTTCAATACCACAGTAAAATGAGATAATTAGTAGCATATATAATTACCTCCATAGTTGTCCAATAGGCTATACAACACGAACCGCTCAAGTGACGAAGAAAACCGTCTTCACTGCAGGCAGGCGAGAAATGAACTGACAAAAGTCGTCAAAGTTGGGGACCTCTAAATGCAGCGCGATCTGGTTCAAACTTACACAAACGTGTTTTCTTGTTCTTTAGAATACGGAGAAACGTGTGGATTAAAACTCCAAGCTCATTTTTATTTTACCCTATAGGTATGAAACACCCTAAATATATATATATATATACAAAGCTGGGCACAAACCGTTAATCCGTTAATTAACGAAGTTAACTTTTTCGTTAACGATTTAACTTTTAAGTTAACTTTGAAAATCATTATCGGACTAATTAACTTCCGTTACATTTAACTTCCGTTAACTCAAGTCCGTTAACCCAAAAAATTCATAAATAAACGTTTAAAAGTTTCTATTATTTTCAGTGCTGAGCAGGTGAGCAATTAATCCGCCACTGTTAATAGTGATGAACGAATTTCCATTTCCGCAGTGCAAAATCAGGCGATATATTTGTTTCCGTCGCCACAATTTGTGTCTTACCAAATATGGTAGTTATTTATGGCATTGGTTTGAGCAAAACATGGTCGACTGTAAAATCAGGCGGAAAGATTTGCCATTTGAGTTGAATGTTTCAACTTCTTTCAAGAAATATCACGAGCATTTTAAGGCACTTTCAATAATATATATGTAACAATTACAACAAATAACTACATTCGTTTCATTTGCAGTCTGTCTCTTGCGCAACATGTTTGTGCTAGTGAATATTTAAAAATAATCGTTGTCAAGTAAGTCATGTATATTTATAATATGTCTGTGAGTACCTTATTAGTAGTCTCCTTGATACATTTCAAGAACCATAAAACTGATCAGGTAAGATTTCAATTCTCATGTCACTTTGATGACATAAATTAAGTCAATTGATGTCTTACAATGGGAGCGTTTTCACCTTAACCCTTTATGTCCTGGCGGTACTTCTAGGTACCACATCCAACGAAGTGGGCAGCAACAGTGGAGGCAGCAACAACGAGGAGGAGGAGGAGGATGACTTCTTCAGTGCTGTCATCCAGACAAAAGAGAGCAGCAGAAGCCACAGGTCACTCAAGGGCAAGGCCCAGAACTTGGTCAAGACCTGGCTGGAGACCAACTCCAAGGACTTGCTGACAGATGCTGCCTTCTTGGGTGAGCAAGTGTTGGTGGACTTGTTCATCAAGTTCAACACAGCCATCCCCTCCAGTGCTGCAGTGGAGCGTTTGTTCTCTATGGGCAAGGACATCCTGAGGGCCAAGAGATCAACCCTGTCCGATGAAAACTTTGATATGCTAATTTTCATGAAGGGCAACATGCATCTCATGGACAAAATGGAGAACGAGAAGAAGAGGGAAAATTAAATTATATATATTGTGTTTTTCATTTTTTTTTTCAAATAAAAGTTAACGTTAACGGTTTATCGGTAACTTCCGTTACATGTTTAACGAATTAACGGATTAACGGTTAACGAAGTTAACTTTTTGGTTAACGGTGCCCACCACTGTATATATAATATATAAAGGGAACAATAAATAAGTAAATTGAATATTTAATAATTATCGTTCGCTATATATATATATATATATATATATATGTTAAACACAGACCGTGCATGGAACAAGGAACTCTTCTGGGAAAATTAAATCCACTATAGTCCGAATAAGTAATGGTAAATGACAAATACCATAGTTTTTTCCTTTTTCATGATTTTAGCCCGACGTGGGCAACGGGTCTCTCGCAAAGAGATCCCATAAATATAGCTTCCCTCACCAGCTATCTGCAAAGCAGACAGGATCCAGCTTTGGGACGTGGATCTAGGGTTTAAAGCAAACCTAGATCCCTACACTCAGAACCTCTATATAAGTAAAAGACTCGTTGCATTCACGTCGTGTTGAATAAATCAAAGAAAAAGGGGTAACTATTGTATTTTTAGCCAAAAAAAACCAAAACTTAAACCTCAACCGGGACATTGAGCGTCCACTTTTCAAGGCACGAAACACGTCCGTTTAGTATACACAAACTCAGAATGGTTCCCTGAGAACATTATATGTTAAACACAGACCGTGCATGGAACAAGGAACTCTTCTGGGAAAATTAAATCCACTATAGTCCGAATAAGTAATGGTAAATGACAAATACCATAGTTTTTTTCCTTTTTCATGATTTTAGCCCGACGTGGGCAACGGGTCTCTCGCAAAGAGATCCCATAAATATAGCTTCCCTCACCAGCTATCTGCAAAGCAGACAGGATCCAGCTTTGGGACGTGGATCTAGGGTTTAAAGCAAACCTAGATCCCTACACTCAGAACCTCTATATAAGTAAAAGACTCGTTGCATTCACGTCGTGTTGAATAAATCAAAAAAAAGGGGGTAACTATTGTATTTTTAGCCAAAAAAACCAAAACTTAAACCTCAACCGGGACATTGAGCGTCCACTTTTCAAGGCACGAAACACGTCCGTTTAGTATACACAAACTCAGAATGGTTCCCTGAGAACATTATATGTTAAACACAGACCGTGCATGGAACAAGGAACTCTTCTGGGAAAATTAAATCCACTATAGTCCGAATAAGTAATGGTAAATGACAAATACCATAGTTTTTTCCTTTTTCATGATTTTAGCCCGACGTGGGCAACGGGTCTCTCGCAAAGAGATCCCATAAATATAGCTTCCCTCACCAGCTATCTGCAAAGCAGACAGGATCCAGCTTTGGGACGTGGATCTAGGGTTTAAAGCAAACCTAGATCCCTACACTCAGAACCTCTATATAAGTAAAAGACTCGTTGCATTCACGTCGTGTTGAATAAATCAAAGAAAAAGGGGGTAACTATTGTATTTTTAGCCAAAAAAACCAAAACTTAAACCTCAACCGGGACATTGAGCGTCCACTTTTCAAGGCACGAAACACGTCCGTTTAGTATACACAAACTCAGAATGGTTCCCTGAGAACATTATATGTTAAACACAGACCGTGCATGGAACAAGGAACTCTTCTGGGAAAATTAAATCCACTATAGTCCGAATAAGTAATGGTAAATGACAAATACCATAGTTTTTTTCCTTTTTCATGATTTTAGCCCGACGTGGGCAACGGGTCTCTCGCAAAGAGATCCCATAAATATAGCTTCCCTCACCAGCTATCTGCAAAGCAGACAGGATCCAGCTTTGGGACGTGGATCTAGGGTTTAAAGCAAACCTAGATCCCTACACTCAGAACCTCTATATAAGTAAAAGACTCGTTGCATTCACGTCGTGTTGAATAAATCAAAGAAAAAGGAGTCTTTTACTTATATAGAGGTTCTGAGTGTAGGGATCTAGGTTTGCTTTAAACCCTAGATCCACGTCCCAAAGCTGGATCCTGTCTGCTTTGCAGATAGCTGGTGAGGGAAGCTATATTTATGGATCTCTTTGCGAGAGACCCGTTGCCCACGTCGGGCTAAAATCATGAAAAAGGAAAAAAACTATGGTATTTGTCATTTACCATTACTTATTCGGACTATAGTGGATTTAATTTTCCCAGAAGAGTTCCTTGTTCCATGCACGGTCTGTGTTTAACATATAATGTTCTCAGGGAACCATTCTGAGTTTGTGTATACTAAACGGACGTGTTTCGTGCCTTGAAAGTGGACGCTCAATGTCCCGGTTGAGGTTTAAGTTTTGGTTTTTTTGGCTAAAAATACAATAGTTACCCCCTTTTTCTTTGATTTATTCAACACGACGTGAATGCAACGAGTCTTTTACTTATATAGAGGTTCTGAGTGTAGGGATCTAGGTTTGCTTTAAACCCTAGATCCACGTCCCAAAGCTGGTTCCTGTCTGCTTTGCAGATAGCTGGTGAGGGAAGCTATATTTATGGGATCTCTTTGCGAGAGACCCGTTGCCCACGTCGGGCTAAAATCATGAAAAAGGAAAAAACTATGGTATTTGTCATTTACCATTACTTATTCGGACTATAGTGGATTAATTTTCCCAGAAGAGTTCCTTGTTCCATGCACGGTCTGTGTTTAACATATAATGTTCTCAGGGAACCATTCTGAGTTTGTGTATACTAAACGGACGTGTTTCGTGCCTTGAAAAGTGGACGCTCAATGTCCCGGTTGAGGTTTAAGTTTTGGTTTTTTTGGCTAAAAATACAATAGTTACCCCCTTTTTCTTTGATTTATTCAACACGACGTGAATGCAACGAGTCTTTTACTTATATAGAGGTTCTGAGTGTAGGGATCTAGGTTTGCTTTAAACCCTAGATCCACGTCCCAAAGCTGGATCCTGTCTGCTTTGCAGATAGCTGGTGAGGGAAGCTATATTTATGGGATCTCTTTGCGAGAGACCCGTTGCCCACGTCGGGCTAAAATCATGAAAAAGGAAAAAAACTATGGTATTTGTCATTTACCATTACTTATTCGGACTATAGTGGATTTAATTTTCCCAGAAGAGTTCCTTGTTCCATGCACGGTCTGTGTTTAACATATAATGTTCTCAGGGAACCATTCTGAGTTTGTGTATACTAAACGGACGTGTTTCGTGCCTTGAAAAGTGGACGCTCAATGTCCCGGTTGAGGTTTAAGTTTTGGTTTTTTGGCTAAAAATACAATAGTTACCCCCTTTTTCTTTGATTTATTCAACACGACGTGAATGCAACGAGTCTTTACTTATATAGAGGTTCTGAGTGTAGGGATCTAGGTTTGCTTTAAACCCTAGATCCACGTCCCAAAGCTGATCCTGTCTGCTTTGCAGATAGCTGGTGAGGGAAGCTATATTTATGGGATCTCTTTGCGAGAGACCCGTTGCCCACGTCGGGCTAAAATCATGAAAAAGGAAAAAACTATGGTATTTGTCATTTACCATTACTTATTCGGACTATAGTGGATTTAATTTTCCCAGAAGAGTTCCTTGTTCCATGCACGGTCTGTGTTTAACATATAATGTTCTCAGGGAACCATTCTGAGTTTGTATATATATATATATATATATATATATATATGGGTGTGCCAAAGGTCTGCACCTAAATGTTCGAAATGATCCCCATTTACTTCAAAGAAAGTAATTAATTAATTAATTAATTAATAAAATACGTAAGTAATTTAATATAGAGTAATTCATTAGTTAATATAATTCCCATTATATTTCTCGGACAACACCTATTATATAACACTTTCTGTAATATAAAAATATACGTACATTATGTATGTATTCATCCATGTACGTACATTATGTACGTATGTATTATCTTCCGTATGTTTATGTATATAGTAATAATAATATATATTATTGTATATTTATATATATATATATATATAATAATATATATTATTGTATATTTTATATGTATATAATTCCTTTTCCTAAAGAGAAAATTAACAATTATCGCTACACTTCCGATTTCTAAATTAATTATTAATTAATATAATTGATAATAAATATTCAGTAAAACTTTCTCACAATTGATTCCATTCAATGAATATCTGAAAAAACTGTTCGTTTCTTTTTTTGGTTAATAAGAAGGAATCAGATTATATAAATATATTATTAATTATTAATTAAAGCGTGTGTGTGTATATATATACAGGTATTAATATTTTATTAAATTTATTATTACATTTCAATATTTTATTTTATTCTTTTATTTTTATTGTATTTTTTACCTTTTTCTTTGTTTTTTTTCTTTTAAATATCTTTTTTGAGGGGGGGGGGAGTGATTTGAAGTTCTTAAAAACATTTTAATTTTTTTAACTTTGTTAAAATATTTTTTTTTTCAATTTTTAGGAAGTTGTAAAATGATGAAATAAAAAATTTGTCCAATATTTATCAAAGAATCTCTCATTTCCTCATACAACATATATATATATACACAGTGTATATATATTATATTATATATATATATACACACATATATATATATGTTAAACACAGACCGTGCATGGAACAAGGAACTCTTCTGGGAAAATTAAATCCACTATAGTCCGAATAAGTAATGGTAAATGACAAATACATAGTTTTTTCTTTTTCATGATTTTAGCCCGACGTGGGCAACGGGTCTCTCGCAAAGAGATCCCATAAATATAGCTTCCCCACCAGCTATCTGCAAAGCAGACAGGATCCAGCTTTGGACATGGATCTAGGGTTTAAAGCAAGCCTAGATCCCTACATTCAGAACCTCTATATAGTAAAAGACTCGTTGCATTCACGTCGTGTTGAATAAATCAAAGAAAAAGGGGGTAACTATTGTATTTTTAGCCAAAAAAACCAAAACTTAAACCTCAACCGGGACATTGAGCGTCCACTTTTCAAGGCACGAAACACGTCCGTTTAGTATACACAAACTCAGAATGGTTCCCTGAGAACATTATATGTTAAACACAGACCGTGCATGGAACAAGGAACTCTTCTGGGAAAATTAAATCCACTATAGTCCGAATAAGTAATGGTAAATGACAAATACCATAGTTTTTTCTTTTTCATGATTTTAGCCCGACGTGGGCAACGGGTCTCTCGCAAAGAGATCCCATAAATATAGCTTCCCTCACCAGCTATCTGCAAAGCAGACAGGATCCAGCTTTGGGACATGGATCTAGGGTTTAAAGCAAGCCTAGATCCCTACATTCAGAACCTCTATATAAGTAAAAGACTCGTTGCATTCACGTCGTGTTGAATAAATCAAAGAAAAAGGGGGTAACTATTGTATTTTTAGCCAAAAAAAACCAAAACTTAAACCTCAACCGGGACATTGAGCGTCCACTTTTCAAGGCACGAAACACGTCCGTTTAGTATACACAAACTCAGAATGGTTCCCTGAGAACATTATATGTTAAACACAGACCGTGCATGGAACAAGGAACTCTTCTGGGAAAATTAAATCCACTATAGTCCGAATAAGTAATGGTAAATGACAAATACCATAGTTTTTTCTTTTTCATGATTTTAGCCCGACGTGGGCAACGGGTCTCTCGCAAAGAGATCCCATAAATATAGCTTCCCTCACCAGCTATCTGCAAAGCAGAAGAGTTCCTTGTTCCATGCACGGTCTGTGTTTAACATATAATGTTATCAGGGAACCATTCTGAGTTTGTGTATACTAAACGGACGTGTTTCGTGCCTTGAAAAGTGGACGCTCAATGTCCCGGTTGAGGTTTAAGTTTTGGTTTTTTTTGGCTAAAAATACAATAGTTACCCCCTTTTTCTTTGATTTATTCAACACGACGTGAATGCAACGAGTCTTTTACTTATATAGAGGTTCTGAATGTAGGGATCTAGGCTTGCTTTAAACCCTAGATCCATGTCCCAAAGCTGGATCCTGTCTGCTTTGCAGATAGCTGGTGAGGGAAGCTATATTTATGGGATCTCTTTGCGAGAGACCCGTTGCCCACGTCGGGCTAAAATCATGAAAAAGAAAAAACTATGGTATTTGTCATTTACCATTACTTATTCGGACTATAGTGGATTTAATTTTCCCAGAAGAGTTCCTTGTTCCATGCACGGTCTGTGTTTAACATATAATGTTCTCAGGGAACCATTCTGAGTTTGTGTATACTAAACGGACGTGTTTCGTGCCTTGAAAAGTGGACGCTCAATGTCCCGGTTGAGGTTTAAGTTTTGGTTTTTTTTGGCTAAAATACAATAGTTACCCCTTTTTCTTTGATTTATTCAACACGACGTGAATGCAACGAGTCTTTTACTTATATAGAGGTTCTGAATGTAGGGATCTAGGCTTGCTTTAAACCCTAGATCCATGTCCCAAAGCTGGATCCTGTCTGCTTTGCAGATAGCTGGTGAGGGAAGCTATATTTATGGGATCTCTTTGCGAGAGACCCGTTGCCCACGTCGGGCTAAAATCATGAAAAAGAAAAAACTATGGTATTTGTCATTTACCATTACTTATTCGGACTATAGTGGATTTAATTTTCCCAGAAGATTCCTTGTTCCATGCACGGTCTGTGTTTAACATATAATGTTCTCAGGGAACCATTCTGAGTTTGTGTATACTAAACGGACGTGTTTCGTGCCTTGAAAAGTGGACGCTCAATGTCCCGGTTGAGGTTTAAGTTTTGTTTTTTTTTGGCTAAAAATACAATAGTTACCCCCTTTTTCTTTGATTTATTCAACACGACGTGAATGCAACGAGTCTTTTACTTATATAGAGGTTCTGAATGTAGGGATCTAGGCTTGCTTTAAACCCTAGATCCATGTCCCAAAGCTGGATCCTGTCTGCTTTGCAGATAGCTGGTGAGGGAAGCTATATTTATGGGATCTCTTTGCGAGAGACCCGTTGCCCACGTCGGGCTAAAATCATGAAAAAGAAAAAAACTATGGTATTTGTCATTTACCATTACTTATTCGGACTATAGTGGATTTAATTTTCCCAGAAGAGTTCCTTGTTCCATGCACGGTCTGTGTTTAACATATAATGTTCTCAGGGAACCATTCTGAGTTTGTGTACATATATATATATATATATATACTGTATATCACACCTTGGTTGGTTAACTTTGGTTTAGCGTCCGCCCGAATTGTTCATTCTGATGAATTTCAGGTTTGTCACTCCACCTTAGACCTACAGTTTAACGTGGAATCCGAACCACGCCCTACCACCAGCATCAGCGTCTTAACCACTAGACTACCCAGGATACCGATTTATCTACCAACCAATTTTTTTTATCGTGTGGAAAGATGAACAGCCGGTTTTTGCTGCGCGCCGCCTGTCGTCAACGAGTCTGGATCCTGGGGCCGATGGATTCGTAGTCAGCGACGCTAACCACTACACCACCGAGATGCCACTTTCTTAATTTACAGTAGATGAAATAACTTCCTTTTGAGGGCGCATATTCTACGAGAAGTTTTTCCTTCTTTTGGGTATCAAAACTTCTTTTTAAATGATATAATAACTTCATTTAATGATACGTAACTTCTTTTGGTAGAAGATTTGGTTTTCAAAACTTCTTTTTGAGTGAATTGAGAAAATAGAAGTTAATATTTCTTTTTAAAGAAGGTGGCGGAGATTTTATTTTTTGTGTTCTATCCCAGCAGAAAAATGGGACGTTTAATAAACGTGCTAAACGTTTTATTGACGTTTACTGAACGTTCTAAATGTTTTAGTGACATTCACTAAACGTCCTAAATGTTTTATTTACGTTTTGTAAAGGTTTATGACGTTCACTGAACGTCCTAAGCTTTTTATTGACGTTTACTAAACGTCCTGAACGTTTTATTGACGTTTACTAAACGTCATAAACGTTTTATTGAAGTTTACTAAAAGTTCTAAATGTTTAATTGACGTTTACTAAAAAGCCTAAACGTTTTATAGGCGTTTACTAAACGTCCTAAACGTTTTATTGACGTTAGTAGTATAGCCGAAAAAGGTTAAAGTGCAAGAATGTTGCAAGCGATTACGTAATGTTGCAAATGGGGGTGGGGGTGTTGCAAAGGGGGTGGGGGTTGTTGCAAAAAAAAGAAAAAAAGAAAAAAAAGAAAAAATAATTAAAAAAAAAGAAAAAAAAGAAAAAATTACCCCAAAGGGCCCTTTGTTGCCGGTTGCAAGGGGCATGCAACTTGGGGGCGGAGTTCTCCCCCAAGCTATTCCCCCCAAAGGGCCAGAAAGGAGAGAAAGGAGGAGAGAAAGGAGGAGAGGTGTTCACCTGGCAGGAGCCAAGTGCATATTAAGACTTCAGCCGAGTAGGCGTTGTTTTATAGGCTCCTAATCAGCCAGTTGGCTGAGCCAAGGGGGGAGGGGTACACCTGAAGGAGAGAGAGAGTAGTTGCCTTTGATTGCAAGGCATGCAACTTGGAGGCGGAGTTCTCCCCCAAGTTATTTTCGTTTACCTAACCCAAGAGGCCTCTAAGGGGTTTTCCCAAAGGGCCAGAAAGAGAAGGACCAGAGGTCTTTGCTCGGCTGGGAGCCGAGCTCGAATGACTCCGTCAGTCGTCTCTCGGTCTTTTATAAACCTCTATTCTGGCTGAGTTGCCAGATAGCGCCATGTATTCAGTTGCTGAGTTGCCAGATCGCACCATGTATGCAGTTGCTGAGTTGCCAGATCGCGCCATGTATGCAGTTGCTGAGTTGCCAGATCACGCCATGTATTCAGGTGCTGAGTTGCCAGATCGCACCATGTATTCCAGATAGCGCCATGTATTCCAGATAGCAAAAACCATATATTAATCATCCATTTAAATAGTGTACCACAATATATGATGGTAGATGAATCCAATTAAATTCTGTTTATTAAATAAATAATTTTTACACACTTAATTTTTATTATAAATATTTAAGTCACGAAACGAAATGAAAATTTACGAAATTTAAAGAAATTAATCAGTTGAAATTAACCAAAACACAATCCGCTATAACGGGGTCGGATGACTAACGACATCTTTATATTTTCGAAGAACACCTGCTGGTTGAGAGACCTTCCCCCAATCCCTGATAAGTCTCCCTTCAATCCAAATGAAAAGAAAATTTACGGGAAAAAACCAAAACACACGATTGTCATTCACCAAACCCGTATATATATATATATATATATATAATAAACAACTTGTGCACACACACACACACGAGAAAAAGGAGACTCTGTGTCAATTCGACAAAAGTTCTATTTAAAGTTGAAATTAGCCAAAACACAATACGCTATAACGGGGTCAGACGGCTAAGGACATCTTTATATTTCCTCCATTAGATTTAATGATCGTATTACTCCGCCCCATTCTCCCATGTGTGTTTTATATATATATATATATATATATAATTAAAGAATCATAATAATCGTGTCTATTTGTCAACCCCTTATATATATATATATATATATATATATATAATATATATATATATATATATGAATAAAACCACGAAGGAAAGGAAACACAAAACGGTGCTCAAGCGCTTTCGTCTAGTGACATCCTCAGGAACACTGAAATACATAAAAGGTTACGGCCTATATATTGGTTACAGAAAGAGAAAAAAAAATATATAAATAATACATACATACACACAAACATATATACATATATATATATATATATATATATATACTATCTACACACATACACACATATATATATATTATATATATATTATATATATATATATATATATATGCAATAATCGGAGAAGTAAAAATAAAACTTAAAAATTAAGGATTAGAGGATTAACAAAGAGGCATATCGATTTTTAGCACAAGATAAAATGAGTTATAAAAATAATACAAATTTATACTGGAGATACGCCCGAGTTTAACACTTTGCCTTTTTAGAGTCAAGTTTCGATATATATAAAAATAATTGAAGATTAAAAGTGTTTGGGATGGCAACCCCTTATTACCCCTCCTCTCCAATATTTATATGGAGTTTTTCGAAATTACTTACATTCCGAGAATCCTGGGGGTTGGCATCCCTTGGTTGCGGTACGTCGACGATATTTTGTGTATCTGGCCATGAATCGTGACCTGGATAACTTCCTCCTTCAGTTAAATGATCAAGTCCCCTCCATTAAGTTTACTTTAGAAGTGGAACAAGACAAGTCAATCCCATTTTTGGATGTGCGTGTACATAGGGAAAGCCCAGGTTTTAAGTTTAGTATCTATCGGAAAACAACAAACAACTTGTCCTACGTACACTTTTACTCGGGACATGACACCCCCACTAAGAAGGCCATTTTTTCATCAATGTTTCTCCGCGCCCTTAGGATCGCCAGTCCGGAATACATCGATGCCGAATTGGAAAAAATCAACGGTATTGGAAGTGATCTGTGTTACCCATCTGCGTTTATGGAATCTTGTCTCAACAAGGCAAAACGAACTTTCTATCGTGTCAATAATAACACTCGTACTTTGTCAAAAAATATTTTAGTACTTCCATTTTTCCCGGGCTTTTTAGGCATTGCTAATGTACTTAAACTTTTGGATATTAATGTAGTATTTTCATATAACAATATTGTGAAAAATATCATAGTAAAAAATAGCCCTACCAATAATTCAGGCATTATCTATAAAATTGGGTGTAAACAATGTGATTCCTTTTACATAGGTCAGACGGGAAAGGATTTTCACACACGTATAAAACAGCATCAATATTCCGTCAGAACAGGACAGTTGTCCAGTGCTCTTTTTGTCCATTTGTCAGAGTTATCCCACTGTATTGATTGGAATAATGCTTCAGTTTATTTCATTCGAGCAACATTGTCAATAGAAATATTCTTGAGTCTGCCATTATTCAACTTTCAATAACTTCAACATAAGCAAAGGTCTTTTTCAACTCGATCCTGTTGTTTTGAATTCCTTCAAAACAAATCTAGATAAAAAGGGTAGGACACTTAATCTTTGGTAAACTTGTAAGCTACTTTATTAACTTTTAATCTTCAATTTATTTTTATATATATCGAAACTTGACTCTAAAAAGGCAAAGTGTTAAACCCGGGCGTATCTCCAGTATAAATTTGTATTATTTTTATAACTCATTTGATCTTGTGCTAAAAATCGATATGCCTCTTTGTTAATCCTCTAATCCTTAATTTTTAAGTTTTATTTTTACTTCTCCGTTTATTGCATATATATATATATATATATATATATATATATATATATATATATATGTGTGTGTATGTGTGTAGATATATATGTATATATATATGTATATATGTTTGTGTGTATGTATGTTATTTATTTATATTTTTTTCTCTTTCTGTAACCTACAGTACTGGCCAAATTATTAGGAATTTTTTAAAAATTTCATTTTTTGGTATAAAATGTTAAATTAAACCAATTTTAAACGTTGAAAAGTTATTTATTTCTACACAAGAATACATGGTCATTATTTAGCAATAGTTTAGTACTTAGTTTGACCCCCCTTAGCTGCCTTAAGGGCTGCGACACGCTTCGGCATGCCATGAATCAATTTTTGCATAATTCCTTAATACGTGTAGAGTGAAACCAGACTTGAATAAGTCGCTCTATGAGTTGGTGTTTTGTTGTTATCGGCGTTTCATGGATTACGTCCTTTAAAATACACCATAAACTTTCGATTGGGTTCATGTCTGGAGAATTTCCATCCCATGGGAGCAACCGAACACTATTTTCATGACACCATTTTTTAACCGACTTTGCCGTGTGGCATGGAGCTGAGTCTTGTTGAAAATCCAACGTCTATTACCATACCATTCCCTTATTTGAGGCAGTAGACGTCTTCTTAGTACTTCTATATACTTGACTTGGTTCATATTCCCCTCAACAATGCTCAAACGACTAGTTCCATGCACAGAAATTGTTCCCAAACCATGATCTTTTGTGGAAATTTCACCGTTTTCATCAGACACTCAGGCAAAAATTCTTCTCCAGGCCTCCTTCTTACACTTTGAACACGATCGTCAAGCACGGCAATCGTTGACTCATCGGAGAACACCACCTGCAATCAAAGAAAGCCCTGTGAAAGAGTCAGTGCATAGCGTATGAAGTACAGCTAAAACGAAGTACAGTATGACTTGCTGCTTTACAGATATTTTTACTGCAGTTTTATCACGTACTGTAAATACACTTCTATGCATACTGTATTTACTGTATTAACATTCTATTTAATGTTAAATATTATTCTTACCTGTTCCCAATCCTCACTAGTCCAGTTAATGTGTTCCTTTGCCCATGCAAAACGTGCCTTCTTCATAGCCTCAGTGAGCCTGGGCTTCTTCCTTGGGCGGTAGGCTTTGAAGCCGGCAGTTAGAAGCCTCCTGTTGACTGTTCTACGACTAATATTGATGCCATCAGCCGCTAGACTACTGGAAATGTTTTTGCAAGTAGCTCTTCTATTTCTAAGAGACAAAATTGCAATCTGTCTATCAGTTCTTGGAGTCGTTACCCTTTTTCTGCCGCATCTTCCAACCCTTTTGGGGCCTACATTTTCTCCAAATACCATTTTTTCTTAATACGAAGTACTGACTGTGGTGAAACATGGAGTTTGGCAGCGATTTCCTTTTGTTTAAATGTAGAAGAAGTTAATAAAACCTGTATTTGCCCAATTTTCCGTGGACTCAAGTCATTCTTTCGCCCCATTTTCAAATTCACTTAAAAACTGTAACAAATAATTGCCGAAATTGGGTAAATACACTATTTAAATTAAACGGTAGTTACAATGACACGTAAAAGAAAGAGAAACACACCCGCATCGCACGACAACCAAACGACAACTGACGAACAGACACGCTTCGTTCGACTAAAGAATTATGCAAAAAATTGATTCATGGCATGCAGAAGCGTGTCGCAGCCATTATGGCAGCTAAGGTGGGTCAAACTAAGTACTAAACTATTGCAAAATAATGACCATGTATTCTTGTGTAGAAATAAATAACTTTTCAACGTTTAAAATTGGTTTAATTTAACATTTTATACCAAAAAATGAAATTTTAAAAAAATTCCTAATAATTTGGCCAGTACTGTATATATAGGCCGTAACCTTTTATGTATTTCAGTGTTCCTGAGGATGTCATTAGACGAAAGCGCTTGAGCACCGTTTTGTGTTTCCTTTCCTTCGTGGTTTTATTCATCATAAATATTTTTTACGTGTTACTTTCGTGAAATAATTTTCATATATATATATATATAAATTGAATTTAGCCGTGGCATACCATGTTTGGCAAGCGCTTTAGTGGAGCAAGCCTTATTTACTGATACAAATTACATCTAACGGGCAAATAACTTTTAATTCAATCACTGATTGCCCCTCTAAAACCGTAACAATACAATTTATTAAGTAGAATATTTGATAGAACATTTATACATAAATACAGGTTTAGAAGCATTATCAACTCCTAATTTATTTCTTAATTTGGACGAGGAGCGGTACCCAACAATCTGCGTCAACTCAAAACACACGTGCCTGCACTGAAACCTTTGAAAGGTGTGGGCATTCACAGAGGAATTTCTGCTGGAACTTCCTCTCTCTCTCTCGTCTCCCTTCACTCCAAATCTTAACTCTCACACATGCACACAAGCACACACACACACACACACACACACACCTCTGTATATATTACGAAAATCAGGAAAAATGCAAAACGTGTATTAATTTAAATGAAACTAAACGTATATTAATTTAAAACAAATGAATTTTGTCCTTTTAAGAGAATTATTTATTATAAGAATTTAATTACTCAATGTAAGAAATTAATTATTAAACGCACGCGAAACACACGTATTTGTCCGAGGCCTTTTGAAAGGGGCTAGCGGTAGCGAAGGATTTTTGGTACGAACTTGCTCTTCTAACTTTCAGTGCCTTTGACTTGTAATTAAAAAATGATTTTATTAAATGCAATGGTTATTTCTCTTGCAAACGTGTATGGCATCAGTTTCTTAGTTTATTGAAATGAATGAATAAAAATGGAAAGGTATATTATTATCATTATTATTATCGTGCATTTTTCAAAATGAACACAGATTTTTGTCAGAGGAAGATGTGGGGAAACAAATCGAAACACACGTTCGTGCTCCCTCATTTCCCCCATATCTGTATATATATATATATATATATATATATATATATATATATATATATAAATCAAAACACACGTGCCTGCGCTGAAACCTTTGAAAGGTGTGGGCGTTCACAGAGGAATTTTTGCTGGAACTTCCTCTCTCTCTCTCTCTCTCGTCTCCCTTCACTCCAAATCTTAACTTTCACACACGCACACAAGCACACACACACACACACACGCCTGTATATATATTATGAAAATCAGGAAAAATACCAAACGTATATTAATTCAAATGATCCTAAACGTATATTATAAGAAATTAATTACTATTTTCACCTTTTAAGAGAATCATTTATTATAAGAATTTAATTACTCAATATAAGAAATTAAACATTAAACATCACACACACACACACACACACACACACGCACACACACACACAAACGAGGGAAGGGTTTCCGACAATCTGGGTCAATTCGAAGAACACCTGTTTCTTCCAGACCGCTCCTGATAAATCTCTCTACATTCTTCAAAAAAATTAGCTCAGACGAAATACATACAATTCTCTCACCTTACCATATATATATATATATAATATATAGAAAGAGCCATATTAGCTGTTCTAGCCTTCCGTGCATTTGACTTGTAATTAAAAAATGATTTTATTAAAGGCGCTGGTTGTTTCTCTTGCAAACTTGTATTCCACTACAAAGTTTACTGTTGAAATGATTGAGAGCGAAAGCTGATCCGTGTACCCTTTGCAATAAGCAAACGTGGTTGCGACTTGCAACGACTCGCTTTGAAATGAACGCCCTTCTAAAGGCGTCGAATCAACTGTTACCCTTAAATCTCCAAATCAATATGGTTTCCGTAATAATAGAACAACGGAAACGGCTACTTTAAATCTTATGGAAAATGTAAATATACAGAATTCATTATTGTAACGAAGTAGTTGGCCGCCAATAAAACTCTTCCTATGTTATGAACGTTATACGCGTCACTATTAAACGTCATTTATATATTTTTTACTTTCGATTTGATTTTGGATTATGTGTTTCTGCTTTGTAATTTTAATTTTTATTATTGAACAGTTTTAATTTTGTACTTTAGTACCTCTGTCATTCAATTATTAATCTTATATGTTATAATGTTTCAGAACATTCATATGATCCCTTCCCAGATAGAATCCTAGTCCAAACGTAAAACATTCATATGATCCCTTTCCAGATAGAATCCTAGTCCAAACGTATTTGGTTTTAGAATTTATAAATCTTAAAAAGATGTAGGAAAACAAGAAACACAAAGGAGAAAATGATTTCCTAACTGATGCATTTACATGCCCAAATATACGTAATAATATATAATAATAATAATATCGCTAACAATAGACATATATCTGCTCTTATTTAGCTATTTGTTAATTGTAGTTAAACAGCAGTGAACATTCCTCAAACAGTATGGACCTGACAAGATTGTTGAAGCCAGAAAAAGCTCTCCATAATTAGTGATTGAACCATTCTTCTTATTTGAGCATACAAATCAGTTCCAGTGAATATTCTTATGGCTCATTTTAATAGAAAATATTGTTTCAGGCACTGTCTCTACAGTTTTCAAATCCAAGTGCCATATTAGGTAAAAAAGAGCAGGAGTTTGGAACAGACTTAATAAAAATAAGTTTAACCCTTTCAGTCACAGTGGAACTTAATGTCTCACTAGAAATAATAATAATATATCGTACTAAAAGACAATTTTTTCTACAAATGTTTCTACATGTTTAATATATACTGTATTTAGTTTGTTGTCAGGAAAGGAACCCAAAATGCTTGTAATATAAGTTACTCATTACTATTGCTTCAGTTATATAGGCTACTATGGTGATAATAAATATCTGTATTCTTGCAAGATTTTATTATTATTATTAAAAAATGTAGCTCATGACATGAATTGGCTCGAGATCATATAGTTTTGGCTATTCAAAGAAAAGTACTTTGTGAAAAATTCTGGATTATTTCAAAATTTTGAAATGTTTTAATTTCTTGTTACAACATTGAATTGTAATTTTACTTCCATTTTATTACTTGGTAAGTTAATTCACAAATGTTAAATTATCTAAATAAGTTTTACTCATAAAAAAGACATAATATATACACCTAGATTATTACTACATTTGCAGTTAACACAACAGATGGACCAACTTGTAGGCTCAATACTTGGATCTACCTAAGTAAATCATGTAGAACCGTGTTCTACTGCTCTTTAAGCACTTCCTAGTAATTTAAATTATGCAGTTAGTACAGATAAACTAGCAGTAACCACCATTTTCAGTACAAAACCTTAAATTTAAGTAGCTTTGTTGTATTACTTCCCTTAATACAAGTGTACAGTACTTAGCTATATACAATAATGAATTCCTGAGTTTTTAAGCATGTGAATTATTGGCTATAAGTTCATATTCTTTTTTAATATGTGTTGTTTTATGTAAATTCGTATGTAAACTTATATACAGCTAATAACTCTTATGTTTAGACACTGACTCAGGAATTTATTATTGTACTCAGGCTTTAAGTCTGATTGTCTTCAACACTCCATGGCCTCACAGCCATAAATTGACAATTTATTATTCAGCTTGATACAGGTCTGTAGTTACTTAGGCTTTTTTTAAATACTCCTCAATTTTAGATAAACAATCATTTGATAACTTGTACTGTCTCCCCATTTTCTCAGCAACTGTAGGTGGTTCAATTGAACACAAAACATGTTGGAATGGAATCCAGCAAACGTCCTCTTGTTCAGGCAATTTAAAAGGATTCTTTTTCATGAAATTTACTAATAGATCCTTCTCAGTATCACACACTTAAACTATGTTTCCAACAAACCAGTCACCTTCATAGAAACAGGCCACATATGTACCAGGTTTATATTGGTAAGCCACATTTTCTTGTGTAACATTGAGGAAGGAAAGTTGTACGTTAAAGAAATTTTCATCACTAGAAATTTTGTACAGTTTAATGCCTGTTGATGAAGGTCTAAATCAGTGATATGAACGGGTTCCTGGGATTGTGTTAATTAAGGAATACCTTTTTTTCTAACTGAAATAAATTAGCATTTTTCCTCAGTTTTAGCTGAATCAATGTACAGAAATTGTATACCATTAATATTAGATTTGCACCAATCGAACATCTCTTTTGCATTGGTGATGTGACCTTTACTTGACCAAGACCAAAAATTAATTACTTTAGATGTCACAAATACAATTTTAAGGTATGTATATAGTATAAGGGTTTTATCAGCTTTCATGTATTTGTTTTGAAGTTGTAGCAAAGTTTGTTTTAACCCAGCTATTTTTATTTTTCTTGCTCTACTTTGTCCCACAACAACAACCTTAAGGGTTTCAAATGTTCAATCAAGAGTTAAAGTTACATTTGCAGTTTTAAAACAGGTTTGTAATGGGCTTTTATTGATAAATGATGAAATAGAGAAATCTTCATTTCCTTGTCGGTTCCTTATTCTTTACACTCAAGGCCTATCCTAACTATCCTAACTCGCTCAACATCATAAAATTAAACTCAGAACTTTAACACTAACAACAATTATGGAAGATTTCAACAAAAGGGCAAAAACCCAGACTAAAAAGCAAAAACACAGACCTTGGGGACTATGGCACCATCTCAAAACTACAAAAATTAACGAGAAAAAAATCAGCACGTAAAGGTGCCATCACCAAACTGTATAATGATCACAAACAGAATGAACCTACAAAATATGATCTTGATACAACATTAAATTCGGTTAATATTCGTCTTTTAACCCTCTCACGCGCGGCTAAATCAGTACAATATATTGAATTGCCATTGAAAACTGACTAAGAAAATATATATCTTATGTTGTGCAAATTTGTTGAAATGTACTTTTTTTAATAAAATATATTTCCTGTTTTGGCTATAATGTACTTTTTTCATAAAATATTTTTCCTGGTTGGGCTATTTTTCACTACTCTGCGATTTAATTAGCTGGTTGGGTTTTGTTCTGGCTATTTTTTCAAATTGGATTCAGTTTAGTGGTGTTTGTGATAGAATTATGACGTGCCACTCGTGTGATTTTGACCTGAGTCGTCATGTGTCCTAGATGAAGACAAAGGATTGGATGTTTTTATCAATTACGGCGTTATTCTCTCATCCTTAACTTGTCCGAAATGTGACAGTGAGTGCCTAACACGAAAAGATCAGAAGATATTTAGGTGAAATAACCAATATCAGCCTGTTAGGTTAATTGAATGTACGGCTAGGTTAATTGAATGCCTGGTTAGGTCAACTATACACCCTTGATGAGCCAATAAAACATGTTTAGGGCCTACATTTCTAAGTTTAAACGTTATAACTGAATGCTCAGAGTGTGAAAAAGTCACAATATATATATATATATATATATATATATATATATGTGTGGGAAGGGTTCACGTTCCTCTTCACCACACCATTGCCTGCTCCAACAAAACATCATTACCAAATATCTCTTTCGGGCATTATTTTATCTAGTTTATTCTTAAAAGTCTCCAAAGTACGGGAACTCACAACTTCTTCATCTGAGCTATTCCAGAATTTTACTATTCTGTTTGAAAACTATGTTGTACTAACTACGATTTACATCTTTGTTGAAAAAGCTTAAGCCAGTGTCTCTTGTCCTATTATTGCGATCTTTTGTAAAAGTTTCCGCATTAGGTTCAATCTAACATTATCCTTATTTCTAATTTCAATACAGTGAGTTGTAGGCTTAAGAGCATGATTCACATTGGCACCCAAATCTCGCTCCTTCTTTTCTTCATTTATCCAACTTCCAACCAAGTTATACTCAAATTCTGGATTGTTATGATCAGGGTTGTTTGGCTTAAACCATTTGGTTTAAACCATGGTTTAAGTCATTTAAAAAAAAAAAAAGCCATTGGCTTTTATAAAAACCATTGGTATTTGGCTTTTTAAAAAAAAAAGGTTTTTACCAGCCCTTGCCACGACCAACATGCATAACTTTACACTTTTCCACATTAATTTTCGTCACCCATCTATCTGCCCAAGCATCTACTTCATCAATAGCCTTTTGCTTTCTCATGACATCTGTTAAAGATCTTACGTTTTGGCCCAATTTTGTATCATCTGAAAATAATGAGGTTTTACTATTTAGATCCACATTCCAAGTCACTAATATAAACAATAAAAAGTAGAGGTCCAAGTACTGGCTATCTTCAAACTTAATATGTAAGAGCAAATTGGCTACTCTCTCAACTAATTAGCTCTTTTCATAGCCCTCTGGGGCCAGCACAGAGCTCTCATGTCACATATATATATATATATATATATATATATATATATATATATATATATATATATATTTCTTTTCACACTCTGAGCATTCAGTTATAACGTTTAAACTTAGAAATGTAGGCCCTAAACATGTTTTATTGGCTCATCAAGGGTGTATAGTTGACCTAACCAGGCATTCAATTAACCTAGCCGTACATTCAATTAACCTAACAGGCTGATATTGGTTATTTCACCTAAATATCTTCTGATCTTTTCGTGTTAGGCACTCACTGTCACATTTCGGACAAGTTAAGGATGAGAGAATAACGCCGTAATTGATAAAAACATCCAATCCTTTGTCTTCATCTAGGACACATGACGACTCAGGTCAAAATCACACGAGTGGCACGTCATAATTCTATCACAAACACCACTAAACTGAATCCAATTTGAAAAAATAGCCAGAACAAAACCCAACCAGCTAATTAAATCGCAGAGTAGTGAAAAATAGCCCAACCAGGAAAAATATTTTATGAAAAAAGTACATTATAGCCAAAACAGGAAATATATTTTATTAAAAAAAGTACATTTCAACAAATTTGCACAACATAAGATATATATTTTCTTAGTCAGTTTTCAATGGCAATTCAATATATTGTACTGATTTAGCCGCGCGTGAGAGGGTTAAAAGACGAATATTAACCGAATTTAATGTTGTATCAAGATCATATTTTGTAGGTTCATTCTGTTTGTGATCATTATACAGTTTGGTGATGGCACCTTTACGTGCTGATTTTTTTCTCGTTAATTTTTGTAGTTTTGAGATGGTGCCATAGTCCCCAAGGTCTGTGTTTTTGCTTTTTAGTCTGGGTTTTTGCCCTTTTGTTGAAATCTTCCATAATTGTTGTTAGTGTTAAAGTTCTGAGTTTAATTTTATGATGTTGAGCGAGTTAAATTACTGTAATAAATTTTTTTTATTCAACCTGTGACGCAGGTTGAATTAAAAATTTACAATGTTTTTAGTTAGGATAGGCCTTGAGTGTAAAGAATAAGGAACCGACAAGGAAATGAAGATTTCTCTATTTCATCATTTATCAATAAAAGCCCATTACAAACCTGTTTTAAAACTGCAAATGTAACTTTAACTCTTGATTGAACATTTGAAACCCTTAAGGTTGTTGTTGTGGGACAAAGTAGAGCAAGAAAAATAAAAATAGCTGGGTTAAAACAAACTTTGCTACAACTTCAAAACAAATACATGATAGCTGATAAAACCCTTATACTATATACATACCTTAAAATTGTATTTGTGACATCTAAAGTAATTAATTTTTGGTCTTGGTCAAGTAAAGGTCACATCACCAATGCAAAAGAGATGTTCGATTGGTGCAAATCTAATATTAATGGTATACAATTTCTGTACATTGATTCAGCTAAAATTGAGGAAAAATGCTAATTTATTTGAGTTAGAAAAAAGGTATTCCTTAATTAAGACAATCCCAGGAACCCGTTCATATCACTGATTTAGACCTTCATCAACAGGCATTAAACTGTACAAAATTTCTAGTGATGAAAATTTCTTTAACGTACAACTTTCCTTCCTCAATGTTACACAAGAAAATGTGGCTTACCAATATAAACCTGGTACATATGTGGCCTGTTTCTATGAAGGTGACTGGTTTGTTGGAAACATAGTTTAAGTGTGTGATACTGAGAAGGATCTATTAGTAAATTTCATGAAAAAGAATCCTTTTAAATGGCCTGAACAAGAGGACGTTTGCTGGATTCCATTCCAACATGTTTTGTGTTCAATTGAACCACCTACAGTTGCTGAGAAAATGGGGAGACAGTACAAGTTATCAAATGATTGTTTATCTAAAATTGAGGAGTATTTAAAAAAAGCCTAAGTAACTACAGACCTGTATCAAGCTGAATAATAAATTGTCAATTTATGGCTGTGAGGCCATGGAGTGTTGAAGACAATCAGACTTAAAGCCTGAGTACAATAATAAATTCCTGAGTCAGTGTCTAAACATAAGAGTTATTAGCTGTATATAAGTTTACATACGAATTTACATAAAACAACACATATTAAAAAAGAATATGAACTTATAGCCAATAATTCACATGCTTAAAAACTCAGGAATTCATTATTGTATATAGCTAAGTACTGTACACTTGTATTAAGGGAAGTAATACAACAAAGCTACTTAAATTTAAGGTTTTGTACTGAAAATGGTGGTTACTGCTAGTTTATCTGTACTAACTGCATAATTTAAATTACTAGGAAGTGCTTAAAGAGCAGTAGAACACGGTTCTACATGATTTACTTAGGTAGATCCAAGTATTGAGCCTACAAGCTGGTCCATCTGTTGTGTTAACTGCAAATGTAGTAATAATCTAGGTATATATTATGTCTTTTTTATGAGTAAAACTTATTTAGATAATTTAACATTTGTGAATTAACTTACCAAGTAATAAAATGGAAGTAAAATTACAATTCAATGTTGTAAAAAGAAATTAAAACATTTCAAAATTTTGAAAAATGCAGAATTTTTCACAAAGTACTTTTCTTTGAATAGCCAAAACTATATGATCTCGAGCCAATCCATGTCATGAGCTACATTTTTTAATAATAATAATAAAATCTTGCAAGAATACAGATATTTATTATCACCATAGTAGCCTATATAACTGAAGCAATAGTAATGAGTAACTTATATTACAAGCATTTTGGGTTCCTTTCCTGACAACAAACTAAATACAGTATATATTAAACATGTAGAAACATTTGTAGAAAAAATTGTCTTTTAGTACGATATATTATTATTATTTCTAGTGAGACATTAAGTTCCACTGTGACTGAAAGGGTTAAACTTATTTTTATTAAGTCTGTTCCAAACTCCTGCTCTTTTTTACCTAATATGGCACTTGGATTTGAAAACTGTAGAGACAGTGCCTGAAACAATATTTTCTATTAAAATGAGCCATAAGAATATTCACTGGAACTGATTTGTATGCTCAAATAAGAAGAATGGTTCAATCACTAATTATGGAGAGCTTTTTCTGGCTTCAACAATCTTGTCAGGTCCATATGTTTGGAATGTTCACTGCTGTTTAACTACAATTAACAAATAGCTAAATAAGAGCAGATATATGTCTATTGTTAGCGATATTATTATTATTATTATTATTATTACGTATATTTGGGCATGTAAATGCATCAGTTAGGAAATCATTTTCTCCTTTGTGTTTCTTGTTTTCCTACATCTTTTTAAGATTTATAAATTCTAAAACCAAATACGTTTGGACTAGGATTCTATCTGGAAGGGATCATATGAATGTTTACGTTTGGACTAGGATTCTATCTGGGAAGGGATCATATGAATGTTCTGAAACATTATAACATATAAGATTAATAATTGAATGACAGAGGTACTAAAGTACAAAATTAAAACTGTTCAATAATAAAAATTAAAATTACAAAGCAGAAACACATAATCCAAAATCAAATCGAAAGTAAAAAATATATAAATGACGTTTAATAGTGACGCGTATAACGTTCATAACATAGGAAGAGTTTTATTGGCGGCCAACACTTCGTTACAATAATGAATTCTGTATATTTACATTTTCCATAAGATTTAAAGTAGCCATTTCCTTTGTTCTATTATTACGGAAACCATATTGATTTGGAGATTTAAGGGTAACAGTTGATTCGACGCCTTTAGAAGGGCGTTCATTTCAAAGCGAGTCGTTGCAAGTCGCAACCACGTTTGCTTATTGCAAAGGGTACACGGATCAGCTTTCGCTCTCAATCATTTCAACAGTAAACTTTGTAGTGGAATACAAGTTTGCAAGAGAAACAACCAGCGCCTTTAATAAAATCATTTTTTAATTACAAGTCAAATGCACGGAAGGCTAGAACAGCTAATATGGCTCTTTCTATATATATATATATATATATATATATATATGGTAAGGTGAGAGAATTGTATGTATTTCGTCTGAGCTAATTTTTTTGAAGAATGTAGAGAGATTTATCAGGAGCGGTCTGGAAGAAACAGGTGTTCTTCGAATTGACCCAGATTGTCGGAAACCCTTCCCTGTGTGTGTGTGTGTGTGTGCGTGTGTGTGTGTGTGTGTGTGTGTGATGTTTAATGTTTAATTTCTTATATTGAGTAATTAAATTCTTATAATAAAGATTCTCTTAAAAGGTGAAAATAGTAATTAATTTCTTATAATATACGTTTAGGATCATTTGAATTAATATACGTTTGGTATTTTTCCTGATTTTCATAATATATATACAGGCGTGTGTGTGTGTGTGTGTGCTTGTGTGCGTGTGTGAAAGTTAAGATTTGGAGTGAAGGGAGACGAGAGAGAGAGAGAGAGGAAGTTCCAGCAAAAATTACTCTGTGAACGCCCACACCTTTCAAAGGTTTCAGCGCAGGCACGTGTGTTTTGATTTATATATATATATATATATAATATATATATATATATATATATATATATACAGATATGGGGGAAATGAGGGAGCACGAACGTGTGTTTCGATTTGTTTCCCCACATCTTCCTCTGACAAAAATCTGTGTTCATTTTGAAAAATGCACGATAATAATAATGATAATAATATACCTTTCCATTTTTATTCATTCATTTCAATAAACTAAGAAACTGATGCCATACACGTTTGCAAGAGAAATAACCATTGCATTTAATAAAATCATTTTTTAATTACAAGTCAAAGGCACTGAAAGTTAGAAGAGCAAGTTCGTACCAAAAATCCTTCGCTACCGCTAGCCCCTTTCAAAAGGCCTCGGACAAATACGTGTGTTTCGCGTGCGTTTAATAATTAATTTCTTACATTGAGTAATTAAATTCTTATAATAAATAATTCTCTTAAAAGGACAAAATTCATTTGTTTTAAATTAATATACGTTTAGTTTCATTTAAATTAATACACGTTTGGCATTTTTCCTGATTTTCGTAATATATAGAGGTGTGTGTGTGTGTGTGTGTGTGAAAGTTAAGATTTGGAGTGAAGGGAGACGAGAGAGAGAGAGGAAGTTCCAGCAAAAATTCCTCTGTGAACGCCCACACCTTTCAAAGGTTTCAGTGCAGGCACGTGTGTTTTGAGTTGACGCAGATTGTTGGGTACCGCTCCTCGTCCAAATTAAGAAATAAATTAGGAGTTGATAATGCTTCTAAACCTGTATTTATGTATAAATGTTCTATCAAATATTCTACTTAATAAATTGTATTGTTACGGTTTTAGAGGGGCAATCAGTGGTTGAATTAAAAGTTATTTGCCCGATAGATGTAATTTGTATCAGTAAATAAGGCTTGCTCCACTAAAGCGCTTGCCAAACATGGTATGCCACGGCGAAATTCAATATATATATATATATATATATATATATATATATATATATATATATAAGGGGTTGACAAATAGACAGGATTATTATGATTCTTTCTATATATATATTATATATATATATATATATATATATATATAAACACACATGGGAGAATGGGGGCGGGGTAATACGATCATTAAATCTAATGGAGGAAATATAAAGATGTCCTTAGCCGTCCGACCCCGTTATAGCGTATTGTGTTTTGGCTAATTTCAACTTTAAATAGAACTTTTGTCGAATTGACACAGTCTCCTTTTCCCGTGTGCGTGTGTGTGTGTGCGTGTGTGTGCGCGTGTGTGTGTGTGTGTGAGTGTGTGTGTGTGTGTGTGTGTGTGCACGAGTTGTTTATTATATATATATATATATATATATATATATATATATATATACGGGTTTGGTGAATGACAATCGTGTGTTTTGGTTTTTTCCCGTAAATTTTCTTTTATTTGGATTGAAGGGAGACTTATCAGGGATTAGGGGGAAGGTCTCTCAACCAGCAGGTGTTCTTCGAAAATATAAAGATGTCGTTAGTCATCCGACCCCGTTATAGCGGATTGTGTTTTGGTTAATTTCAACTGATTAATTTCTTTAAATTTCGTTTTTTTCAATTTTCTTCGCATGGAGATGAGGCTCGTGTGTTTCATAAATTTTCATTTCGTTTCCTGACTTAAATATTTATAATAAAAATTAAGTGTGTAAAAATTATTTATTTAATAAACAGAATTTAATTGGATTCATCTACCATCATATATTGTGGTACCCTATTTAAATGGATGATTAATATATGGTTTTTGCTATCTGGAATACATGGCGCTCTCTGGAATACATGGTGCGATCTGGCAACTCAGCACCTGAATACATGGCGTGATCTGGCAACTCAGCAAATGCATACATGGCGCGATCTGGCAAATCAGCAACTGCATACATGGTGCGATCTGGCAACTCAGCAACTGAATACATGGCGCTATCTGGCAACTCAGCCAGAATAGAGGTTTATAAAAGACCGAGAGACGACTGACGGAGTCATTCAAGCTCGGCTCCCAGCCGAGCAAGGATCTCTGGTCCTTCTCTTTCTGACCCCTTTGGGAAAACCCCTTAGAGGCCTCTTAGGTTAGGTAAACGAAAATAACTTGGGGGAGAACTCCGCCTCCAAGTTGCATGCCTTGCAATCAAAGGCAACTACTCTCTCTCTTTCTCTCTCTTTCAGGTGTACCCCTCCCCCCTTGGCTCAGCCAACTGGCTGATTCAGCCAACTGGCTGATTAGGAGCCTATAAAACAACGCCTACTCGGCTGAAGTCTTAATATGCACTTGGCTCCTGCCAGGTGAACACCTCTCCTCCTTTCTCTCCTTTCTGGCCCTTTGGGGGGAATAGCTTGGGGGAGAACTCCGCCCCCAAGTTGCATGCCCATTGCAACCGGCAACAAAGGGCCCTTTGGGGTAATTTTTTAATTTTTTTCTTTTTTTTTAATTTTAATTTTTCATTTTTTATTTTTTTATTTTTTTATTTTTTGCAACACCCCCACCCCCTTTGCAACATTACGTAATCACTTGCAACATTCTTGCACTCTAACCTTTTTCGGGTATACTACTGACGTTTACTAAAAAGCCCAAACGTTTTATATGCGTTTACTAAACGTCCTAACCGTTTTATTGACTTTTTATGAACGTTTATGACGTTTACTAAGCGTTCCATTTTTTGCTGGGATATATACAAGATGGGTTTTTTTAGTTTGCAGAACTTACTATAAAGTGAGCAGATGGAACCGAAGATTAAACTATGAAAGTGGCATCCTGTCTACACCATAAATCGGAAAGTTCGTAAAATCTTCAAGACGAAGAACTTGAATGGGATTTTGTAACTTTAAAGTTTTAAGTTATAAACGGTTCCAAACTAACTTTGACCATATACGATCCCTTTTTGGAAAAAAAACGAGAGTCAGTAAGCTCCCGGTTATTGTCTATGCGGTCCTCAATTTGGAACATCATTCTGAGAGGAACGTTTTCTTTAACAATTTTGACATTAATAAGGAACCAAAAGGTTAAAAAAGTTTATGTTATTTTGAAACTTTACCGTTGACAGTAAAATATACATTTTAGAGTAAGTATATTCTAAAATAACGTTTTATATATATATAAATTATTCGTCAGGAATCTCCGGGACGTTGATAGCGAATTCGACTGTCTCCTTACGTCAATTATCCCCTTAAAATCTTAGACCAGTACTTTCAGTAAAAGTACAATAATGGTTAAATAATCTGACGAGGGGATAACGACGACGAGGTTCAGTTTAAATATATGTAGAAATTAATTAATGAATAATTACGAACTGATTTGTCTCGAATTCTTCAAATTACTATTTAATGCCAGACTCCTCGTAACTCTCTCTCTATCTATACCAAAGTACCAGAGTTAATGTCTTAAAGAATATTCAATGACGAAAATAGGAAAAGCAGACTAATATTGGAAGCGTAATGCTACTTCCAGCCAAGTAGATATTAAAGCTGCTAACTCGTCTCAAAGAGACAGAGAACAAATGAAAAGGAGATAAGAGTGATTTACACTCAAAAAGAAGGTATAAGATAATTCAGAAGAACCTCTAATGCGCTCCAGCTTATTTGTCTCTTCCTTTCAATAGACAAGAATCATTAAGGGGATGATACTTGAGAAGGGAGGATATTAACTTTTAAGAAGTAAACAACTCCTTCTTACATAAAAGCGTCTTTGTCATTAATTTAATGCGTAACAATTATAGGTTTTTTCCTAATGGATTGTCACAATATAACAATCCTCACATCTAAAATAAAATAATGTAACCCTCCTCACATCTAAAATAAAAAAATAATATAACAATCCTCACATCTAAAATAAAAAATAAAATAATGTAACCCTCCTCACATCTAAAATAAAAAAATAATATAACAATCCTCACATCTAAAATAAAAAATAAAATAATGTAACTCCTCACATCTAAAATAAAAAAATAATATAACAATCCTCACATCTAAAATAAAATAAAAATAATGTAACACGCCTCACATCTAAAATAAAAAAATAATATAACAATCCTCACATCTAAAATAAAAAAAAAATAATGTAACACGCCTCACATCTAAAATAAAAAAATAATGTAACAATCCTCACATCTAAAATAAAAAATAATAGAAAAGAACATTAAAATCTATTAAAATTACCTTATGTATACAGTAAACCCTCGATAAGTCGGACTATATAGGGCTCTAGCCAGTCCGACTCATTGAAAAGTCCGACTCATCGCCAATTACCTTAATGACCCCCCTATTTACCCCTAAAGAGGCAGAAATACTATCTAACCTTTTAAGTTTGATTAGTGAGAGTCTAATACAATGTTCAAAATAAACAAAATAAACATTAAAAAACAATAAAACTTTGTTTCATTTGCCGTTGCTGGAATTATTTTGAGCGCGAAACACAAAAAAATTATTGTTTACCTTTTCGTACAATACAGTATTAAAAAACACTTCACTTAGTAAAAGAAACAAAATAATAATGGCACTTGACATAGGAAATAAAACACTTCTCTCAGTAAAATAAACAAAAGAGTAATAGCACTTGACAGAGGACGAGTCCGACTCATCCCGAATTCCGACTCATCGAAGTCCGACTTATCGAGGGTTTACTATTTAATTATTTATTATTAAATAAAACATTAAAGTTATTCCCATCAAGTACCATCAAAACTTATTCTATAAGTAGATAGTTAAGTAGATATTAGATAGTTAAGTGGGGGTCGACGGGCTGGCAATGTGCCGACTCGGGTATATGAAGCGGTCTGTGTAAACCGTATCCATACATAATTAGAAGCCACTGAAGAAAATGTATGTTATTCCCATTTAAGTCGTTTCCCTTCCCTTGAATCCCGCCAACTTGTTTCCATGACTCGGAGGGGAAAAATGTATGACATCCGAAGTCGATCTTAGGTATTCAGGAATAGTGGCGCATTCCCTAAATGCATGACGTCCATCGCATTATATCTGAGATAGAGCTCGGCCTCCCAAAACTTCGATGCGTTCCAATGCATGACATCCGAAGTCGATCTTAGGTATTCAGGAATAGTGGCGCATTCCCTAAATGCATGACGTCCATCGCATTATATCTGAGATAGAGCTCGGCCTCCCAAAACTTCGATGCGTTCCAATGCATGACATCCGAGGTGGAACTAGCTTTGGTTTGGAAAGTCGTGTAAAAAGTCCCACCTAAACTTACGAAAAAGAAAACCTTTCGGTAGAAGACTGTTTTCACGTGTTTTATAGTTAATCAAAATGACTTATTCTTTATATTTATGACTAATTAACTTTATTATTTATTCCAGCATCCTTTACTAAAGGAATTTCTTTATAAATATTTTCCAAGATTTCACTTTCAGTTTGACTATTTTCGTCAGATCTTTTCATTTGTATTTCCTCCAAACATATTCTAGTTTTCCTTCTTACCAGACGTTTGACAATCCCTATCAGTCCTGGAATTTTCTTCCTTACCAGACGTTTGACAATCCCTATCAAATTGAATTTTTTTTCGTTTGCAGTCCCACTGCAACACGAAACATTCTCGCCATACGACGCTTCTGATTTATTTTCGTGTAAATTACTGTTTTCAAATACTACATCACAAGAGGGCAAAAACATCCTTGAATATATTATTTTCTGAAACAACTTCGCAAGGGGCAACAACATCCCTAAATTTATCAGAGGCGGCAGACACATCCCTTAAGACATAATCATTTCTGAATTAAAAACTCGGGGCAACATTCTCCCAAAATTCAATGATTTCCTGACAACGAATGAATCCATCTCTAATCCCAAAACTCGGGTCAAGAACTTCTATGATTCCCCCAAAGAATATTTTTTACTTTTCTCTTAAGTTTTTATATTTGTTTATTCTTAAAACAGTATCGTTAGCAGGCTTTCGCATTTGAGCCGCACTGCCACACGAAATTACATTACTAAAAACATTATTTGTTTTCATATTTTCATCACATATAATAAAATTCAGAACGCTTCCACGAGCGCTCTTAATGCAATACTCATCAACTTCATCAATGCAACATCATTATTAACCTTTCGTTTCGTCTTTCTTACGGCAAAGTCATCATTGAAAATGAAGTATTTATTACATCAAAAATAATTTTTAAATCCATTTTCAGTATATACTACCTCTGTATTATTACACACATCAGAAGCGTTGCACTCCTTGTAAGAAACTGAATCATGCTTACTGATAAGTTGTCTCAGAACACTTTTGCTTTCATGTTCTATACACTGTATATATTATATGTCGTCTGGATTGTTTTCATCCTCCGTGCACACATGCATCACAGAATGTTTTCAGTGCACACATACTACACTAAAGAATCGTAAATTTCTACTTCAGAATCACCATAACATAATTTATCATATTCGTTCTCATCTATCGTTTCCTGAATGGATATACGTAGTTGAGAGTTTTCTCTATCACTAACAACAATCAATTCAGAGAAAAGTGCATAGGAATTCCTAAATATCATTTATTTCCTTAACTACTTTACTTTCTCCGTTCTCGATGCACACACGAGCTACGTCGTAGCCAATGTCGTAACACCGCTTCTCGTTGATCAGCGAAGTTAAGCGACATTGGGTCGGATATTAGTTGGATGGTAGACCGTCCGCTGCGTCCAGACTATGTAGCGACCCCGTAGTTCGGATCCCACGTAAAACTGTAGGGCCCCTCACTCATATGACCTTAGATGTTTCGAAGGAGGTTAAACAAACCAATCATTACATTAATGCACACACGTACTACGGTTAAATCGTAAATCTTATATGCGAATTAACATAGCATAATTAATTTTCTACTTTCGATTGACTTATCACCAGTGGTGGGCACCGTTAACCAAAAAGTTAACTTCGATAACGATAATCCGTTAACCCCAATTTTTAACTCCGATAACGATAATCCGATAATTTTGCTACAAAGTTAACGGAAGTTAACGATAATCCGTTAACGATAACTATTTCTTTACTAACATTTAAAAAAATCAAGGAAAAAAGCTTTAAAACCCATAGAAAATGTTTATTTATGCAAAATCCAACAATAAATAGGTATTTAACTGTATTTTTATCAAGTTTTGCAACTTTTTGCTTAATAACTTTTTTTTTATTTTTAATAAAAAATGTACTGATTACATGTTTTGAAACCCTTGTAACCACTAACCATTAACTAAATTTTAATTTACCAGAGAATTATTATGGCGGGAACTGAAAGGTAAAATTAAATTTTAGGCACATTTATTAAAGACTATGACACAATGTGCTGGTTGCCCTTCAGAAAGACCAACTTCTCAAAGTTAGGCCCAACTGCCAGTCTTGACCTCTTGGGCCTCAGGATGTCCTTGCCGAGAGAGAAGAGCCGTTCCACTGCGGCAGAGGACGGAATTGGCGTATTGTACTTCAGGAAGAGGTTGATGAAGATCTGCTCCCCCATGAAGTCAGAGTCGGCCATGTCTACCTTCCCATCAGTGTCCAGCCAAGTGTCGACAAGTCTCTTGGCCTTCTGCTTGACACTGGTACTTGAGCCACCGGCCGTCCACCCAGCGAAGAGGTCGTCAGGCATGCTGCTGTCGCTAGAGCTGGTGGTGCTGTGTTATTTAATTCGACGACAATATTACAATCAGTGAATAAAAACTATTATTCAAATTTTACATACTATATATACTTTTTTAGAGATTTACTAACGCAGTGTAAAAATACTTATTCATTAGTCATTACTATAAATTAATTTTTCTCAACCGTACATTTTACCATACGTATCTCCATACGTATTAATATATATAATATTATAGGACTTTTACTAACGTTAAAAGAACCTTCTTACCTTCAATAAAAAGCGCACAACCTCCCCTTGCGAGATCTGGAAGCAGACTGAAGTTATGGTGGTTTGAATTCATTCGCGGAGCGGTGATCTTCCGTGAATGACTCCTCGCAGTTAACGTGTTAACGGACTTTAACAGACTAAATATCGAGTTATCGGAAGTTAACTGGTCCGATAACGATAAATGGAAATTAACTTCCGTTAATAGTCCGTTAAAAAAAGTTAACTTCGTTAATTAACTGTTATCGGATTAACGCTTTAGTGCCCAACACTGCTTATCACACATGAAACATACACAGGTTTGCAATCAAAAGCTTCTATGCCAGTGGCTCCCAACCTTTTTGAGGCGACGGCCCACTAGAGCTAATTCGAATAACTCATGGCCCACCTCCCATGTTGCTAAGCTGTTATCATGTTTACATAAGTTTTAATAAGCAAATTCTTTTATTAACATTTATTAACATAATGCTAAAAGACAAGTAGGCCATGGGCCACCGGTTGGGAACCAGTGTTCTATGCTTTGCAATCCACAAACATAATTTACGTCAGACTCAGACAAAGACTCAGAAAATATATCGCGCGTCTTAGAAAATTTCGAGACAAAATCCTAATTTTTTTCTATCTCTGAATAACTCGTATGTATGGACATAATCGTTTAGTTTTTTCCAAGAGTCAATTTTTTTCTCTCATGTTCCATTATTTTAGTAAAATTCCTATAAAATTTTGGGACAAAACCCAACTATTTTTTACGCTCTAAATAATTCGTACAAAAACAATTATTCAGTTTTATTTAAAAATCTACACTTCTTTTTATAGGCCATTATTTTAAGTCAATTTCAACAACTTTGGTACTGAAAAAAATAAAAAAATAAAAATTATACAAAATTATACAAAATTTCAATACGAATTCAACAGAATTTAATAACAAGAGCTATCGACTGGAATCAGTAATGTAAATAATCTTTCTTTATTACGAAAAAAATTATAGTATGACTTTTCTAATGTAAATTTATTTGATTTTTTATCTTTCTCCGAAATATTCCTTTCACGGACGCAAGTCCTTAATTCAAATACATTTTCATTATGTGAATTTCTGTTCATTTTATATTTTAATTATTGTAGTCTACCTCCTTCAGTAATCGTGTCGTACCATCCTACTGCAGTCTACCTCCTTCAGTAATCGTGTCGTATCATCCCACTGTAGTCTACCTCCTTCAGTAATCGTGTCGTACCATCCTACTGTAGTCTACCTCCTTCAGTAATCGTGTCGTACCATCCTACTGTAGTCTACCTCCTTCAGTAATCGTGTCGTATCATCCTACTGTAGTCTACCTCCTTCAGTAATCGTGTCGTACCATCCTACTGTAGTCTACCTCCTTCAGTAATCGTGTCGTATCATCCTACTGTAGTCTACCTCCTTCAGTAATCGTTTCGTACCATCCTACTGTAGTCTACCTCCTTCAGTAATCGCGTCGTACCATCCTACTGTAGTATACCTCCTTCAGTAATCGTTTCGTACCATCCTACTGTAGTCTACCTCCTTCAGTAATCGTGTCGTACCATCCTACTGTAGTCTACCTCCTTCAGTAATCGTGTCGTACCATCCTACTGTATTCTACCTCCTTCAGTAGTTGTGTAGTCGTTTCCTGTACCATTTTATTTTAGTCATGAAGCGTTATACTAGTCGTCCACTAGTAGTCTTCTCCATCTCATCTCGTGGTTCTCCGATTGTAGTCGCCTTTCCCATTTTTGTCGCCTTCTTGTCGTCTTCTTCTTTCTTCACTTATTCGTTCTTCCCGCGGTTTCCTCTTCAGAAAATTGTGTCTCTTCGACAAATCTTCTCTTCGGCGAAGGCGACAATCCTCCTTTTCGGCTGAATTTATCTTTTCAATCGTCAAACATAATCAACGTAACAATCCCTTTCCCTCAAAACAGAAAAAGGCGAATACTTTTTGAAAGACAAAGGATTAGAAAGGAAACAAAAAAAAAGAAAAGGAATGGGCACTTGACTGACACCATTATTGTATTTTATAATAATGGCAAAGATGTTTTTCTCTGTTTTATGTTGTGTATTTAGTTATCTCTCTTCGTTGATATATATATATATATATATATATATATATATATATATATATATATAATATTATTCTAGAATCTAGTGAGGGACGTGGATAGCGAATCCAACTCTCTCCTCACGTCAATTGGCCCTTTAAAATCTTCGACTAGTACTTTTCAGTAAAAGTACAATAATGGTTAAATAATCTGACGAGGGGATAACGACGACGGGGTTCAGTTTAAATATATGTAGAAGTTTATTAAAAAATAATTACGAACTGATTTATCTCGAATTCTTCAAATTACTATTTAATGCCAGACTCCTCGTAACTCTCTCTCTATACCAAAGTACCAGAGTTAATGTCTGAAAGAATATTCAATGACGAAAATAGGAAAAGCAGACTAATATTGGAAGCGTAATACTACTTCCAGCCAAGTAGATATTAAAGCTGCTAACTCGTCTCAAAGAGACAGAGAACAAATGAAAAGGAGATAAGAGTGATTTACACTCAAAAAGTAGGTACAAGATAATTCAGAAGAGCTTCTACTGCGCTCCAGCTTCTTTGTCTCTTCCTTTTAATAGACAAGAATCATTAAGGGGATGATACTTGAGAAGGGAGGATATTAACTTTTAACTTTTAAGACGTAAACAACTCCTTCTTACATAAAAGCGTCTTTGTCATTAATTTAACATGTAACAATTTTAGGTTTTTCCTATATATATATATATGTGTGTGTGTGTGTGTGTGTGTGTGTGTGTGTGTGTACGTATGTATGTATGTATGTTAGGGATGTACCACGGTATTCAGCCGGATAGTTTTTATATGTTTTAAGTGAATACCGAATATTTGATAATTAGGATAAATAACGTGATTTAGAAAATAGAACTTAAAATGTTTTTTTTTTAATTTCAAAGAATAATTACAAACAAATCCAACTTGGTATAGTGATTCTAATAAGTACTAACCTTACAAAAAATAAACAGGCAATAATAATAATTACCGCAAAAACAAAACCTAATAATTGAAATTTAAGGCAAGTAGATTATCGTGTAGAAAAATTAGTCGTTCAGCAGCATCAGGAGCTAAACGATTACGTGCGTCGGTAATTACATTTTTTGCAGAAATCAACAGCCGTTCGTTCACTTCGTACGCTTGTGGCTGAGATATTTGCGAGCAAGTATGGTAAGCAAAAATACCACGAGACCTGTTACACCAAGAGACACCAGTAGTATAGCCGCAAAGGGGGAGTGCAAGAATGTTGCAGGTTATTATGTAATGTTGCAAAGGGGGTGGGGTTGCAAAGGGGGATTGTTGCAAATGGGGGTGTTGCAAAGGGGGTGGGGGGAACTTGGAGGCGGCGTTATCCCCCAAGAGAAAGAAGGAGGAGAGAAAGGAGGAGGAGAGGTGTTCACCTGGCAGGAGCCAAGTGCACATTAAGACTTCAGCCGAGTAGGCGTTGTTTTATAGGCTCCTAATCAGCCAGTTGGCGTAAATGGCTTGAGTTGCCAGATACCGCGATACCATTGTATACATTATTATAGACTCCTAATCAGCCAGTTGGCTGTAAATGGCTTGAGTTGCCAGATACCGCGATACCATTGTATACATTATTATAGACTCCTAATCAGCCAGTTGGCTGTAAATGGCTTGAGTTGCCAGATACCTCTTTTTAGCAGTATTATTGTATACATTATATACGCCTAATCAGCCAGTTGGCTGTAAATGGCTTGAGTTGCCAGATACCACTTTTACCCATTATTATGGTGAGTTGTCTCCAATTAAAAGATTTCGTTCCATCAGATACCATTGTATACATTATTATATTTCTTAAAAGAATACCGGTAGTAGAAGGCATAACAATTAAGTAAAACAACATTGCATCATTCTGTTTATTATAAATATATAGAAAATAAATATACATTTGAGGAATATGCATATAACAGTACAGGAAATATATACACACAATTATGGATATATATAAAATAAAATATACATTTCAAATAAATATACACTTCAATAGAAATATGTACATAACAGTACAGGAGAAATATCACGCAAAAATATATATATATAAACACAAATCAATAGAAAATATGCGTATAATCAGTACAGGAGAAATGTCAAGCAAAATATAAATACAATTCACTTTTTTTTCAAAATACTAAACTCGGTCTTAATCGAGTTTACAATTACATCATTATTGCTCTGCATTACGCAGTATATGCGGCTTAATAATATTTCACCGCTTAAAGTATAGGAAACCTGTATTCGATATGAAGGGCTTTCATATCGTTCAGTACTATTTTTGTTCCCACTTTACAACCGGTTGGTAAGTCATCTTTAAACACGTCTAGAATACAATCAAAAGCACGCACAAAGAGTTCATCGTTAGCTACATTATTAAATACAAGTTTATAAACACGCTTTTCCAATCGAGGGTTTATTTCTACCGACTCGAGCTTTTCAATCGTGAACTCACTCAACATAGCGGCAATTGAAATAATCTTCTAAATCGTTACGACAACTTCGCGTTATATAAGAAATAGTTCTTCAGGGTGAACGTGTAGGTGAGCTCAGCCTTGTACCGATCAATTGCTTTGTACCAAAGTTCATGGTATTTCAAAGAGTCTAAACTTTTTAAATAAACGTCCAGCTCTAGACCATTCTCACCAGTCCTACACTCGGTAAACCCATCGAGCAGAGCGGTGTAGGCGTATTCAAGTACTGTATCAAAATAAAGCATGTCCGTAACACGCGCGTCTAATATAGGTTTCAGCTTTACGGAATCCGACGATTTCAAACATTCTGTCGAGGATGAAACGGTTTCGCGTAGGAATAAGAGCGTTATTATCAGAAGCATTCTTCCACATCAGCCGTATATCAATGCACGGCCGATCGTTATTTATACACAACGTACATACAACGGCGTATGAGGGTGCGTCACTATCTGCTCTCTTCTTGTACCTACGTTAGCAGGTATTTTATAACGATCTTCACTCCACTTCTCAACTATCACAAAGATTCTATTCATCTCCTCGATACTTAAATAAACCCGTTTGTTTGTCGGTCTACATTCCGTTTCCAGTACATAGCTAATGGTACCGGATTACGCCTGAACACGCGCAACGATTTCGTCACGGACACATCGTACGAGGCGTTGAGAATGCTGCTCAAAGGAAGTTCCATCGTATTCGAGGAGCGCACGTCCACTCGGCTCAAGCTCTGAGATAACTATGAGCCGTGTGAGGCACGCAGGTAGCAGAATGGTTCGACGGGCGGCTGACTCGATGATACGTGAATGGGCTTGTTCCGCGAGTCGAATTGTTGTACCGGTACAAGAATATCACTACCAGCCTACGCACCAGACAGTTTGGATAAGAACTAGGAACATTTTATGTTTTACTAAACATCTCCACACTCCGGCGCACTATTTGAGAGGAACATATGTTCATATTTTTTTCCTTTCTGCCCATCAAACGATACTCGTCTCTAAACTCTGTTAAAAATTCACGCAGGGCACTAGCCACAACCTCACTACGAACCTCATCATGATACGTTAATATAGTGATAAAAATACTTAAGATTGTCCATGATCACGAGATTCACATTTTCAGTCGTAGGGTATGAGTAATCGACATGGTGTAGCATGACGTAATACCGCTTGTCACACCACCCATCAGCAAGACTCATTATCCATACCTGCTGCTTCTCTTCTGCACGCGTTGTTTCTTTTACTTCACGGTGTATGTGAGACTTTATAAAGTTTAGCTCTGCAGTATACTTCAGCACATCGTCTGTGCAACGAAGCCTTCAACGGTCTCACCAGAACATCCGTAGAGTATTTGTACATCTTGGAACTTCGCACAATCCAATGTGTTTTTAAAGAGGCATAGGAGGGATGAATAGGAATTTTTCGGTATCCACCACATCCTGGCACTTTACTGAATACCATTTCGTAAACGTTGTACAAGCAATATTAAGGTAGCCATTTGAATACACGTCTGATCTGAATACACGTCTGATCTCTCGGGCTTACTGCGGTCGACTGACCACGCAGGGATTCCCAGATAGTAGCATGACTCGGTCTTACAGTGGGCGGAGCTTAGAACTTTCACCTCACACACACACACACACACACACACACACACAAGGGAAAGTGAAACGCTATTTGAAACATGATTTATTTAATAACGAGATATTCAAGTTATATATATTTACAAATACGATTTAATAAACGAGATATTCAAGTTATATATATATATATTATACAAATAGATACGATTATATACAAGACGTGTGAGTTAGAAGCATCATTGGTATCCAAAGGGTACGGTATCATAGGTACCAGGTAACTGGTAACGTTTCCTATAGGTGTTACGGCACACCATCGTACCCCTAAGTTCCTTCACGCCCCCCAGCTTCTGCGCCCGAAAATTGTGGGTGCCTACAATTAGTTGGGGAGGTTGTTCATCCAAACATACTAGATCCTTCAACGACTCAAAGTTAACAACCTCCCGATTCGCATGGTTGAGCGTAATACCCTTTGCCTTCACGATATATTTCATTTCCTCCCCCACCCTGACCCGTACCCCATAAGTCTTAGGTCCTGTTGAGGCAAAGTCGGCGTATGCGTTGTCCCCATACTCATCCTTGATCTCATCAGTGAGCTCGCCGAGGAACTCCCCAATAGTGGGCATGTATTCACCCTCCCTCTCTGTGAATATCACGCTGTCTGTATCGGCATACAATACTCTCCGCCCAGAGAATGCAATAGACCCCAAAGTTTTATACGGGCGTAGGCTGTTGTGAAGCTGGCCACAGGTATGTTTGTAACCCTTGAGGTATCTGTGGCAAATTCAGTGTTGTTGTACTTTATTACGTAAGTATTACCTACATTTACGATCTCCATGACCTCTTTATCGGGGCATTGGCATAATCCCAGACATCGCTATAACTTTGTGCCAAATGAATGCTCCCTCTGCCGGTATTCTGCGCAAATTTTCCCCATAGACTGTTTAGACACAACTTTGCACTAAAGCGCTTGCCAGGATTCTTTACAATTTGGACACGATCAAGTTGTATACCTTCGCGGTCGCGGTAACGTTGATATAGGCAGACTTTTCATCTTCGGTATCAACTCCTCGCGGATACCCTGATGCCTCAACCTTATCCTTCAAAAGGTGTTTATATATGGTGTGAAAAGGTTGGGTAGCTTCTGAAACCTCCACACCTCATGTATCTTCAGTATTCTATAACCATGGCGCACGGCTAGGGCCAACTCAGGACTTGTATATACGCCTCTGATCTTACGCTGGTGGGGTATATGGTTACATTCGCCGTTATCCTCTTCCGCGCACTTCACGCACAGGGGAAACATGAGCTTGTCGTCGATAACGACAGGTAAGATCGGCATCCATAAATTGCGTGGGGGGAGTACGTCTACGAAAGAGATCCCAAAGTAACGATCATTCAAATTTTTTGAAAATTCATTGATGATGGGGTAGGCTAGGTCCCACCAGTTTCTCAGGAGCGCCCACGGGGTACGGATTGCTCTTCATCACGTATGGGTATAAAGAACAGAAATCGTAGTAATGGAGCTTCACGCCCTCCGTAGGTGGGAAGTATAGTCTGAAAGGATTTGTACGTCCTCCAAACAAGCTATCACCACATTTGAGAGGATCCAGCACCATTGAACGCTTGATCGTTTTTATTTCCTCACGGTACACCTCGTCTGTCTCCATCCGTGCATCATATTCATGCTCCCACAAGACTTTGTGAGTGAACTGTGATCCTATAAGTTGATCGCGGGTGCGGGTCGATGCAAGACAGTCGGCAGGAGACCTACCGTGGATATCTCCGGTGATTCCGCACTCAGGACGGGGGCATCCATGCCACCAGCAACCGTTAAAGGAGTACACAGTCTTCACACCAGTGACACGGTTTTCACTTAACCCATCAACCCAAAAAACACGTCCATTAATCTTAATGGGTACTTCACCCGTGTTGCGGGCGTGCTTTAGTATACACCTGTCTGTTGCTGTAGGTGTATGAGCCAGTAAATAGCCTTGTGCCCGTAACTGCGGGGATTGTTTCGGTGAATAATGGCTAAGGTGTCTTTCGGCATGAAGTTATTCTTGAACACCGTAAAACATAATGATGCGATGGTGGTTGCGACTTGCAGTGGATCGCATTTGAAACGGGCTATGTACATCCTTCTAAAGGCCTGGAAACATACTCTAAGCACGCGCACATCATTCACGCAATAACGCTCACATTCATCAGCTATATTATAAGGGTTACTTTCATTAAAACTGTCGTAGTATCGATCAAAGTCTTCACGTTCATCCATACAGTCAAAATAATGTTTGGGGGGTGGGGGCCTACGTATTTAAAGTCTCGCTGGTGAGGAAAGTGTAAGGGAAGTATCCTTTGGAAACTTCAGCTGCTACTCCCATCACCTTGGGTAGCTTTGCTAATTTACAAGGTGTGAATAATAAAGTATCTTTAAATTGTACATTGCCTCTTATCTGCATCTGTATTAATTTGTTGCCTCTTTTCAATGGATCACCTGTAAATATCTCAGAGGATTCGTGTTCAAGCAACTCCTTATAAAGGAACTGCGTGTCAAACTTTGCCCCGTTATGGGCGAGAATATACACAGTCATTTTTTGAACTTGTCGGCTAACTTGACAATATAGGACACAAATAGTTTCACAGGACTATCGCTGACATTCGTTTTAAAAACGTTTGTCCTTTACCACATTTGGGGCACTCGTCACATTCGATATCCATACACTCATCACAGATAGTCTGGCTCACAAGTAAATGTGGAATTACCTCTTTGGTTTCAGCGTTCGTATATGTTTCTATGTCGTAGTATACAGTTATACAAGGGTTATTTTTAGGCTTAGCATCTTTCATATAACATACATGCTTTACTCCATCCGCCTTATATTCCTCCTGGCATGTAGGACAGTGAATTACGTCACACTTGTGCTTAAATTTTCCCCAATTATCCATTGTGAAACATACCACATTCACAGATTCTCATTTTCCTGCACGTGCCAATTGATTTATGGAAATCAAAACAGCTATTATTGAAAAATGTGCGTCTGCACACATCACAGTCTCTCTTCTCAGCTTCAACTACACGGCTTTCACATTTGGTGCTTTTACACTGCTCACATACCATGTGACATTCTTTACAATGTCTCACTATATCATCCGCAAACTCGAGGCACCCCTTACACAAATCATGATGTCTCCCATATTTTCGACTTTTGTCATAACTCGCGTAAAGCCACCTTATATTACGGATGGGGAGATACGTTGTCCCTGACAATCCTAAAATAAGTAGGGGCCTTGTACGATCTCTCACACAGCTTTTAAAAACATACACAGTCCTACGACGATCATCCAACCCAAACACAACTATGCGGACATTCATTTCCTGTTCTACCCTTCTCAGCTCTTCAGGACCCATATTACAGTCAAATTCAAGTTCACAGTCTACAGCTAGTTTACGGGCACGCTCCACGACTGTAGGCAACCAAATTTTTTGAGTTCGTGTATTTTGTACAGTAAACATACGTGCTAAGAGTACTGCTATAAAGCCGCAACCACGATCGACGTTTATATGCCGTCTATAAATAGCTTGAGAATTGAGGTTAAGAGTATACGGTATGGCACTATGACCGCAACACGGTATACATGGTCAATATTTACCGTGAAGTTGTCCATATTGAAGGCTATACTACTTTGGGCGGCTTGCATTATACGCCCTAATATATATTCTACATCTTCAGCCGCCAAACGTCTAAATGGCACTATCACCCAATAATCGTCTACATCACCGTCATCTGACCCGAATCCAAAGGACAGACTCGTCCTGACTTCACGCTCGTCACGATTCTGAAGAGCAAACTCTATAATATGCTCTACAACCCGGCGTAGTCCGCGCTCAATTCCACTGCTATACATGACTCTAGGGTCGACCCTGACTCTATACCGATTTCTAGTCAAGGCTGGGGTGGGGCTGCGGAGCGCACCAATTCCAGCGTTATATCTTCCTCAACAGAACGGGGGGCGGCGGATGAATTAGGGGGTATATTAGCGGAAGGTGCTGCTGATGGGGGCCCTGTTGCGTAGGAGGTTGATGGTTGGGGCTCTATTATTGTAGACTTAACAGAACGGGGGGCGGCGGATGAATAAGGGGATATATTAGGTGCTGCTGGGGGTGTTGTTGCGTAAGAGGTTGAGGGTTGGGGATCTATTACCGCTGCAACAGGCGCGTATTTCGGTCGCTTTATACCTGACGTGGGTATCTCATACCTCCGCTTTGGACGTGTTACCGGTATCGCTGGTGAGGGTTCAGGGGAGGAGATCACAACTACACTGTCGTCGAGGTCATCCGTAATGATGGCTGCTCTACCTCATCGTCATTCACGGTTCTGTGGGAGAAGAAATATAAGGATTAGCACTCAAAATTTGTAATATTTTGTAAATGACTCACTTAGGAGTGTGACGTGTTAGAAATGGACTCTGTAGAAAAATTCAGATTCACGAGCCCATCCACATGTATTATATCTGGACCTACAGGATGTGGTAAAACTGTGTTTATGCTTAAAATCATTAAAGAAAAGGGGGAGATGTTCTCGAAATTTGTGCATAAAGTTATATGGTGCTATTCGACGTATCAATTAGTGTTCAACGAGTACCAAGATGATATTTTGTTCCACAAAGGCGTATATGACGTTAATTCGTTAAAGGGAAATGAACATACAATCATTGTAATTGACGATCTCATGTTGGAGATGGATAAAACGTTTGCCGAGACATTTACAGTATTCTCCCACCATCTTAACATAAGCGTGTTCTTCATCAATCAGAATCTATTTTTCAAAAATAGATACTGCGCGATGTGTCGTTAAATACGCAATATCTAGTCTTATTCGCGCAACGTAGAGATGTATCACAAATTGGGGTATTAGCCAATCAAATGTTCCCGAATCAGCGTAAGGAGTTTTTGGAAGTTTATAAAGAAGCTACAAGCACGCGTTACGGATATTTGCTTTGCGACCTTCATCCGCGAAACACGTTTAGAGTGCTTCTGCGAACGAATATATTTCCAAACGAGCCTGAAACGGTGTATATTCCAGAATGACAAAGAGACTAAAGAAATACCGTGAATTAATAAAAATCTATCATCGACTGCCCCGGGCAATGCAGCAGATGTTTATTAAAAATATCGATGCCGACTTTTTAAAATGCATCTGTGAAATCTGTCTTAACGTTATAAATTGCAATGTATCAATGAAAACCCATCAGAAGGCTCGCCTACGCCGCTACAAGAACATAATACGTGCACTCGCTCGTAAAAGCCAAACTGTAGCGAAGAAAAAACGAATTATTGTACAAACAGGAGGGTCATTTCTCCCCATCTTATTTTCAGTTTTGGGTCCTTTACTGACTAGATTAATATAATGAAGAAAGTGGTAGTGATTCCCCACGAGGTGTACGCCTCACTGCAAAGGAATCCAGACACGTATCTAGATCCCCGTAAAAGCAGACTTAAAAGAATGGAAAGCGAATTGTTAGCCCTATTAAACAGTGAAAAAACACCTGATGAGAAAAGAATCTTATACCAAGAAGCTCTGCAGAAATTTCTTCACGAGTACGAAAATTATAAGAGCCCTACAGAGATTCCTGTGGTTATTAGGCACAGCACGGGGGACGATGGCGACATAGGATCTGTGCCCGACGACACAGCTGACCAACCAAAAAGATTAGCCACACAACATATCGAACATGTATTAAAAAATACCCTCCCACTTACATTGAGGAGTAAAGGCTTAAGTCTTTATAATCTATTGAATGAGGATCCCGCCATACAATGGACCGATACAGGGGAGATCATTGTGGAAGGATCAAAGGTACAGGGATCGAATATCGTAGACATTGTCCATGATCTGGTGAGAAAGTGGGATAGGCCATCACCATCAGGATGGAAGCATATTAAAGCAAGACTACAACAAATAAATGTCCCTAAAACGTTGATAGGAAATCTGAACAGGTTAAAAGACTTGGAACATGCAACGCCTGTGACACAATTGAAGGCGCCGTCACCCCCGGCGGTAACACCTTTGAAGAGGAGCAAGAAGAGGTTAAACCAACCCTACCCACGTGCCTCTAAAATACGCAAATGGCTAACGTATTAACTAAACGCTATTATGACATTTCTACCCCATCCTCTTACGGCGGCGTAGATAGACTGTACAGAAGTGTTTACGGAGTAGGAAAAAAAGATGTTGAAAGATTTTTGAGGGAGCAGGACGCTTATACGCTTCATAAGCCTGTGAGAAAAAGGTTTAAAACAGCCAAGACAACGGCTTCCTCGATTGATTCTATTTGGCAAGCAGATTTAACAGACATGCAAAGATATTCTGTGTATAACGATGGTTACCGCTACATTCTATTCATAATAGACGTATTCTCTAGATATCTGTGGCTAGTTCCTCTGAAAAATAAATCACCTGAAACAGTTGCTAAAGCCACCAAAACGCTAATGTTAAAAGAAAACAGGGTTCCTGGCTATTTTTGTACGGATATGGGGAAGGATTTATAGGCCGTGCTTTTCAGAACATGTTGACAGAGTTTAATATCAGCTATTACACAACCAATTCTATACATAAGGCTTCTTTAGCTGAAAGAGTTCAGCGCACCATAAAGGAACGCATGCACCGTTATTTTACACATAAAAACACATACAGATTTCTAGACATTCTGGAATCATTGGCATCATCCTACAACCGCTCACACCATCGCACGATTGGGGCAACACCTAACGAAGTTTTAGAAAGAGGTACGCTCCCGAGAAGAGATGGATCACCACCACCACCACCACACTCTGCGCGCTTCAAAATCAATGATTATGTAAGGCTGTCGCGTTCGGGGAATAAATTCGCAAAGGGTTTTGAGCAAGGATGGACACGCGAGATTTTTAAAGTTAGGGCTGTGAGACCTAAAGGTGAGATAATGATGTATTACATTGAAGATTTGAATGGGGAAGAAATCTCAGGAGGCTTTTACCGCGAGGAATTGCAGAAAGTTGCGTTTAATTTAGAAAAAAATGTGTTTAAAATTGAGAAAATTTTAGGAAGCAAAGGTTCAGGAAGGAGAAAAATGTACCTGGTGAAATGGCTAGGGTACCCAGAAAGCTTCAACACCTATATAAAAGCTGATGCAATAATGAAGCTTAAATAGTATGCAACATGGCTCCTAACCATTTCTACGTCACACTCCCGTCCTCCTCGTCCCTGTCTGTACACCCTAACAACACACTAGCCAACTTTGTAACAGAACTCCATGGGCACATTGAATTGGGTCGTGATTCGTATGAGGTGGGGATATGCGAAATTCAGCTGGACACCGTCTTTTTAAATATTGAACATAAAGAAACCGTTTTTACGATTCTTAGAGACATTGACGAGTGTGAAAAAGCTGGGGTAGCTATGGATGAAACTATGCGCATCGCTCGGACTAAGATTGCACGGTATTACAGTACAGAAGTAAGACTAGGGCCGGGTCAATATGGTTCGGCCGAGGATGTTGTGAGAGGCTTAAACGTAAGTTTAAGAAACTCAAACCTTACGAATGATTTAGTATATGAAATCGTAAACAACCCTGCACATACACTAATCCTAAAATCAAAGACTAACAGACGTCTTAAAGAACATAGAAAGTTCAAAATTCTAACCAACGGCCGATATAGCGCAGCCTTCCAAAGAGACACATTTCACGAGACACAGTATAACTTGTCCAGATTAATGTATCAATTGAAGATGGAGAAATTGGCTGAAAGGTCCCCAGACATGTGCTATATTTACAGTAATATAGTGGAGCACCAGTTTGTTGGGGATACCCAGGCACGCCTGCTGCGCATTGCTCACATCCCCAACCATAGAGGAAGGAGTTTGAGTATTACATATGACAGACCCCATTATGTGAATGTCGCAACTAATTTAATAACCAATATCACAATATATATAAGAACGATTGAGGGCGAAAACTTCCCATTCGGTAACGGGAGCTTAACAGTGAAGCTACACTTTCGACGCACTGAGTTATAATGGATAGAAAGCCTTTCACCGTCTATCGAGGGATGCGATACCAGCGCGGTAGTGGACTTGGATCCATTTTTTCATCCATACTACGTACGGCTGTTCCTTTGCTGAAGAGGGGTGCCAGATACCTTGGAAGGAAAGCGCTACAATCAGGCCTTAACACTGCAGAAGACATATTGGCCGGGGCTAAACCTAAAGAAGCTCTAAAAAAACATTTAAAGCGTACACGGAACGAAATCATCAAAGATGCAAAGAGAAAAATGCGTGGTGGCGGGAAGAAGAAGGGCTCCCCGGAAGAAGAAGGGGTCACGTGGTATTAAACGTAAAAGGCTATCAAAAAAGAAATGCTGTAAGCGAATGAAACCTATGGTTGACCACTTTTTTGACTGATATAAGCTAAGGATATTGATCTCATGAATCATAGTTTGTTTACCACTTGTCGAGAGAGGAGTCACTATTTCGCCATGGCACGCTTCATCCACCCATGTAGTTCACAATGCTGTAAATCGGAGCTGTCCTTTTTGAGCTCCCGCCAACCCAAGTTTCTATTGAGCACAGTGACTTTATTACAATTAACCCTTTAAACACAATTAGTTCCCCGAGTGCACCTATAGAATTCGTGATACCCAGCTCAGGTCCTTACTTTTTTGATCCAAGCTGTGTGCACATGTACGCTAAGCTACGTATAGCCCATTCTGATGGAACGGTCTGCGATGACAAATATGCTGTATACCCTGAAACAAACTTTCTGCACGCCATATTCAACCAGTGTGACGTATATTTAAATCAGACCAACATATCGGCAGGCACGGGGTACTATCATCTACGAGCCTATTTGGAAAATGTCCTCAACTTTTCCAAAGAAGCGAAGGCTACCTTTTTAAGTGCGGAGGGATATTATCAAACTAAAGATGAAAATAGTATAAAGGACAAATTTAAAAATTCTAAAAAGAAAATATACGAGTGTTTTGGACGGTTGCACACAGATTTCACTTTCCAGGAGAAGTTGCTTGTGAACGGGGTGGATATGAAAATAAAGCTCACCCGCACGAGTCCTGAGATCTGCTTAAATCTGGATGTGAATCAAGAAGAGGGTGCAAAGTCCGTTGTGGTTCACATTATGGACACATACCTCCGCGTACGGCGAGTGAAATTAAGTTCACCAAAACAACTAGAAATTGAGAAAAATTTACTAAACGCTACAGTGAAATATCCTATTAACAGAGTGCAGATCAAACTATATACGGTTCCTGCAGGGTTGGCATCGAAGCAGATAGAAAACATTGCCCTGGGAAATCTTCCTAAAAGGATATTAATCGGCATGCAGGACCACGCTTCGGTGAATGGAAAATATAAAAAGAGTGCCTTTAAATTCGAGAATTTCGGACTTAAAAATATAACTCTATACGTTAATGGCACTGCTTTGGGTGGAACAATGGGTACGGACTATTCATCAGACGCTGTGTTACCTCTTTGTGCCAGAGCCTATAGTAATCTGACCCATATTGCAGGTGATTGTGATGAGCTTGGTAATGGGGTAACGCAGGAAGAATTCATTGATCAATTTAACCTTTACCCGTTTGACATTACACCTGACTTATCTGCTAGCGTAAATACCCATTTAACCCCACAGCAGAGCGGAAACATCTCAGTGCGGCTGGAATTCGCCAAGCCTATAGACGCTCCTATTAGTGTACTAGTATATCTCGAATCGCAAGCCCTAATAGAAGTAGATAGATTTAGAAGCGTTATCACTGACTTTTAAAATGGATGCTAATACACTTCAGAAAGTAATGGAGCGAGTCACACGTTCCAAATTTATCGGCGTGTTTGCGAAGAATGAAACATTGAGTTTGCCAAGTACGCGAGAATGCGGTAGTCTTATTGTGAACACAGACATCATCGGTAATGAAGGGATTCACTGGATCGCTGTCTATTTTAAAAATAGACAGCGCCTGTACTATTTTGATTCACTCGGTACTCAACCCTGGAGTGATCCTATTATTGTAAAATTTCTCGCTCAGTTACATATTCCCGAAGTTGTGTGGACCCCATTTCGCATGCAAGGATATTTTACTAATGTTTGCGGAATGTACTGCGTCTCATTTCTCATGCATATGTCAAATGATAAAGAATTTATAAATTTTTTAAATTTATTTGACCCGTGTCACACTCGCCGAAACGATGAAATGGTATGCAGACAGATAAAAAACCGTTTTCCAATTGTACGTACTCGTTGTATATTATAATGTTTTTGTTCGTATATTTGTAACGATATATTCTGTAGCTGTTTATTGTACTGATTTCTTTCATTTAATAAATTTATGAAAATATATTGTGTCTTCTTATCCCAAAAAGATCGAAAAACACTTACATTATTTCGGTGTGACATTGTTGACTGATCAGTATATCCTCCCTATTCCGAGATTCTTCAAAAGATTGTATAACACGTGTCAAATCCTCATCGGACCTTAAAGGAATAATGCTTTTAAAACATATACAGAGTATACAGACAGATCCCCATTATGTGAAGATATCTTTGGTTCGAGGAATGAATGCCATAAAAATTTCGATTTTAGCATAATGGGGATAACCAAATAACATTGATTGACATTTTTGGCGAGTATCTATTTGACGAGATACTACAACTCCATATATAAAAATTCTAATTATAGACACTTACATTTCTATGGTAGTCCCTTGCGTCGGTTGTAAGGAGCGTCACTGCAAATATCTTCTACGGTTTGCGTTGAAAATAATTCGCCACGGTCAATCGCATTGAAAAGACTAATTGCGGTTAATGCTGCAGTATCACGTTCTTCATACAATTCCGGGGAGACGTACAGGTCCATGGTGGAGGATGTGTGACATTGTTGACTGTTCAGTATACCCCCGTATTCCGAGATTCTTCAAAAGATTGTATAACACGTGTCAAATCCTCATCGGACCTTAAAGGAATAATGCTTTTAAAACATATACAGAGTATACAGACAGATCCCCATTATGTGAAGATATCTTTGGTTCGAGGAATGAATGCCATAAAATTTCGATTTTAGCATAATGGGGTAACAAAATAACATTGATTGACATTTTTGGCGAGTATCTATTTGACGAGATACTACACCCCATCCATATATAAATTCTAATTATAGACACTTACATTTCTATGGTAGTCCCTTGCGTCGGATTGTAAGGAGCGTCACTGCACATGTCTTCTACGGTTTGCGTTGTAAATAATTCATCACGGTCAACCGCATTAAAAAGGCTAATTGTCGTTAATGCTGCAGTATCACTCTCTTCATACAAGTCTGGGGAGACGTACAGGTCCATGGTGGAGGGAATGATTATTCACTGACGCGAAAATAGCTACTGTTACTCCAACTGAAAAATATCCCCTTTTATATGCACAATCGCCAAGCTCCGCCCCAAAAGACCAGATGTTCGTAGTGATTGGCTGCCGATGTAGCTGGGTGGAGCTATGACGTGTACCAATCCGCTATAACGGGACCGGACGAGTAACATATATATATTTTCACCAATAGATTTAATGCTCGTATTCTCCTTTGAAAATTATTTGGTGATTCGTATAGAACTTTTGATACTGATTCCAAATATGGTTTCAGAATTTTTCTATCACCCATAGTTTTCGAGAAAATATTTACTCAGATTTCCCGCATCATTAGTCACTAATGTATCGAGAGGTTATAAAGAAATATATCCTAATTATATTTTAAAAGAACATTCGGTTTCAACGTTAAACTGTGGGTCTAAGGTGGGGTGAAAACCTTTCCAATTGCGCTAGGGACAATTATTTGGTGTTTCTTTTTTGGCACTGAGTCAGGTTTCAGAATTTTCTAATGTTAAACTGTGGGTCTAAGGTGGGGTGAAAACCTTTCCAATTGCGCTAGGGGACAATTATTTGGTGTTTCATTTTGGCACTGAGTCAGGTTTCAGAATTTTCTAATGTTAAACTGTGGGTCTAAGGTGGGGTGAAAACCTTTCCAATTGCGCTAGGGGACAATTATTTGGTGTTTCATTTTGGCACTGAGTCAGGTTTCAGAATTTTCTAATGTTAAACTGTTCATTTGAAGTGAAGGGAGACTTATCAGGGATTGGGGGGAAGGTCTCTCGTTATGAGCTGCTGTTCACAACGAAGTCTTTTAGTTGGAGACAACTCACCATAATAATGGTAAAAAGTGGTATCTGGTAACCGAATTGAAGCTCTTCCGAAGAACAGAATAAAATAATTATCATCATGTTTTCACAGAAAACAGTTTTTACTTTTAAACTTAAATCATTGTGATTAAATAAGCACATATACAGAGATTAGTTTAAATAAGTTATCAATAAGAAGGAAAGAATAAAACGAAAAATTTTGTAATATACGCTTTATTTACGTTTGTTATTATTTTTTAATTTAATATGCGTCATAAATGGTTGGGCATCCCTTATAAAAATTCATTTTCTGTCTAACGAATTATTTATTGGGTAACTTTGTTAATCAGATCCTATCTCTCTCTCTCTCTCTCTCTCTCTCTCTCTCTCTCTCTCTCTCTCTATATATATATATATATATATATATATATATATATACGGGTTTGGGGAATGACGATCGTCGAATTGTTTCATAAATTTTCAATTCCGCTCGTTTTTCCCCACTGATATTCGAATGTTTATAAACAGAGTTTAATTGGATTCACGCCAGACCATTACTTCGGTCTTATATAATTATTTTAGGATTTATTTCTTGTAGTACTTGTGTTACCTTATTTCTATACAATAATGTCTTGAAGTGCTATTGGATATGGGGAAGGAAATTATAAGCCGTGATTTCAGAACATGTTAAAAGAGTTTAATATCAGCTATTACACAACCAATTCTATACATAAGGCGTCTTTAGCTGAAAGAGTTCAGATATATATATATATATATATATATATATATATATATATATATATATATATCATAAGCTGCTTAAAAGACTATATATATAATTATAGTAAACGAAATAAACTAGTTAACCATAAAATTAATTATTTTCTATTATGAAGTTTTCGAAGGTAAACTATGTTATTTGTTTCGAAAAGTTTAAGTTCAATGAAGTTAATGTTAAATTTGCTTCTAAACTAAAATTAAATGTTATAAAATAAATAATATATATATATATATATATATATATATATATATATATATATATATATATATATATATTTACCTAACATAAGAAAAGAATGTGCATATATATATATATATATATATATATATATATATATATCTAGCAATCCGATCATTGCAAAAAAAAAAACTGGAAAGGCATGCAATTAATAAAGGTGTATTTAAACAGAATTTAATTGGAATAACTATCGTCATATTGTGTTACACAATGGATGATTAATATTTCTGGAATACATGGCGCTATCTGATGGTGCGATCTGGCACATCAGCACCCGATTACATGGCTTGATGTGGCAACTCTGCATCTGCATACATGGTGCGATCTGACAACTGAACACATTGCGCTATCTGGCAATTCCGCCAGAATAGAGGCTTATAAAAGACCGCGAAGTTGGTGAAAGACTCATTCCAGCTCGGCTCCCAGCCGAGCAAGGACCTCTGGTCCTTCTCTTTCAGGCCCTTTGGTAAAACCCCTTAGTGGCCTCTTAGGTTAGGAAAACGAAAATAACTTGGGGGAGAACTCCTCTCTCCTTCAGGTGTCTCTCTCTCCTACATGTGTCTCTCTCTCCTTCAGGCGTCTCTCTCTTCTTCAGGTGTCTCTCTCTCCTTGGCTCAGTCAACTGGCTGATTCAGCCAACTGGCTGATTCTGGCTGATTAGGAGCCTATAAAACAACGCCTACTCGGCTGAAGTCTTAATGTGCACTTGGCTCCTGCCAGGTGAACACCTCTCCTCCTTTCTCTCCTCCTTTCTCTCTGGCCCTTTGGGGGGAATAGCTTGGGGGAGGCCCCCAAGTTGCATGCCCCTTGCAACCTAGGTTGGCAACAAAGGCCAGTACTCTTTTTTCTTTTTTTTTTTCTTTTTTTTCTTTTTTTTCTTTTTTTTTTTTTGCAACCCCCACCCCCCCCCCTTTGCAACAACCCCACCCCCCTTTGCAACATTACATAATAACCTGCAACATTCTTGCACTCTCCCCTTTTGCGGCTATACTACTGGAGTGAACAATTTTCAAGAATTAAACAACCGAAGAAATGCTAACAATCTTGGAAGAAAAAACGCTGTAAATTTTAGAAAAATATGCTCCGAAAGCACAGCCAAAAGGAAAGAGGAACTGGTTCGAGAGGCAAAAGCGAGCAATTTTCCGCAAAAGAAAGAGAGTAGCGGAGAAGTTAGTTAATTGCAGAGGTAACAATACCAGAAAAATAATACAAGAAAAACTGGAGAGTATCGATTCAGGGTCATACAGAGAGGGAAGAGGAAAAGGTGGTAGAAGTACTGTAATAAAGGATAATCCAAAATACTTCGATAGCTATGCGAAAAGAAAAACAAAAGCGTGCGTCACTATTGAGCCCTTAAGGAAAGGAATAAATGAACTAACCAAAGATCTGAAAGAAATATGTGAGACAGTGAGAGCCCACCCAGTATGAATCAGTCTTCAGTACCCCAAAAAGTGACAAAGCGATACCTGACATAGATACATTGTTTTAGGAGAAATTGCAAGGAGATGGTATAACAGATTTTGATTTTGCCCCAGAAGATATAGCGCGAGCTATAGGACAAATGAAATCACACTCAGCTGCAAATCCGGACAAATGGAACGCATTATCGATTAAAAACTGTAAAAATGAAATAGCCACACCCATGTACTGGATATGGAGAAGATCCCTTGACTCTGAGAAAATACCGAGTATCTTGAAAAGAGCAAACATTACCCCTATATATAAAGGATGGGGTAGATCTCAATCAAAGAACTATAGGCCGGTGTCTTTGACGTTCCATCTTACCAAAGTATTTAAAAGAATAGTTAGAGAAAAAATCTATGACACTAGCAAGACTCAACGAAAATCAGCGCGGATTCCGATCAGGAAGATCATGCCTATCACAACTAATAGAACAATATAACAATATCCTAGACGCACTTGAAAGCAATGAAAACTACGATGTCATATACACGGATTTTGTTAAAGCTTTCGACAAATGTGATCATGGTACAATAGCGCATAAAGTGAAACATGGGAATAACAGGCAAAGTTAGAAAATGGATCTACAACTTCTTCAGAGAACGTCTACAGGTCGTTAAAATTCAAGGTATAACATCATCAGAATCGGAATTATGCATCTCAGTACCACAAGTAACAGTATTGGCCTCGCTTCTTTTCATTATCATGCTAACAGACATAGACAATGAAGTAAAAGGAAATAGTATAGTAACATCCTTTGCAGACGATACAAAGATCAGCAGAAAAATCAGCGATGCAAAAGAGGTGGAGGCCTTGCAGAGGGACACAAACAGAATATACCAATGGTCAGAAGAGAACAACATGACATTTAACACCGAGAAACTCCAGCTCATGAAATATGGTAAAAATGAAGAACTTAGACAGGAAATTCAGAGAAGCACAAAAGCGATAGCTTTGGGGGTTATAATGACCGATGATGCGAAATTTGAGACACAAAATCAGATAGCGATAAGCAAAGCAAAAAGAGTCGCAGGACAGGTACTAAGAACCTTTAAAAGAAGGCCAAGACAGTAATGATTCCCTTGTTGAAAACACTGATCATACCAAAACTTGAATACTGCTCAGTCTTAAGCAAAGAACTCAACTAGTGGGAAAGACTACGTAAACTAAATGGAAAGAGGAAGAGAGGTGTACACCATAATATATATATGGAAGAAAACTCTAAAAACTGGTACCAAACCTCATACTAAACCAAATTACCATTGTTGGAAAATGCGTAGTGTTCCCAAATTAAAGGTTCGACAAGGGACTTCTGAGCAGTGAAGGAAAACAGCTTGGTTGTCAGAAGTCCAAGACATTTTAACCAGCTTCCAAAGGACCTCAGAAACGTCACAGGGGTCAAAGTTGAAGTCTTCAAAAGTAGACTAGATGCCTAGCTCAGGACGGTACCAGATGAGCCGGGTGTACCCGGCTATTGCGGTGGAGAGCGCAGGAGAGCACCTCGCTCCTCCACCAAGCCAGGCCTAGAGGCGGGACAACCAGGTTGACCTTCATGTGACGAGAGATCAACGCACGGAACTGCTACAAGGTTACGATATATATATATATATATATATATATATATATATATTCTGAGTTCATTCCCATATATATATATATATATATATAAGGTGATTCACAAAATGTTCACACTTAAATGGCAAAAAATTACAGATGTTATCCAATCAATACCACCAGAGATGTGCCTTGGGGTCTGGAAGCAACGTTTGACCGCTTTCATACATGCATAGATATCCGTGGACAGCAAGTAGAGACTGCATAAAACACGGTTTGGATCGCAAAAAGTATTTACAAATAAATTGGAAATAAAAAATAAAACCCTATATAAGTGTTTAAATTTTTTTAATCACTATATATATATATATATATATTATATATATATATATATATATATATATATATATATATACAGGGTGGGCGAAAGTAGCTCCCTATTTTGGATTGGTAAAAAAATACGTATATTATCCATTTATTTCAGAAGAAATAATATGAAAAGGTAGGCATACATGGTAGGTTTTCTCTAAAATTCAATGTGGGCTCCAACTCTTTCCACCAGCTTCTGGAGCCGCCAGGAATGGCGTCCACTGACTTTAGCAGGAACTCCGGCGGGATGGAGGACATGACTTCCCGAATTCGGTCCTCCAGTTCTTCCAATGTCCTCGGTTTGGTGCGGTAGACTTCTTCCTTTACCCACCCCCAAAGAAAGAAGTCGCACGGTGTCAAGTCGGGGCTCCTGGCTGGCCATTGATGTGGACCACGACGACCCATCCAACGCCCAGGGAAGTGGGCATCCAGCCACTCACGGACAACAAGAGCGAAGTGCGGAGGGGCGCCATCTTGCATAAATATCAGATCGTCGATGTTCTCCCATGTGCTGACAACCGGCCAGACCTCGTTTCGCAACATAGCAAGGTACCGCTCAGCATTCATGGTGTTGCGCAGAAGGAACGGGCCCACAACCTGATCTGAGGTCATACCAGTCCACATCAATGGCCAGCCAGGAGCCCCGACTTGACACCGTGCGACTTCTTTCTTTGGGGGTGGGTAAAGGAAGAAGTCTACCGCACCAAACCGAGGACATTGGAAGAACTGGAGGACCGAATTCGGGAAGTCATGTCCTCCATCCCGCCGGAGTTCCTGCTAAAGTCAGTGGACGCCATTCCTGGGCGGCTCCAGAAGCTGGTGGAAAGAGTTGGAGCCCACATTGAATTTTAGAGAAAACCTACCATGTATGCCTACCTTTTCATATTATTTCTTCTGAAATAAATGGATAATATACATATTTTTTTACCAATCCAAAATAGGGAGCTACTTTCCGCCCACCCTGTATATAATTATATATATATATATATATATATATATAAGTGAAAGACTTAAGTACAGAAGTTATGTAAAAAATATAAATATTGTAAGTTATCATATGAAATATTACATGAAAATCTCTCATCTTTCCAAACTGTTTCAAGATAATGTAATACCTCCTTATCAACTCATCAATCACTGACTCGCTTCACCTCACTCAGATTTTGAAATGAGTCTATGAAATTTTTTAAAAACAGCCTTTATTTAACCTTTCTTGAAAAATAAAGAAAATATTAAAACTCTCTATTGAGACCGGACTTATGGAACACCACCGTATATATTTAATGGGTAAATCATAGATGATTTGGAAAGGTAAACCAAATTATAGTTTAATGAAAAATAACAGGAACCAGAAATAATAATAATAATAATAAATAATAATAATAATAATAAATAATAATAATAATTCAAACATAAAAAACAAAAAAATAAGACACAATAGACATAAATACCCCTCAAAAAAACTAATTCTAATTTTTTCCCTTTTTTTAATTTATTCATATTTTGTGGTGAAATGAAATGAGAGAATGTTCCAACCAAAATCGAAATTATATTTTAAACCAAAAAACAAAATCGAAATTACGTTTTCTCTCGAAATGTTTTAGAGAAATATTTTCGCGGAATTTGTTCTGTCCTGCAAATTTCATGAGGCGTCGCTATGTTTCAAATTGGCTGACACGTAGGGTATTAAGATGATAACTGTTGGGTATAAAACTGGGGCTTCAATCGGTAAAAACGGGTGGGGTATTGGGTATGAGGGAGGGGGTTGGGTAGGAGGTGACGTGCCAACGCGTCACGAATTTTGGAAGACGTGAAAAAATATATCATATATATTTAATAATTTTTTATATTCGTTTCATATTTCTTTAATAAATAAACTATTTTTTCAATTTTAATATTTAATTGAATTATGTGAAATATCATTCGCCATATTGTGTTTAGTTTACCTTTTTCTTTTATTTTGTCTTTTTTTTTTGTGTGTGTGTGTGTGTGTGTGTGTATGTGTGTGTGTGTGTGTGAATTGTGTTCGGGGTCGTTTAATTCTCGTTCCCAAAACTTATTTTCTTGATGTTCTACTCGTATTTTTGAAGGTTCCGAGGAAACCTTATATATATAATATATACTGTATATATATATTATATATATATATATATATACAGTATATCCTGGGGGCAGGATGAGAGTAGAAAGAAAATTTCTCCTTTATCAAATCCCTCAAATGAAGCGAGATGCTGGAGAGGGGTCGAACGCAGGTCAATCTTGAATAGTTGTTGAAGCCCAACTGAAGTAAACTAAATCAAGTATAAGTAAATTATACACATAATTTCTCTCATAATTACAAATCGATGTTGTTGTAGGAGAGAGTTGCTTCCAATTTTAATCATGTGCATATTTACAAAACCATTTTAGGTAGACTGATTGTCTGCCATTTGAAGGAACTATATGGCATTATTACGCTCTTTAGTAGGACTACTGGCATAAAAATTTTCACTGTGGTCTTTGGCACTGAATATTCTCTCAAAATATTCTTAAAATCATTTCATTCCATAATGACGTAATTTGAGGGCGCTTGTTTATCCTTCGAGCGAAGTAGAATAATTATCATGCCTTTATTTGAGGGCGGGATAATTACTATGCCTTAAGTGGTCACAAAGTAAGACGCTTAAAGCATATATAACAATTATCCGTTGTGCCTTAAGGGGTGACAAAAAAACGCCCTCAAATTAAGGTATACTATAAGTGTACTATATAAAAAAACATACTACGTCTTAACTAAAGCATAATTTTTTTTACCATTTCCTCCTTTCTCGATGTACTTCCATGAAAATGTAAAGACTTTCTGTTTCTGGGCATCAGTTAATTTCCTCATCTGCTTTTTACCCAGAATTTCTCAATGATTCTAGTTTTTAAAGCAATAGCTATTTAATAGTTGGATAATAATAATAATAATAATAATAATAAAAATAATTAATAATAATCAGTCATGGGAGCCAAAACTGGCACAACTTTCAGGTCAGACTAATACGGCCCATTGCGAACACCAGTGGGATTCGAACACCCGACCTCAGTTTCCCTTTATAGGAAACGGTGTTACCCAGTGATTTAAGGGTGCTGACTAACACTTGGTAGTCGAAATCTATTACGAAATTTGTGTAAATTTAATTATTGACTGAATATTAATAATTTTACAGATAGATAAAATATATATATATATATATATATATATATATATATATATATATGTTAAACACAGACCGTGCACGGTCTGTGTTTAACATATAAGTTTCTCAGGGGACCATTCTGAGTTTGTTATATATATATATATATATATATATATAATATATACTGTATATATATATCATAAGTTAAAATTTTATAATGTTTCAGACCAACAAAGACCCTAGGATCCACTCATGGCTGGTCTACCTAACTCTGTTCGTAATTGTGTATTGTGCATGTCCTCCGTGGTGGCGGAGAGGACCTACAATTTTACATGGGTTCCGAACCACAAAGCCTTAATTTTACTACCTTAAACTATACCTAATCTATCAACATATGCTATAATCGAATCTTAAACATGTATATAGACGTGCTACTAATTACTTCTACCGGCAAACTATTCCAGCTATTTACTATTCTATGCATAAAAAAGTTTTTGGCAACTGCTGTCTCGAACCTTCTACTTGTCAACTTACACCCGTTATTTCTAGTCTTATTATATTGAGATATTTCGAAAAAGCTATCTCCATCTACGTTATCGAACCCATTCATAATTTTAAAAACCTGGATTAGATCACCCCTTAACCTCCTAGTCTCGAGTGTAGTGAATTTTAACTCCTTTAAGCTTATCCTCGTACCACTTCGACCTAAGTGACGGAATCATCTTAGTTGCTCGTCTTTGAACTATTTCGATTTTGTCTATATCTTTTCGCATATGCGGATTCCAAAATTGGATCACGTACTCCAAATGGGGTCTAACTAATGATTTATAAAGAGGAACAATAATATCGCGCGATTTGTACTCAAAATTCCTAGCTATAAAACCTAGCACCTTGTTCGCTTTATTGACCGCTGCCGTACTTTGTTTCGCCACTTTTAAATCACCAGTGACTATAACTCCTAAATCTTTTTCGTGCTCTACGCTTGCTAACTCCTTCCCTGACATACTATATGCAAAATTACCGTTACACGAACCTATATGTAAAATTTTGCACTTATCGACGTTAAATCTCATTTACCATGTGACTGACCAATCAACGATTTTATTCAGATCTTCCTGGATTTTACAACTATCTTCGTCATTAATCGCCCTACCACCCAACTTCGTGTCATCCGCAAACTTTGGAACTGTACTAACTAGGCCGACATCTAAATCGTTAATATATATAAGAAAAAGCAATGGGCCCAATACAGAACCCTGAGGAACGCCGCTCGCTACATTAGCTACAAGTGTTGGATATGGTGATAAATAGATATTCCACAGATATAGATATAAATATAGGTATAAATATAGATACACACATTACTTTTTACAATGAAATACCCGCATGGTTTACTATTTGACAACCATTCAAAACAGTTAATCAAGCCACGTTATGGTTAATCCAGACATTTAATAAGTTTGTTACTGAAATAATAAGCATGGTTACTAGAATTATCGCAGGATCATATTGATCACCTGGAGTGGTTGGCAGATAGTAAACTGTGCACGGAGAAAAGCTAAATACAGTATATGGTTGACTACTTGCACACTATACCAAATGGCTAATCTAACCATACTGTGGTTAAGCCACTTAATCTGTGGTTATACCATTGACATTTTTATCAGAGCAATACTCACTCTCTCTCTCTCTCTCTCTCTCAATTAATTTTAATTTCGAAATTAAAATTATCGAGACGCTGAGGCCATTTTACTTGTACAGTTTGATTAACCATTTAGTATAATTGGATTAACTATCTGGTATAGTGTGCATATGGTTTCTTATCTTAACTATAAATTTTTCTCCGTGTGCAGTTATTTGGGTGATGTAATGAAATGCTTTTATCTGTATATGGAAAGAGTTTCAAGGTTCAAAATCTTTGTTTTTCTTTCCATACCATTTAGGAGTGAACAAAAGGTAAATTTGATTTGCGTATAATTAGGTATTTTATATTCATTGTCAATTACAAAACTCATCTTCCATTTAAAATGGCTTTTTCATGAACGCTTTCATGAACTAAATCCCGCAAGTTACTTTCAATTCCTTTCAATTTTCACATATTTTTTCTCCGATTGTATGACCGTAAGCGGGAGATTCAACATGTCCCTAAGAATGAATTTAACACTGTATTTAACCCTATGAAATAGCCTTAGGTTTTACGAGGCTTTTATCTAAGGTATTATAAAATTTAATGGTTAACGCTCATTAAGATTATTGTTGAATTACCTTCGCCTAGCTGTACGCGGATAGAATATAGGGTAGCATTATGGTTTTGGCTCATGCGTGCCATCGTCTTTCATCCTTATTTTCTCTATTTTCACCCGCTCACTCACTTATTCTTTCACTATCTCACTTTCTCACTTTCTTAATCTCGTTCTCTCGATTTGTCTCATTCTCTAGATTTGTCTCATTCTTCTTGTTTTGTCTTTCTCTTACTTTTTTATTCTCTCTCTCTCTCTCTCTCTCTCTCTCTCTCTCTCTCTCTCTCTCTCTCTGTTAATTTTAATTCCGAAATCAAAATTATCGAAACGCTGAGGCCATTTTATTCGTGTTAAATCTTCACAGACGCTTTTATCTTCCTTACCTTTTCCTTTGTTGGAAACTTTTAATTTTCTCTTCTCATTAATTACATGTTTTCTCTCCCAATAAACTGTGAACCTTCTCATTTCGTCTCTTCAAACTATTCCTTTCTCTTCCAAGCGATTATCGGGAAAAAATTCAAATCATTATAAATTTTTTAGTTATTTTAAATTAATTTGCACTATATCTTTGGTTAAATAATCACCTAAATATGCGGAATTCCCTGAAATTAGGGGTAATCATTTATATAAAAATGTTTTCACGCCTTAATATATATACTAGTTTTAAAACTAATATAGGTATATAAGTTCTAGGTTTCTTAAATAAATTATATATTTTAAAGAAACTGATTAATGGGATATTTATTGTCTTGTTACGTTATTGTCATAGGTCAACTTATAGGTTGGATGGGTTATGTTAAGTTAAATTTAACGTGGTCTAGAAATCAGCAATCACGCACGTTTATATATATATATATATATATATATATATATACATACCGTACATACGATTCATGCAACATCAAAACAATTACTTTAAATAAATAAAATAAACTAGAAAAAAATCAGGTACATTATGTTCTAATTAAATTTGTGTTTTGAGTAGAACAGCTGACATATATACATATAAAACCTTAGTTAAACTTGGTTTGGCTTCCCCCCGAACTGTTCATTCTGACAAAGATCAAGCTTGTCACTCCGACTTAGACCTACAGTTTAACGTGGAATCCGAACCACGCCCCACCAGCAGCCCAGCGTCTTAATCACTAGGCTACCCAGGGTACCCATTTGTCCACCAACTTTTTTTTCATTGTGTGGAAGCTGGGTTTGCTGCGCGTCGCCTGCCGTCACCGGGTCTCGATCACGGGGCCGATGGATTCGTAGTCATCGACGCTAACCACAGCACCACCGAGGCGCATTATATATATATATATATAATATATACACACACTGTATATATATATTATAATATATATATATATATATATATATATATTATGTTACATAACTATAGTAAATCTAAAAATTATAGTGGAAAAGTTTTTTAGTCAATGTAACGCCCCAATCAATCACTTCTTTAAATATGGTTGTTAGAAACAAGTTTTGCGGTCTTGAAATGCGATCGCCACTGCTAATTACATTTCAATTAATCTTAATGAGACTACAATCGCAACATCATGTTAATGATGTTGGCAACAGGTGTTATTAAGGGATGTTTGGAAGGGATGCCAACCACCGATCTCAATAGGTATAATGCTATATATAAAACATTTTAAGGGATTCATTTAAGTGATATTATAAAATGAGTTGAAATTGATGTTCTAAATGCTGTTAAGTGTATAAAAAAAAGCATTTAAACGATGTTATTAAGGGATGTTAATTGTGATATTAAAATTCTTGATCGCGTGTCTTTTATACGAAGTAACTCTTTCGAGTTAATTTGGTTTTAAAGAGTAAATTATTGTCTTTTATATATATATATATATATATATATATATACAGGGTGGGCGGAAAGTAGCTCCCTATTTTGGATTGGTAAAAAAATACGTATATTATCCATTTATTTCAGAAGAAATAATATGAAAAGGTAGGCATACATGGTAGGTTTTCTCTAAAATTCAATGTGGGCTCCAACTCTTTCCACAGCTTCTGGAGCCGCCCAGGAATGGCGTCCACTGACTTTAGCAGGAACTCCGGCGGGATGGAGGACATGACTTCCCGAATTCGGTCCTCCAGTTCTTCCAATGTCCTCGGTTTGGTGCGGTAGACTTCTTCCTTTACCCACTCCCAAAGAAAGAAGTCGCACGGTTACCGCTGAAAAACGGCAGAATCGGTTCAGTGTAACGGTGTGGTGTGGTATGACCTCAGATCAGGTTGTGGGCCCGTTCCTTCTGCGCAACACCATGAATGCTGAGCGGTACCTTGCTATGTTGCGAAACGAGGTCTGGCCGGTTGTCAGCACATGGGAGAACATCGACGATCTGATATTTATGCAAGATGGCGCCCCTCCGCACTTCGCTCTTGTTGTCCGTGAGTGGCTGGATGCCCACTTCCCTGGGCGTTGGATGGGTCGTCGTGGTCCACATCAATGGCCAGCCAGGAGCCCCGACTTGACACCGTGCGACTTCTTTCTTTGGGGGTGGGTAAAGGAAGAAGTCTACCGCACCAAACCGAGGACATTGGAAGAACTGGAGGACCGAATTCGGGAAGTCATGTCCTCCATCCCGCCGGAGTTCCTGCTAAAGTCAGTGGACGCCATTCCTGGGCGGCTCCAGAAGCTGTGGAAAGAGTTGGAGCCCACATTGAATTTTAGAGAAAACCTACCATGTATGCCTACCTTTTCATATTATTTCTTCTGAAATAAATGGATAATATACGTATTTTTTTACCAATCCAAAATAGGGAGCTACTTTCCGCCCACCCTGTATATATATATATATATATATATATATATATATATATATTATATATATATATACAGGGCGTCCCAAAAAAATGTATACACACTTTAACAGCTGATAGATCAATTGATGTTTCTTTCTTTCCAAGTTAAACCCATTAGAATTAATAATGGCAGTCAGACTAAGCTTTGAACAAAGGAAATTCATTCTAAAATGCTACTGGAAGTGTGAAAACGCAGTTGAAGTGCAAAGACAGTTTAGGAGGGAGTTTCAAACAGATCCACCAACGCGACTTACCATCACTCGAATTAGAGATACGTTTGAAGCCGATGGAACTGTTCAGAATGTCCACAAGAAGCGTTCCGGAAGACCACGGACATCGACAAGCCCCACAAAGCAAGAAAGAGTACTGGAAACGTATCACCAAAGTCCAAGAAAATCTGTGCGGCAAGCGAGTCGTGAGGTAGGAATTTCAGAATCGTCTGTCCAACGCATTTTGAAGCGCTGTCAATGGAAAAGTTACATTCCAAGATTAGTCCATGCTATTAATGAAGATGATGATCCGGACCGAAGAGTGGAGTATTGCGAGTGGTACTTGGCACGATGTGGATGTGGATTGGACGAAGGGGTTTCGTAGAATACCCTCCGCGTTCACCAGACCTCACACCACTAGACTTTTTTTATGGGGATACTTAAAAGACAAAGTCTACGCTATAAAACCTGCAACAGTCGCTGAATTGAGAGCAGCCATTGAACGAGAATGCACACAAATACCAAACGAAATGTTTCGTGATGTTTGCGATTCCATTGCTTCGCGTTATCAGCAGTGCCTGGACCAGAACGGACGTCAGTTTGAAAACAGGCGTTGAGAAAACAATTAAATAATGTCTGTAGATTCTATTACATTTTGAAAATGAAATGTATTTTAATAAACACTGCCTTTATAAGTATTTAAAGTGTGTATACATTTTTTTGGGACGCCCTGTATATACTGTATATAAACCTTTTCTTTGGAAGTATCTTTCAACGGGATAAGAAAACTGCATTTGTGAAAAAAAAAATGCAAGAATTTCCTGCATTTTGCTAAAAAAAAATTCGCAACCCTCCACTCCTCCCCCTCTCTACCCCTCCACTCCCTCATTTTCCCTAAAAAACAAAACATAAAACTCATTTATTATAGAGCTAAAAATCTTAGTTTTAATCAGGAAATATGAGATAGTTCGCTTCAAAACTCGAAAACCGAATCATTTGTAAAAGTGGTTTTTTCTCTTCTATATTTTGTTGTAAAAATATTGCATATTATATATATATATATATATATATATATATATATATATATGTTGTGTGTGTGTGTGTGTGTGTGTGTGTGTGTGTGTGTGTGTGTGTTTGAAACATATTGAATTACACAGTTTTGTAAAAGACACCTAAAATCATGAAGTGATATTTTTTATTAGTTGTGGTTTTATGGGAAAGATTGTAAATGTTGGTATATCACGTGACTACAATTATTATATGATATAGTTCTATGAAGAAGATTTTTAAAGATAAATATTTGGTTGGTTTAGGTCATATTTCGTTTTAGGATATATTTCAGGGTACGTTTATATTATACGTTTATGCTATATTACAGTATATATGATATTGTATATATATATATATATATATATATATATATATATGTGTGTGTGTGTGTGTGTGTGTGTGTGTGTGTGTATATTATATATATATATATATATATATATATATATATATATATATGTATATATATATATATATATATATTAATATATATATTATAAACAAACATTTTTAACATTTTTGAAATAATGATTATAGCATTAACTTTTTTTTTGTAATTAGGGGATAAAGTGTTAAAGACAAGTATAGTATATAATAACTATACAGTACCTTATAGCAATGGTTGATTTTAACTAAAATAAAATTTAATTTAAAAAGGATTAGAATTTCTTTTCAAAATCAAAAGATAGCTTAGAATTTTCTTGGAATTGTATTAAATAAAAAAATAATAAATAAATAAAATAAATATAATATATATATATATATATATATATATAATATATATATATATATAATATATATATATATATATATATATATCGGGTGCCCCTAAAAAAACGCCTTGAGATTTGAACATCAATAACTTCAAAAATATGCAGTTCACACTTCCAAAATTTACAAAAGGTTTACCTCAATCTATTGATAAACCATCAATATAATTTCAGACTTCTACATAAAATATTTTTTCCACAGCCGAGGGAACAATGAGGTATGGTGAAAAAAATGAATATCATAAATCCTAAGTGTCTATAGCTGTACCTGGCAACTATTCTAAGACTTGTAGTAGTTTCCTTAGCCAATGGGTAATCTGTTAGTCTCTGAAAAACGTCAGGTGATATAGGCTACTCCCATCTTAAATACTGCTTTTTAAACTTACCCTTCAAATTATGGTTCTAACTAACCGTGAAAAAACGTGATTGAAAAGTGTTTCTTGGAAAAAAGATGGACTGGGGCAAGAATTTTGAGGGAATTTCCAGAATAACTTGTAATGTTACGTCTGTGGATAGAATAATTAAAAAACTTAAAGCAACCGGTTCGACGGCACGGAAGCGTGGAAGTGATCGGCCTAAAACAGTTTATAATCAAGACAAATAGCAATGATCGAAATGATGAGCCTATCTCAAGAGGATCGACCTGAGTCACACTGCTCTCAGAGGAAAATTGCAAGAAATTTAGGTATCTGTCTAAGTTCCATACAAAGAATGCAGAGAACGGTAGGACTTAAAGCATTTAAAAGGATCAGTGTTTCAAGACGTGACAGCAATGCAAGAGCTAAAAGAAATTTTCGTTGTAGAAAATTGCTTGATAGATTTTCGTCCAATGATGTTAAAAAAATAGTTTTTACAGATGAAAAAGATTTCACCATCAAGAGTGCTCGAAACTCCCGGAACGATGTTGTTTATAGTCTGCGTAAGAAAGACATTCCTCCACTAGACTTTACCACCAGACAAGTCGATTTTCCAAAAAAAATCATGGTATTAGCAGGTGTATCGTGGAATGGAAAGACGAAAATTCATTTAATTTCAGAAAATAAAAAAAATAATTCAGAAACCTATGTAAATCTCTTAGAGGAGAATCTTTTGCCTGATTGTCGGCGTCTGTATTATGGAAACGATTTCATACTCCAACAAGATGGTGCTACAGCTCATACTAGTAAGTTCACACAGGATTATCTACAACATAATGTAATCAACTTCATTGGAAAAAAACGATTGGCCCCCGCAATCACCTGATTGCAATCTCATGGATTATTGCATATGGAACACTCTAGCAGAGAAGATTTATGAAGGCCAAACAGAGAAGTTTACAGTAATGCAATTAAAGAAAAACAATACTCGAGTGTTGGGACAAAATAATATTAGCAGAAATCAGAAAATGTATCATGTCGTGTAAGAAAAGGTTAAAATTAGTTTGTAAGCAGGACGGCGGACATATTGATCATATTTGTTGATAAGATGTGAATAATAAAATTTTTTCAGTTTATGATATTTGTTTTTTTCACCATACCTCATCGTTCCCTTAGCTGTGGAAAAAGTATTTTATGGAGAGGTCTGAAATTTTTATGATGGCTTATCAATAGATTGAGGTAAAAGTTATGTAAATTTTGGAAGTGTGAACTGCATATTTTTGAAGTTATTGATGTTCAAATCTGAAGGCGTTTTTTTTGGGCCACCCGATATATAAGGGATGGTAAACAATGATTGCCCTCCCCTGCACAGATGAAATTAATAGAGGTACAAAAAACTGATTGTTGCATCTTTTAGACAATTTAATTCTACGTCTAAACAAAACCACTCAATAGTTGGTGTTGCCTCTTTGTGCTTGGCGGACGGCTTCAAGTCGGCAAGGGTAGGTAGTTGGTGAGGAGAGATTCGAAAAGGTCAGTGTCGTACTCAAGATTTCGGAGGGTTGTTTCGATGTGCTGCTCCATGGTCCGGCGGCAGAATCGGGTGGCTGGTGGTTCAGCAAACATCAGGGATTCCACTCGGTCTTTCAGGAGTGGTTTTGTTTAGACGAAGAATTAAATTGTCTAAAAGATGCAACAATCAGTTTTTTTTGTACCTCTATTAGTTTCATCTGCGCAGGGGGGAGGGGCAATCATTGTTTACCAACCCGTATATATAAACAAAACGAGTTCTTAAATTTAGATAAAATTTCCTTCGAATATGAATATGTACAGTATCACTAACTGTCTGTATGAACCAGAACACTATACTAGATATATATAATATATATATATATACACACACACACACACACCACACACACAGTAATATATATATATATATACACACACACAGACAGTATATATATATATATATATATATATATATATATATATATATATATACACACACACACACACACACACACACTTCAGTGTTGAATTATTTTGTATTGCGAAATTGTCTGTTCTCTGTACATGCAAATTTGGCCACCAAATTCTGCGTGGATGAAAGGCAGCTAAATACTTCCCAGACACTTATCATTTGACATTATGATAAACGACATTGGAGAAAATAAGGAAAAATAAATATTTATAATACAACTCTCATGTTTACATTTCAATTCATTCTAACCTTCAAACTTTAATTTTATACTTGTTCTATATTTATATGTGTGTGTCGTAGTTTTGTTAATATATATATATATATGGGTATTCAAACAAAGAGAGAGAGAGAAAAAAAGTTTATACAAGACCATGCAGAAGACCTACTCCAGGTTAGCATGAGGAAAGTCGGATATTTTTCAGCAGAAAAGTAAAAACGGCCTTTAGAAATGAAAGAAAACCACACCTTTTTGCATTTATCTAAGTGTCGTTAAAGATTTTTGCCAAAAAGGTTGGCAAAGTAAGACACGGTGAAGATAAGACACGCATTTTGCTTCTCGCAAGGTATGCATTACTAACAGAAAAAGTGTTGGGAAAAGGGCCATAGAATAGTTTGAAAAAGAGGTTGTGATATATATACAGTATCTATGTATATACACACATGTATATATATATATATATATATATATAGAGAGAGAGAGAGAGAGAGAGAGAGAGAGAGAGAGAGAGAGAGAGAAAAAAAATTTACCCAAACCATATCTTGTACCCAGTTAATATAATTCAACTTATAAAAGTACTTATTTGGAGAATCAAATTAAAAATTAGACCTCGTTTAAATAATGTAGAAGAGGCGAATATTTTAATACATATATTTTTTATTTTGTTATTAATATTCCGAGTTTAAATAATCGTTTCTTTCGCCATTATAGTTCAATTGTTCCCTTTTCATAAATATTCAATCGACTTGAATTATCTTAACCGCTTTCATAAGTTGAGACGGGTTGACGTTTTCTATATATGGAAGGAGAGGAAAAGACCCCATATATTTAAAATCCCGCACCCCCACCCTGCAGTTACGCCTAGATGAAGTATCGCCGGTACCAAACGGGTGTGTATGAATCCTTCGACAAAGCATGTGGGAATAAATGGGTGTGTGCGTGTCCGTAGTATTAACGGACATGCGGTATATAATGTAGGTATTTTAGGAATTTTATCAACACTATAGTAACCTAACCTGACCTAAATTGAACGAACCTAACCTAATATATTCAACCCAAAACGTTGTCGATAGAATGTCTCGTTGATGAAATGTAATTAGCCCGGTTAAGGCTTTTAAAAATAGGAGGTTATTTTGTATTTTTATTTTTGCTGTCGCCCTTAGCTGATTGGGTAACACCGATTCCTTATAAGCGAAGTGAAGGCCCTCAAGCCGAGGATTCGACTGCCGAGGATTCTAGTAATGATAATAATGAAGGAGTTAGAGCAATGGACCGCATTAGTTGGCCTGAGCGCCGTGTCAGTTTCTGACCCTCTCAACTAATTATTATTATTCTTCGCTTTTTAATGCAATTTATATTAAATTAATCGTTTAAAGCTGAAATATGAAACGTAATTTATGGCCCCTATTTTGGTAATAATAATAATAATGAGATATTGGCACAGTGCTCAGGCCAACTAATGCTGCCCATTGCTCTAACTCCACTATTATTATTACCAACATCATCGAGGTTCGAACCTTCAACCTCAGTGTCTTCACATCGCTTATGGAGAAACGGTGTTAACCACTGAGCTAGCGGTGATAGCCTATATTTTAGTAACTATAAACTATACTTTTTTCCACGCGATTAAGTGTGCAAATATTCTACATTGGGATAATCACGTTTTCTAAACGCCAAATTTTGCCAACAAGCGTTTTGGCCTTTGGGGTTAGTTTGGTTAGGCCAGGTTAGGCTTAATTAGATTAGGTAAAGTTAGTTTATTAGTGTCAATAGATCCACTCCACACTCAAACCTCAAACAGAGTTTCCGCACCTGTATACTTTACTTTACAAAAACCAAAACTAATTCATTGTTTTTACTCCCAAATTTTCCTGTGAATTAACACTCATGATTCCATTACGCATTTAATTTATATGATTTTGAAAGAAAAATTTAAACAAAATATGACTTTTCTCAATATTTTGTTTAGTATAATTTGTTTGAAGGAATTATTTAACTCGTATCCTACCAATTAATTATTATTGTTCGCAACATGGTTTCATAAATTTGTAGATTTTAGACTGTAACAGTTTAGAATTTACCTTGTAGACTAGTAATTTTATGTACATGTTCGCAAAGTTATCAAGATAGGTAAATAATAATAATAATAAGTCAGGAGGAGTAGAAAGTGAAGTAAGGGCTCAGTCCAACTAATGCGTCCCGTTGGGCTAACTCTTGAATCAGTCATGATTACCAGCATCATCGGGACTCAAACCCACGACCTTAGTGTCTTAGTGTCTTAGCAGCAGTTCTCAAACTTTGGATCACCCGAAGATCAGGGCCCCCAATTTTTCTACCTGAAGATCAAGGCCCCCAACTTTTTCCCACCTGAAGATCAGGGCCCCCAAATTAAAGGAAGATAAAAATAATAAGATCAGAAAAATTTATTGTGATAAAGAAAAAATTTATGAAAAATATTTTGAAACATTTAAACATAAACTAAAGATCAGAAACATTTTGTGTTAAATAAACAATATAGAAAAAACATTGAAACATTTAAAGGATCACCTGAAGATCTCCCCCCCCCCAGGTAGAACTGGGGGGGGGGGGGATCTTCAGATGGATCGGGCTGGGGGGGATAATCTTCAGGTGATCCATATACAGGGTGAGTCAAAAGTAGCGCCCGATTTCTGTCAGTTGATTGTTTGTTTGTCATTTGTATTACAGTGTACAAGAAGGTAGAAAAATGAATGACATGTTTATCTGACCATTTATTCGGGGGAAAATTATTACGGAACTGTACCGGAACTGTATCTGCAAGACAATTATTAACAACATGACTTCCCAGAAAGAATCTGACAGCCGAAAAAACAGAATCGGGCGCTACTTTTGACTCACCCTGTATATACATACAGTATATGCCAGGTTAGGTTAATTGAATGCCCGGTTAGGTTAACTGAATACCCGTTAGGTTAACTGAATGCCCGGTTAGGTTAACTGAATACCCGTTAGGTTAACTGAATGCCCGGTTAGGTCAACTGTACACCCTTGATGATTGGTTAGGTTAAGTCGTGATATTTTCGTTAGTTTTAACGAAAATATCACAACTTAACCTAACCAATCGTCAAGGGCATGCAGTTGACCTAACCGGGCATTCAATTAACCTAACGGGGCATTATATCCCATAGAATGAATTGTTTGTTTTATTTGTCAAAACTGGGGGAGTATTTCCAGGTGGAGCGGCCCCCAGCCTCACCTGGGGGCGCTGATCTTCAGGTGATCCCAAACTTTTTCTTCTTCTGCACCCCTTGAATTCTTTCACGGGATTTTCTGGATTTTCGAGAGATAGAGGATTTTTACTTTCTTTACAACCGTGTGACTCGTGGCCGTTTGTTAATCGTATATAAAATTAAAGGGTTATATTTTCAGGACCCCTTCGCGTACCCCCTAAGATTCCCTCCCGTACCCCAGTTTGAGAACCACTGGCTTATAGGGAAATGGTGTTATCCAGTGAGTTAAGGGCGCTGGCATGAAGATGAGTAAATATTCCTTACAATCGGTTGAAACACGAAAATCCTAACACACACACACACACACACACACGCACGCACGCACAGACGAAGTTGGAAATCAAAATTAATCCAATAAAATTGTTATGTTCGAGTTATTGTTACTACTGTATTTCTCCTCGTTTTCAACAAGTTGCTCGGAACACTCTGTATAGATGGTATTTTTCAAACTCAGTTATAATTTTTCGCAAATGTTTATTATACCTTCAAGTGGCAACATCTTCTGAATTAGTGTAAGTAGTAAGAATAGATAAGTATCGTGTATAATCCTTGTTTGGGAGGAATTTAGCCCCTTTTATCGTATTCAGTTTTATTATTCTTGTTGTTGCTTCTTTGTCTGAACTAAATTTAACATTTAAACCTTTCATTTGAACAGGATGTTGTTGCAGATGTATTCATAATTTTATTTTATATGCAGGCAGGCAACCTTACAGATTTAGAATTTTAAACTTCAAACATCAACATATATATATATATATATATATATATATATACATACACACACACACATGAGGGTTAGTTTAATTCTGTTCAGGCCCCCTTTATATTATGTGTAAAATCATTTCATGCATGTAACTTCAGCACATAAATTATGTGTAATTTCATGCCCTTCACCTCATATACATTATGGTTAGGACATATTGGGCTAAGGAAAACGCGGGGCAACATGGACAACATATATTTAAACTATTTACATACATTAGAAAGCGAAACACACGTGACATTGCTTTAACAAAAAGGTATTTTTAACCAGCTTGAAAACAATTAAGTGGCATTAAGTGCCATTAAGTGCCAATGGTAGACAGAAGCTCGCCCGGTCGAAAGAGGCTTGCGCGACAAGACTTAAATTTTAATGAGATTAAATAGGCCCACATTTGAGGGCTAATTTGGGGTCTCGCTTCAAAATAGGTTTCTTTAATAGGTTTCTCTAATTGAAGACTCAAGAGTAATCGCTGTATTTTATTCAGCTATAAATGCTGTATATGCATCCGATTTAAAATTTATAATATATATATATATATATATATATATATATATATATATATATTATATATATATATCTTACTTACTTTAAGTGAGTTCGAACGACGGTTCAGGATCGAGCTGCGGATGACCCCTGTCCATATATATATATATATATATATATATATATATGATGAATAAAACCACGAAGGGAAAAGAAACACAAAGTGGTGCTCAAGCGCTTTCGTCTAATGACATCCTCAGGAACACTCAGTGTTCCTGAGGATGTCATTAGACGAAAGCGCTTGAGCACCCCTTTGTTTTCTTTTCCCTTCGTGGTTTTATTCATCATAAATATTTTTCACGTGTCACTTTCGTGAAATATTTTTCATATATGATATATATATATATATATATCTATATATATATATATATATTATATTATATATATATAATATATATATTATGAGATATGCTTGCATTATACGAGCATGACACTGAAACCAGTTATTGAATGACTTATCTACAATGTATAACCAATATTCGATACTATATTTTATCCTTTAATTATCACTGGTGTAAGATACATCCAGATCTCGCGAGCTGCATAAATTAGCAAAATCTCTTTACAATATGATGCCATCACTGACATTGTCATCATTGGCACTTAATAATTTCAATATTTTTCCTCATCCCTCGACACAGATATATAATATATATATATATATATTATAATATATATATATATATATTATATATATATCTATATATATATATATATATATATATAAATTTATTTTACTAAAATTAATTACATTTATAAAGGGAACAAAACAATAACAAGAAGATTTAACACAGTTTAACACATTTTAACACATTTATATATTAAATTACCACAAAAAGGGTATTTGAAAGACGAAGACATGAAGCTCTAGAAATATATTTATGTTATTTTATTTCACATTAATTTATTAATTGATAAAATATATATATATATATATATATATATATATATATATATATATTATATCTATATATATATATATATATATATAT
>JAJOZX010000741.1:35000-37500 GCA_023014485.1 Bathynomus jamesi | reverse complement strand
TATATATATATATTATATATATATTCGCCCTTGGCCCCTCCTTTCTGCATAATATATATACATATGCAAATGTTTTAAGGGTTTGAAAGTGGAACTTAATATGCTTACCTGTATGCGTTCTTTTATGAGCTTTCAAATGAGAGCTTTTGGTATAGACTTTCTTGCACCCTTCAAAGTCGCATTTATGGACCTTTCTCCTCCTAAGGGACTCTGGGTAACTGGTGCTCTGAGTTGGGTGACTGGGGTGATCTGCGTTACCCCGGGGGAAGAAGGAGGTGAGGAAGCGGGGATGACGAAAGTAAAGTCGTGGTAGGAACCGAAGAAGGAGACGAAACGTTGGGTGAAGTCCTCGTACTTTCAACGTTTCGAGACGGTATTTCTAATTCTTCGTTTTTCCTCGATGAAGATACTGATGATGGAGGAGATTTTTCTCTTTCGGCAGTTTTGGGAGAATGGTTCAGTGCTCTGAAGTTAAAAAAAAAGAAAGTTTTGTTATAAAACGCAGTTAAAAGATATTTTGGTTACAACGACCGAATACATGCATGGTTGATAACTATTTGATAACTAAGCCAGATGGTTAGTCCATTTATGCGATCATTTCATTAACCATGACTATTATTCCGGTAATAAACTTAAGAGAATATAATATAATCAGTCAGGAGGAACAAAACGCCTCTCAGGCCAGACGAACGTGGCCCATTGCGTTCACTCCTGGGAGACGAACCCCCGACATCAGTGTTTTTACTTCGCTTATAAGGGAACGGTGTTGCCCACTAATCTACGGTTGCTGCCCTTAAAAGAACATAATGCTATTATCACGCTGTTAAATTAACCTTTTTCGGTTGACTGTGAAATAGTTTGGGGTGTCGCAACCAGGTATTTTTAATAATATAAAATAAATAGAGCAACATTTTAGATTTGTCTAAATACAAAACATTATTTCATTTGTTATTTTTATTTACAATACTGATGAACATTACTATTATCATTAACTACTATAATTAATTACTGTAATTAACCACTAGCTACTACTAATTACTATAATTAACTACTAACATTAACTACTAGAATTAATAAATATTTTAATACATCACAAATAATTTTTTCATGATCTGACACAGAATTAATATTTTACAAAAACTTACAATGATGCCTCTTGTATATGTTGTAAGGGAAGATATGGTAAAAAGGCTTTGTTAGAAAATTTGTTTTCTAGGGGAAACTTATAGGATTCCATGTGACCTAAAAATATATAAAAAAAAATTCTTTAATAATTTTTACTTTAATTAAATATTTTCTAAGAAAAAGATCAATAAACGACTATTTTATTATTAATTTGTTTATTTTTAAAGACCTCTGGAAACATTATAAGAATATATAAAACAAATTTAACGAAAAAATATTTAAATTGTTTAACATTAGTGATGCGCTTATCCAACTTTATTTGTGTTTCACGTTTTACCTGTACTGAGGGACAGATCGATGCCATGGGACAAAAATGGAGACGTGTTGCTGGTTCTGGTTGGTGAAATAGAGAGGTTCGGAGAACTGGTTGGTTGGCTTTGAGAAGCATGACTCGTTTGCAGCTCCGCCGACGAAGAATTAGACAGAGTCGATGACCAACATTTCCTTCTCAGAGATTCCAATATATTTCGTCTGTCAGCGGTTGTTGATAAAAGGGTGGACGCTAAGTGTGGATTATTCATTATATGGTAATTAAAGGAATCTGTCGTAGATATTGTATTCTCAGCTGCGCAGCTTTTAGGCACTGATACAGCGCGATTTTCGCTTTTGCAGTTATGTGATTGATGATGAAAGTTTTGGGAGTGAACGTTTGTACTTGTATTTGTTTTCTTTGTAGAGAGATTTTCGACCGGATGAACGTTGGAAGGCGATTCGATCTTGGAAACGGTCGGCAATTGTTTCTTCGGATGAACGACTGTGATGTCGATTTCGGCGAGATTGAAGAAATTGCCCGAGTGATATTCGATATTGCATCTGACGGAGAACTCGATATCGTTGTTGAGAGTTTATGTAAAGGAGATTTGGGAACTTTGAGAACCTTTTCCTCCTTGGGAGACGCGGCCCTTTTCTTCTGAGGGGAAGGATTTTTATAGAAATCAGACGGAGATGCGTATAAGGGTTGAGCCATACCCTCGGATGAGAGAGGGGGAACTAAAGGAGAAGCGAGGGAAAAAGGAAAATCGTGGAAAGACATCGTACTCGGAAATGGCACTGGTAATGGAAGGCCCCCGAGGGTCGTAGGAATCGGAAGAGGGATCGGAAAGGAAGAATGAGCCCTCGGAAGGTGCCTTAGGTGTCCATCGTCTAAGGACGGCGATGCGTAAAAGGGGAAGTGCCTCTTTTGTTCTTCGAGACTATTCAAAGGCTTGTTAGAACAATCTGGTCCATATTTACTTCTGAGGGGTTTAGAAGGGACAATTTCATTTGAGTATTCTTGGTTCTCTTTGGTATTTTTGGAAGGTTTCTCCTGCATTGG
>JAJOZX010000741.1:27500-32500 GCA_023014485.1 Bathynomus jamesi | reverse complement strand
AATCCGCATCCCGTTTTCCTTTTGCAATCCATTTTCTCGCATAGTCTTCTGGTTTGAAGAGAAGTTGTGGTGGTCCTGCAATCTTAAGGAAAAGTAATTTGGATGCTGCATCAATTTGTATACAATTTCTTGCTGATGTAATAGTGAGATTCATGCGGCTGAATGAGCGTTCACATTCGCTCGTTGAAATAATTACTGAATTTATTGCCGCTAATAATGATTTTAGTCTAGGCGGTACATCTTTTCCTTTAGTTTGAATATATTCTCTAAATCCTTGCGCAGAATCTTTTGAGGACACTCGAAACTCATCACTCAAGAAACGAATGCTTTTGTTACCAAAGCAAATATCTTCATCCATAGGCCACTTCACAGGATCTAAAACTTCTAAGTTTTTTATTAATTTTTTATATTTATCATCGTATCTGCTAGCATCTGTAAGTCGGGAAGCTACAGAAGTAAACATTCGCGTAGCAAATTTATCGACAAGGGACTTAAAAAATGTCTCGTGATCAATGGCTTTCACTCTATTTGGAGAGTGCAAATTTACACCACAGAAAGTCAGTGTTTTTGCAGCATCCTGAGCAATGGTTGCATACTGTCCTGGATTACTGATCATTGATAGAAATACACTATATTTTTGGTCAAGTAATTTATGGGCTCTTACTAATGTAGTTGACCGTTGCTGTAGTTCAAGTGACAAATCTTCCAATTCGGTCAGTGCAAAGAAGTAAGGGTGTGCTGCTGACCAATTGAGAGGAGTGGGGGTGTGCACACCCCCGGTTGCCGTCCACTTCGAGCACTGTATATATATATATATATATATATATATATAATAAATTCGAACCGAAGTTGATCAAATTCCGGTAACAATCAATCATTCTCAAATACTGCTTTTTACTTTCCATTTTGATTCGATGAAAGCTTTTCCTTCATTGAAATGATCTACACACACACACACCCACACACACACACACACACACTATAAAAAGCACGATGATTGCGAATATCAAATAGATGAGATTATAATATTGACTACATTGACTATCATGCATACAGTCATTTCCCAATCTTTAATTCAGTAATCGCTGCGATTACAGTAATTGAGAAAGATATTATGCTAATCTTTCCGTAACAATATTAAAATAGGACTTGCTTTCAATCTCTCTCTCTCTCTCTCTCTCTCTCTCTCTCTCTCTCTCTCTCTCTCTCTCTCTCTCTCTCTCTCTCTCTCTCTCTCCCCTTGTCTGCGAGTGTAGGAAAGTTACGGGTGTCACCCTGAGTCGGCTGTAAAACTATTGTGGTTTCCTCTTTTCCTTGTAATTCTCTCTCTCTCTCTCTCTCTCTCTCTCTTCTCTCTCTCTCTCTCTCTCTCTCTCTCTCTCTCCAGGCGCTTCTATTGCAATAGTAATAGGTTCGACTATATCGCAATAACATGCAGATATAATCAACATGAGAGATTTCGAATTATAGTATATTATTATACATACAATATATATATATATATATATATATATATATATATATATATATATATATATACACTGTATATGCATTCACAACTTGTAATTTTGGTTTCATTGAAGCCACACAATGTCTCGTCCTTCTTACATTAAATTCATTATAATGAAAAGAAATTGGTACAATTCTTTATATATATATATATATTATATATATATATATATACATATAGACAAATAAAGAAACAAAACTATCGTATACATAATACCCTTTCTATAATGACAGAAAGGTGTGTGGAAATGGATGGTACATCATACCTCCCGTTGCTTTATCACATATTTGCACATAATACTGAATATGTGTAATGCATGTATACATAATCACTTTGTATATATATATATATATATATATATATATATATACACTAATACATACTGTATACATGCATGAGAGACATAAAGTGATATATATATATATATATATATATATAACGTAAAGAACGACGCTTGTATAGAAGACATCCCGCGCAAGATGAGGAGAGAGAACGAACAAATGAAAAAATGAGGTAACCACCCGGGTTCGATTCCCGGGTGGTTACCTCATTTTTTCATTTGTCGTTCTCTCTCCTCATCTTGCGCGGACTGTCTTCTATACAAGCGTCGTTCTTTACGTTAATTATACTGCGTGTTCTTTGCAGTTGAAAATGTATATATATATATATATATATATATATATATCTTGAAATTAAAAATTTTCTAATCCTAAAATGTGTTTTATCTAAGTTGATGGGTGAACGCTAACATTATATTATCATTTATTTTAATGTAACGGTTTTCCGTTAGTTAAGTTTGTTGAGTTTCCTAAAAGTTAACTTAAAATAAATTTACTCAAATGTTACTTTAAAACGAGATTCAAATTCAAACAGTATTACAATTTTAATCTTATAAGTAATGTAATAATAATAATAATAATAATAATAATAATAATAATAATAATAATAATAATAATGAAGAAAAATATCAGGAGACATTTAAATTCTTTTCACTGAAAACAATTTCTTTACATATATATATATATATATATATATATATATATATATATATATATATACAGTAAAACCAGAGGCAAAAATAATATTAAATTTAGTTTTTTTATTTAAATTATTTTATTAATTTTTTGAAGATATTTTGTACTTTAAATTTAAAATTTAAATTTTTTTTAAAATTTTTAAAGACTTTGATAAAGAAATCTGTTAGCAAAACTTGCACTTATTAAATATGCTTTATATATATATATATATATATATATTATATATATATATATATAATATATCTATATATATATAGATATATATATATATATACAGTATATATATATATATATATATATATATATATATATATATTTTGTGTAATTACATATTGTGCATATAGATAAGTAGATTGTGAAGTGGGTTCAGAATTCATTACAGTCCTGCTGTCTTTCACTGTTGAAAACAATCACTTTAATAATGATTTAACTTACGATAATTTTGTGTTTTTTAGCTTAGGTTAAAGTATATTGTAAATTACGGTTGTAATATTTGAAAATTAACGTGTAAATTAATTTTAGCTATAACAATTTCAATGAAAAGTGAAAAATGAAGAGTGTAAAAAAAAAAATAATGAAAACTTAAATTTAATTTATACCGAGGTATTAATTTTTTTATAAAATCTTTTCTTTATTATAAATTTGAAACTTCATTTATAATATATATATATATATATATATATATATATATATATATATATATATATATATATATAATATATATATATATATATATATATATATATATATATATATATACTGTATATATATATATATTATCTGGAAATGAATTTGCCATTCACCCTTTTATTTTATACAAATTATTATTATGCATTTTTTCTTAGGTATCAAATTACTTTTTATAACATAGAATTATCGACCTTATGAACTATGAGATACATAATGTAGATATACCATAGTATAATGATCCCTTATTTAGTGAGTTTTTGCTCACTTTTTTGTGATTCACAGTTAGATAAAATGGATTATACGAGGTGCGGCATATAACGAACTTACATAAAATATATATTATATATATATATATTAAGGTATTCTTTATAATTTATAGAATTTTTTTTCTTTAAGATTCAAAAGGTTTAACTAAGGATGAGCATAATTTTAATTTAGATAGCAGAGAAGAAGATAGAAGGAAATGACACAGAAACACACAAAGAAAAATGCTAATATAAAAGAGGTAAAGGACAAAAACCAGTAAAATTAGATAATCCGTTAATCCATTCGTTGGTCGAGAATAAATATATACCCAAATACGCAATAAGCGTCAAAATATGTACGAAAAAACGATGTCTTTCGAATAAAGAAGACTGGCACCCCTGATGTATATAATAAGGGCCCCATCACACGATACGTTCCTCGAACCCTTTCCAATTTGTAATGATGATGCCATCATTACGCCTTCACCATGGTGATGTCATCATTGTGGTGTTATTCTTATGTTCAGACGATTATCAAAAAGAGAAATAGAGGCATTTTGAAGGCATACATCCAACATTTATTCCTCCTAATACTGCACAGATGCCCATCTAGAGTGGTATTAATGAAGATGGGAGACTTAAGATAGGGCCAAAGTTTGCAGAGAGAGAGAGAGAGAGAGAGAGAGAGAGAGAGAGAATAAATCATAATTCATTTAACCCAAAACTAAATAAATTATAGAATTTCTAATTTAAATGTATAACAAAGTGTGAAAAAGTATTATCTCCAATTTGACTTTCAATTTCAAATTTTGTCTCAAAAAGAGAAAATATTTCCAAACACATTTGAAATATAATTTTAGTGACGCTATTTTGTTATTTGTTATTTTCTGTATTTAACGTCATTTAGGATGCAAGAAGCTTAGAAGCTCTTCCGGTGATGAACAGCATTAATTTAACGTTAAATACGGTTATATATATATATATATATCGGGCCCGAACGTTTGTCAGAAACCAACAAATGGAACGCAACTCTCTCTCTCTCTCTCTCTCTCTCTCTCTCTCTCTCTCTCTCTCTCTCTCTCTCTCTCTCTCTCTCTCTATCTATCTATCTCTCTCTAATATATATATATATATATATATATACACACATTGTATATGTGTAGGTATTCGCTTTAACGAATGAAGTAATTATGCGTGCATAGCTATAAGGAAAATAAAAATTTGTATGAACCAAACGATTTGGTGTACATTTCTTATAACACATTACCAACTTCACAAATACCAAGGTAATTTTCTTGTGGTTATAAATGCATGTATACACGGAGAAATATCCTCGATTAAAACAGCTTCAAATATTTGGTTAACTATACTAAATGGTTAATCCAACTATACTATGGTTAATTTAACTCTTTTGCGATTTTATTTATCAGGATAATAAGCATGGTAAGTGCAACTGTATAGTTATTTTACCTAGACATTTTTCCACACACACACACACACACACACTAGTTTATTTTA
>JAJOZX010000741.1:12500-22500 GCA_023014485.1 Bathynomus jamesi | reverse complement strand
TCCATTGTGCGGGTTCCTTCTTCATACCGTATACGTAGCTCGGGTAATGAGGTCGAAATTACTAGTGATACGTACACTGTGAAGACGCTTAGCATTCAAAGGGCATCTTACCCACTACACGTAAGCTCAGTGAATCTTCTGTCCCGAGGGCATTCCAAGCGGATGCAAGTCGAGCTACGTTTTTATCTTGTTTAATTTTTATTTTCTATTCATAAACTTTTTTGTAGACAACTTTCAAACCTTTTTTTTGTATATAAATATTTATTTCGATTTATTTTATTACTGGAAAAATCCTGTTTTGGGTATTATTTTTTTCGACTGGTTTAATGGGTATGTACTGTACATATACATACTCACACACACACATACACACGCACAAATACGTATATATATATATATATATATATATATATATATATATATATAATATTATACGTACATAATAAGCTGTAAGGTATATATTTTACACAGACACAACACAACAATAAATTATTATATAACATTTACTTTAACTGACCAAGAATCTCTCTCTCTCTCTCTCTCTCTCTCTCTCTCTCTCTCTCTCTTTCTGTGTGTATGTGTCATAAAATATTAAAAAACTCCCACTATAATAAAATTCTGTTTTTAGCCGTGTAAAGTATGAAATACTTAATAACATTGTAAAATTCTTTTGCTTTGACTGGATTTGAAGGTGAAAAATATCTTTAATTTTAATTTTTTTTTAAATAACCAAACTTTTTACAATAACCAAAATAAATATTTTTTATTTTACTTAATTAACCTTTTTTTAAGATTTAAATTTCAACCTCACATTTTAGCTTTATTACATTTTAACCTTTTACCATTATTTATATATTATTTTTAATTAAATAATTATATATCAGTTATTATTATTATTATTATTATTTACTTTATCTATTATCTACTGAAAATAATTTTCCTGTTTTCAACTGATGTTCTTGTAATCACTCTATTTTTATTAAGTTTCCGATATTATATAAACGTTACAAATTATTTTTATAATTAAAACCATATTTTTTGTACAATGTTATTATTAAATCTACATATTTTTCATTTCATTTAATTTGATTTGCCATTAATTACATAATCAGTTTTTATCTTTTGTTCGAAATTCTTATCAGTAAATTTTTTAATATTTTTTTATTTCTCTTTTTGGGGGAGGGGGGCCTTTCTCATATTTTTTTACTTATTTCTTATTGTTACTTTTTCTTATAATTATCATAATTAATGTTCACAATGTCCGTCCTTTAAAAAGATTACTGTTATACAGTATACACACACGCAGTATATATATATATATATAACACACACACAGTATATACTCTACTTAATTACATCATAAATTTAAAAACCTAAATTGCACAAATAATTCACAAATTATAATTTACTATATAATTTAGTAAACAAATTACATTTTTAAATTTTTAAAAAAATCAAGAAAAAATGTTATTTGAAAAATTGATGACACAGGAAAATTGCATTCAAATATATTCTGACGCCTCGGGCATTGGCCTGGCATCTTATAACTGTAAAGCTAAAAGGAATCCGTCTTTTCATTTAACAAAATTTAATATACCCTACTGTAGATGAGGTTTCTCTTTTTGGGTTTTAAATGTTTATTTATGGTTTTTCTTGCGGGTTTCATCTATATATATGAGTGGGTTTTCCAAGGTTTAGTGTATATATAGATTTTTGCCTTTGATTTTGCGAATACAGTTGATTTTTGCAGTTTTTTTAAGAATCTTTTAGCGAGATAGTAGAGAGATAACGATGGCGAGCTAGGATGAATAGTACAAAGATCTATAGGTGAAAATAGGTAGATAGAAAGTATAGAGATGTATAATATATATATATATATATATACAGGGTGGCGCAAAAGTTGCGCATCAAAGGAATTATTAGTGTTGACTATAATATATTTATTTTTTCTTTTAGGTAGGGGATGGCTGCGAAATTAACAATAGACGAGAGGGTGAGATTGGTCTTAATGCATGGAATACCAGGTACTACAAATCGATGAATCGGTACAGAATTTGAATTCTGTAACGATTCATCGATTTGTTCTACCTGGTATTCCATACATTAAAACCAAGCTCACCCTCCCGTCTATTGTTAATTTCGCAGCCATCCCCTACCTAAAAGAAAAAAATATATAACACTGGGGAACAAATTTCAACTTTTTGTCTATTGAATTAGATTTGACGGTTAGTTCTAGGTAATTTGGGTGCGCTGAGCACGAATTTTTACTCGGTTTTACTCTATCAGGTCCTAATTTTGCTCAACACCCCTCCTCTTTCGTCGTATTCATAAAAAGGTTTTTTTCTCAATACTCGCTAAGTCTTTTTGCAGTTACACATTATGCAACTAGGTTTTTATCTAGGTATTTGTACCTATTGTTATGGTATTGTTGTATTATGTATATTTTTATATGTAACACCCTAAAAATATTTTTAATTTTGTCATTTTTAACCCATTTTAATATTAGTAAATTAAGCTAAAAATATCATAGAATTCTAAAATTTTCTCGAGCGTTCCTGTTCTCTGTAGAGTATTCTAGAGGGACAACTAAAATATATAAAAGCGACTCATTTCCAGAGTTAATCAGTCAATTCAATCAGTCAGTCAGTCAGTCAGTCAGTTGAGTTAGTTAATTAAGTTTGGGCATTAACATAATTTTGAATTGGCATATGATTTAGTGAGTAATTTTGTCATCGTGATTTAATATAGTTGATTTAATTAGACGTAATTTATATTGTACCTACTCATCCGTGTTTCTAGTTTAATTTCATAGATTGTAAGTACCTATTTCATAATAAGTACCTATTTAAACTAATTTTTGTGTTTATATTTCAGATTTTCTTAAATTTATATGAATTAAGGGCTTTAAATACCTTTACAAATTGGCAGAACAATCAAGCAATATGTCTTCAAGCACTAGAAAGTTCAAATGCAAAAACAACCCTAATTCCTTCTGTTATATATGTGGAAATTTTACACTTCCACATCAACGAGCAAATATAACTGACTTCGTAAAAAGAGCTTACTTAGCTTATTTTGGCATAAAACTGGGGGACCAAGATAAATCGTGGGCTCCACATAAAGCCTGCACTATATGCATTGAAAGACTGCGACATTGGACGAAGGTTCGGATTCAAAAATACCTTTTGGAGTTCCGATGATAAGTTTATGATTTCATAAAACTACGTAATTTAATCACTAGTATACTGTAACTTACCTAAATGTAATTGTAACTTAGGTACATAAACAAAAATTTACAGAAAATGTTTATAAGAATCTCAAATATTGCATAAGGTTGAAACACATAGAAATGTTAAATGTTTGGGTGATAACTTTTGATAAAATTCATAAAAACAAGTCTCTCGTCGCTTTTGTTAACGCTTTACAATTTTTTTTCCATATCAGGTGTGGCGAGAGCCTACTAACCACGAGACCGATTGCTACCTTTGCTTTGTCAAGACTTCGGGCTTCACTAAGAAAAATAAACATTGTATCGAGTACCCAAATTTCGACACCGCGATACGACCTGTGCTACATTCAAATGAGATCCCCATTCCAAAATTTAAGGGTCTGCCAACTCAAGAATTAGTTGAAGATGTTCCTGAAAATATTGTTATGCACTTTGAGGAGTCAGACACTGATTTTGACCCCAGCGTATTTGAAAGTCAAAACGATCCGCAAAAGTTTAACCAGGCCGAGTTGAATGATCTTGTAAGGGATCTAAATTTGCCAAAAAAGGCTGCGGAAATTTTAGCTTCAAGACTTAAAGAGAAAAACTTGCTTACTTCAAACACATACATTTCATTTTACAGAAAAGAGAAGAAGAACTTGTTAAATATTTTAGAACAGAGGATAGTTTAGTATATTGCTGCGACATAGTTGGTTTGTTAAAGAAGATGGGGGTTGAGTCTTACGATGCAAATGATTGGCGCTTGTTTTTAGACAGTTCGAAAAGAAGTCTTAAGTGTGTGTTGTTGCATAATGGCAATCTATACGGCTCGATACCGATTGGGCACTCAACAAAATTAAAAGAAAAGTATGAACATATAGAAAAGGTTTTAAATCTTATCAAATATAGGGAGCACGAGTGGATCATATGTGTTGACTTAAAAATGGTTAATTTTCTGCTAGGACAACAAGGAGGGTATACTAAATATCCCTGCTTCCTTGCTTATGGGACAGCAGAGCCAAGGAAGAACATTATTTCAAACAAATCTGGCCAGCACGAACATCACTTACTGTCGGAGAAAAAAACGTAATTAATCCACCTTTAGTGAGCAGAGATAAAATCATATTTCCTCCTCTGCATATAAAACTAGGCCTCATTAAACAATATGTAAAAGCTTTAGATACGAACGGCGAGTGTTTCAAATACATAACTTCAAAATTTCCAAGTTTAAGTTATGAAAAATCAAGGCGGGAATTTTCGACGGTCCACAAATAAGAACAATGATTAAAGACAGCAATTTTCCTAATGTCATGAATGAACGCGAAAAAAATGGCTGGTTCTCATTCGTGGACTTGATAGAAAACTTTTTAGGCAATTATAGGGCAGATAACTACGAAGAAATCGTAAAAAAACTTTTAAGGGACTACAAAGAGTTAGGTTGCAATATGAGCATAAAAATGCATTTTTTGAATAGCCATCTTGACCAATTTCCAAGTAATTTAGGTGATGTAAGTGACGAACAAGGGGAGAGATTCCACCAAGATATAAAAATTATGGAGGAACGGTACCAAGGCCGCTGGGATTCCCACATGATGGCTGATTACTGCTGTGCTTGAAAAGAGACCTGCCATCAACAAGCAAATACGCTAGAAAGTCTTACAAAAGAAAATTTTTGCCACAGTGAAAGCTTCATATCTGTTTGTTTTTTTATTTTAAGTCATTTCTATCGTTATAATGTAATTTTACTGTAGTTTGAACTGCTTGTATTCATGAAACTTGAAAAAAAATTTAACACATGACTTAATTTTTTAGTCCTAATTTGAAAAATCTGGAAAATGGCACATAGGCTGTCGACAAGAATCAGGACCTGATCGAGCCAAACCGAGTTGAAATTCGTATTCAGCGCACCCAAATTACCTAGAATCAAGTGTCAGATATCATTCAATAAAAAACGTGTTGCCCAGTGATAATCAACACTGAAAATTCCTATGATGCGCGACTTTTGCGCCACCCTGTATATATATATATCTATATATATGGAATTGAACTCAGAATGGTCTCCTGAGATCTTTTATGTTGCACACAGACCATGCATGGAACAAGGAACTCTTCTAGGAAAATTTATTCCACTATAGTTCGAATAAGTAATGGTAAATGACAAATACTATAGTTTTTTTTTTCATCAAGTGACGAGGTGCACTGTTAAATACGCGACAGGACTTGGAACCACTTTTTCTTTTTCTTTAACATCATGAAAAAAGAAAAACTGTTGTGTTTGTCATTTACCATTACTTATTCGGACCATAGTGGGTTTAATTTTTCCAGAAGAGTTCCTTGTTCCATGCACGGTCTGTGTGTATCATATATATATATATATATATATATATATATATATATATATATCATCCTTCCACACAATAAAGAAAGTGATTGGTAGATAAATGGATACCCTAGGTTGCCTAGTGGTTAAGACGCTGGGCTGCTGATGGGGCGTGGTTCGGATTCCACGTTAAACTGTAGGTCTAAGGTGGAGTGAAAAGCTTGACTTTCGTCAGAATGAACAATTCGGGCGGAAGCTAACCAAATAGCAAAGGCATAAGTTTAATATTATTATTAATAAGAGTAATAAATACGATATATTTACTGAACAATATAAACGCCTTAATAAAATATTTGTATTTCATAATAAACAAAAGAACGAAGTTAATGAAACAAAAATATTATTTAATTTTTATAATTTCATTATTAAATACTAACTTCTTCAGTTAATAAATAAGGAGTTATATTTAATCTCAGTAATTAAAAAATAATTACCCAATATTAATTTTTAGTAACTAGCAATAATTTATTTATAGTGATACAACTTCTCGTTATTATATATATATATACACACACACCCTCTTTTATTCTCTCTCTCTCTCTCTCTCTCTCTCTCTCTCTGTCTCTCTCTCTCTCTTTCTCTCTCTCTCTCTCTCTTTTCCTTTCTCTCTCTCTCTCAACACACACACACACACACACACACACACACGCACGCTGAGTTTCAATTATTATCGTTAATAAATTAAGTATTTTTTTTTACATTTAATAAATCTTATTCTTAGAAAATATTTATTATAAATTCGTGTTGGATATCTTCATCTTAACTACAAAAATGATAATTAATCATTTTTGTTAATAGGAATTAAATGTAATTTTTAAATTAACTGTAGTTTATTCGCTTTTAAATGTTAATTTAAAGTTTGTTAAGAAGTATTTTGAAGTTTTTCCTAGAAATTAATGCTGGAAATAACTATACTATATATATATATATATATATATATATATATATATATATATATATATATATATATATATATTATCCTGTCCTTTCGTGTATATCTTTTTATTGCGCATTATGTTCTTTTAATGTACTATCCAATTATGTAATTAATTTTAATTATTTTTATAACTTTTTAAATTTAGATTGTAAAAAAAATTAATGAATTTAATATTTGTACTTTTACGAAGCTGTAAAATGAACTTGAGTCGGTCCAAGTATTTATTTAGCGTATTTAAAGTGTGTTCGAGGAAGACATTAAAATAATGGTTCCCTACTTCACGCAGCGTAATCTGTCACTCATACACGATCCGAATTAAGGCGAGAAGTCTTGAAATGAGAATTTCACGTTTGGGAAAACTCTTCTGGTTCGAGACAACGTCATATAAAGCTCCTGTCACGCGCATGCGGGCCCTCAAGGAGCGGAAAGAGGGAATGTTTTGGGGAAGAACCCCGCATGATTACTTTTCACTCCACATCATATTCATTGTCCTTCACTGTTCGAGAGGGAGAATTCTCTCTTTCAGAGTTACGAATCTAACCTAACGCCAACTGGCCTATTTTATTGTGGCCTAATTTCACGTACGTTAATCTTACTCAACTCAGACTAATCTCGCGTTAATCTGACGTAACCTTAATCAATGCAACTATTTTAAAGACCTAATGCAAACTAATCTAACTCACGATGTCTAAGGCTGATATCCTAAAATAAAATGGGATAATGTGAAGAGAATTAAGAAGTTTTGGAATGGGAATGGTTTAATGAATCGACTTAAGGAAAACCTTATTTGAGAATCCGACTTTGAACATTCTCATTCTTGGGTGAAGAAAAAAATGGTGAAACCAAAAATTGGAATAAAGAACCCTTTCACAATTATTATTATTATTATTCAATTTGAAGAAGATCTGAGAGTCTTCATTTATTTACACTTAAATATAAATACTTCTTTCTTTTTTTTCTGGGTGTGTGTGCTAGGGGGTGCGAAGGGGGTTTAATTATGAATACAAAAGCACTTTTTCTTCACTTCCTGTTTCCTCTTCCTTCTTCCTTTACCCTCTTCTCCACCTGTTTTCATTTTCCTCTGAGACGGAATTGAAGAACCAAGGAAGAGAGAAAAGCAAAGGTTAAAACCCATTTGAAAAGTTCCCAGTATGAACTCCGACGTCTTTGGTTACCCTTTAATCCTTCTAAATCTTTTCCAATCCTTTCAAATCCTTTTAAATGTCGATAATCATTGGAAAATACCCATTGGCACGAGGAACTGGAACGACGTATACCCCGTGGCATGACATTCGAACCCAGAAACGAAGGGGTAACTTAATTAAGTGGATTATTATTGCTAATTTTTCGCACTTTCTGCGTGTAAGTTACATCCATAACCTTTCTTTAAAAGAAAAATTACTCCTTCGTCGGGAGAGTATTTGGTTGCTTTATTGTTACATTAATTTGTTTCTTTCACAGCATTAGTCCTAAAAACGTATCAAGACAGTGATGCCAATACAAAGAACGAACATTTACAATTTTGTTTTAACTCGTTCGTGGAGGAGTGTGAATGTCATCGGAAAAGAACGCATTTTAATATTTTGAATTTTTAGTACTTCATTTGAATTGCATCTTCTGCTTTGACCATTATGAGACGACGTTTTATATACCTTATATATATATATATATATATATACATATACACCTTATATATATACACACACCTTATATATATATATATATATATAAACACACTCTTTTTATACACAGGAAAGAGGGTCCAAAGGCGAACGCCCGCAAAAATGCACCTCCTACACAAGAAGAAGGAGAGAGTCGAAATCAAGGTTCAGAATTTTCAAGATACCTGGACACTGCGTTTGAAAGATTGGAGGTCATAGACAGAGGGAAAGCTGGACTGAGGAAGGTTGTTCCAAAGTTGAGTAGATGAACGGTTGAGTAGATGAAACACTGAGAATACCGATTAACCCTTGCGTTAGAGAGTTGGACAGAAAAGGATTAAAATGTGTTAAACTTCTGGTACTGCAAGCTCTCCATATATATATATATATATATATATATATATATATATATATATATATATATATATATATATATATATATATATATATATACACACACGGTAGAGGAACCAAAAATTTAACGCGTTTTGAAAACTGAAATTAACTTTCCACAAAGTCGAAAAAGTGAACAACGAAAAATGAGGGAACATGAAATTAAGTTTGATTCAAACATTGTCAGTAATTCGAAGACTTTCTTAAGGCGTAAAAACAACAAAATGTCTCTACGAAAAGCCAACGACACACGAGCTAAACAAAAGAAAGAAGAAAACCGTCCTTAATGCGTAAAATCAGTTTGACCGTTAAACAAATCTTAAATTTAAGTTGTTTTTTTTTACAATATAAAGAAAAAGTTTTTTAAAAAATCAAATTTAGTTAAAAACATTTTTATTTTTAAATTGACGAAGGAAAAAACAAAGAAATCGGTGAAAAAGTAAAAAAAAATCCTTAAATGGTGTGAAATACAACTCGTCCTAAAAGAGAGAGAGAGAGAGAGAAAGAAAATACAAAACAACCTGTTTAAAATATAGTTTTACATATTTACCTCATATATATGAGGTATATATATATATATATATATATATATATATATATATATATATATATATATATATATATATAATTAGAAAACATGTGTACAATATATGAAAATATAAAAATGTAAAATAAATAAAATATATGAAACAATTATAATAATAAACAATTATAAGTAGGATGGAATGAATTATGATTTGTAACTTGTGAAGTATGAAAATAGTTGTTGTGGTTTACGTAAATATTTCACTCTGATAAATAAATGAATATAATTATTGTGTCCACAATATATATATAATATATATATATATATATATATATATATGAAGGTTTGCGAAGAGGTGTCACTAGGTGTCAGTATTCGCAATTTATTATTATTATTACCTACAGTTAAAAATTTTTTAAAATTCCTTTATTAATTAAAAAGCCAAGTGTTTATAATGAAATTTTTGACGTTTCTTAAGTCTGCCACCATAATTGCCCGAAAATGGTCGGTATTGTGTATACTTCTTGTATGTGGGCATTTATGTTTGTAAATTTGTATAATATACAAAGTTGCTCTACTGTGCTTGCTGTTTGCTTATTTACATTTGCCGGCATGGAATATAAATCTCATTTGTTTCATATTGTGCCTTTATATATATATATATATACGTATATACTGTCTTTTTTTCTCTCTCTCTCTCCGTAATTGGGAAACTATATAACTACATCACTACAAATCATATACCACAGACTTTTCATCCGTTCCAATCTCGTATATATCTGCACTGCATGCACACTTTCCCGCTAGCTGGATACTTACTTAATTTTCCTTAATAGCTCTACCCCATAACCATTAAATAAGGTACATGAAATCACTTCTGTCCAAAGAGACTTAT
>JAJOZX010000741.1:0-7500 GCA_023014485.1 Bathynomus jamesi | reverse complement strand
TAAATATTTATAAGGAGATAATCAGAAAAGATTACGTAAGTCTAAATAAGAACAAAATGTTAGAATTAGTTCTTTAATATACCTCTCAAGATCAAAAAATGTTCTTCACTAATTTCATAAAAAAAACCGCCCTATAACGTTGCTATAGCAACTATGGGAACTTTTTTTATATTGTACAATAACATTATTTCTTTATACTTATAACTAACTCGTAAATTATTACGATAGATTGTATACATTCGTGGATTTCCGTGTTATAAATACGCATTAGTTTTAATTGGTCAATAACTTTTTAACATGCATACCTTTGTTCTTGGAAAAATTACTGCAATTTAGTTCAATGATATCACTACATAATATCTTCGCTTTTACTTGTTAGTACGCTAAAATGAACATTCTTCATGTGTTTTTTGTCACTATACGTCTGTCTACAGTATCTATTGCGCAAATATAACTTTAATATAAAAGTTAATTTATTAAAATAATATTAATTTAGGGGATATTTTACATAAAAGTATAAGACTGAAAGCTATAAAATAATAATAATAATAATAATAACAATAATAATAATAATAATAACAATAATAATAATAACAATAACAATAATAATAATAAAGTTTACTGAAAAGAATTACCGAAATATAAAAATATTTTAGATTTATGACTAATAATAATAATAATAATAATCCACGTATTGTCCAAGCGAATATTTCTTACATGGCAATTAATTCCCTTAGATTTAAACGAAATTCTTGTCTACGATAATCATTTTCTCGTGAGAAATAAAATATGAAAACCAAATGAAGAAAGACGAGTTTAGCTTCATTTCTTATTTTATTTCTTATCTTCTTCTTTTTCTCATTTTATTTTTCAATGTTAATATTTGGTTTTAAGTTAATTTCGGATTTTATTTGAATTTTTGTAAAACAAGTATTTACCATTTTATTATTATTTTTATTATTATTATTATTGTTATTATTATTATTATTATTATTACTATTATTATTTCAGTATTCTCTGTTCTCTGAAATCTCTTCTATGAATTAAATGTTATCAGTTACGTTCATTAAATTTTGCATTAAATTTTCGTACATTATTTGAATATATATATATATATATATATATATATATATATATATATATATATATATATATATATATATATATATATATATGATGCACTGTTGAATACACGAAAGGCCTTGAAATGGCTTTTAATTTTTCCTTGTGGGTTTGCATCATTCATTTATTTCACGTGTTTAGTTGTGAAATCATCATCAGTATATATATATATAATATACACACACACACACACACATCAATTAATACCTCTCTCTCTCTCACACACACACACACTTCCACTTTTCTAATCTTCGGTTCTTTTTGGTTTTAATGTGTGTCAATAAGTAATTTATTATCTTAATATCGTACAATCTTTCTTGTACTTTTGAAAACCTTTTCTTCGTTTCCTTTGATTTTATTGCATCCTTCTGAGACCTTCTTTCTATTCACTGAGAATTAACGAACTTTTAACATTTTCAAGGGACTTACGAGTGATTCATGGCACTTTTTCAATAAGTGCCAAAAGTTATAACATTATGGTATATACGAAAAAATATAAAGACTTATTAAATACCGATATATTTTACTTATTAAAGGCTGCTTAATTACACGGAATTTTTGTAATATATATATATATATATATATATATATATATATATATATATATATTGCGAAGGTTGTTTTCTTAATATTATATTTATACATATTTATCCTGAAATTTTTTGCAAAGATTTAAACAATTTTTTTTTATGTTTACACATTCATTGAAAGTTTACATGTTAATCTCACCTTTTACAAACGTAAGAAAAAATCGTAATAAATAATAATTTATAATTTACATCTGAATTTTGGGAATTATTTCAAAGCAGAAATCAAATCCAGTCCTAAGGCAATCACGAATTGCATGTTACACACGAAGTTGCGCACACACACATATACACATACATATCTTACTTATACATACGTACGTACGCGAAAAGTGTAATACAAACATTAAAATGTACGTACATATTGTTAAGATATAATATACGTTTAAAAAGTATTATAATTTTAAAGGTAAGAAATAATCCTCACGTGTTCTGTGGTGACCTTAAAAGTTCTTTTAACCTTATTGTTAAAAAGAACATTTTTTGTTATTATTTTTATTTCGTAGTCATGCAATAAATCATAATTAGGTTTTTATATGGTTTCTAAAGTACTTTGTGTTTCTTGTGTTTTGAGCTTATGTTGTTATTGAGTTTTCTTATGAATCGATTTTCAGTATGGGAAGATCTGGTTTCATGAATGCATGAGAATAAAGGAATCGTAATAGATTTTATTATTTAGGATCTATATACAGTATTTGGTATTTTTAGTTTAAAAAAAATTGTTTTTAAATTGGTATAGTAAACATATATATATATTTCTTTTTTAGATCGTGGTAGATTATATACAGAGTAATTTCAAACGTAAATTAGTTTTAAGATTTGAGTTTCTGTGCATGGAGTCTGTACCTTAAGTTAATGTTTATAATTGGAGATATTTATAACTTTAACGGGTTTTATCAGCCACTTTTATAACTTAAATTACTTTAATTTTTCATATCTGGATTATAAAGGTGTCCTTCAGAGGATTAACATAATACGTGTGGCATTTTACACTTCTTATCTTTTATTGTTGTCTCGCTTGGAATTCAGTAATTGTACAACTTAACATTATATATATATATATATATATATATATATATATATATATATATATATATATATATATATATATATATATATATATATATATATATATATATTTATTTATTTATGAACGTACCTGGTGCTGAAATGCTTTCTTAAATCAACAGAAATGAAATTCACTGAGGCACTTTTAATTGTCTGTTTCTTTGCATGTCATTCCCAAAATTAATTAAAATCCAGTGTGCACTTAAACAAAGTCTGACTCCAGATCTTCAATGTTAAATTCATATCAATGTACACAGTCACAATCCGAATGAATAACTTCGATAGATAACCATGAAAACAATTAAAAAACAGTTCTTCTTACACTGGATCTCGCAATGCAACCAAGACTTGCATAGAAATGAACGACACAGTGTCACCTGTTGCATAGTTCATCCGTTACTAACATCCACCTGTTTTGAGATTACTGCCTAAGAGTGGGAGGGGACCCTTACCGCACCTTCCACTCTCAGCTGATTGGTGGAGACACACCCTAAGATTGAAATTCCTTTTTCGATTGGCTCTACACTTGGTCAAATGGGCGGACCCAAAAATAAAAATTGGGATTCTAGAAGAGGGGAAAGGTGTATACGAAGAGTGAGAAATCAAAGGTCATTTTGGCATTTGGCAGCAGACGAGTTTTTGAAGATCCACAAGGGAAATGAAAAGGAATTAAAAATAAAATAAGGCAGAAAAGCAATGTATGCCACGCAACACTAAACACTACCACACCACGACATCACTACATTACAGAACCATTATAAGAAATATATTTTTTTCACTCCACTAAACTCGAAATTAATTATAAGCAGGAACACCACACACACACACACACACACACACACACACAGACGAAAAGAAATTCCACTGAACTCGAAGTTAAAATCAAAAACACAAATTCCGTTAAGATGTAAGTTAATTAAAAACACAAGCACAAATTCTGTGCACACGACTGCAAGAACAAACTCGGCAACACTTAAATAAAAGCTGTCTTCCAAATCGCTCTCTCACACTCCACACGCAGACTGCATAAGAAGTGGTCTGTGAGACGCTGTGTCGTTGCTGAGATTTCTCGCAAATTGATTCTGCCTTCGTTTAGTGCCCGAGGCGGGTATGCCACGGAATTTGCTCCTTGAATTTATCATAAAGATGCATCACCTATATTTATTTCTACGTAATTATCGTTATTCTCCTTTACGCTATATCATTTATTTACACTCTCAATTATTTACTTTATAAATTATTCCTTTTTATCTACTTTCTACATAAGGTGGATCATTTTTATGGGTACATTCGTATTACCGTTATTAAATACGTAACTCAATATTAAATATTTTACATATAATAGCTTATAAAGTGTTCATATACCATTTATTATTATTATTATTATTATTATTATTATTGAAAATAAAATTTACTTTCTTACTAAAACAATTCTCTCTCTCTCTCTCTCTCTCTCATTATATATATATATATAGTCAGTAACAAATACATAATTAAATAAAAAAATATTTTAACGGTACAAGTCAACTTATCAGTTATCATTTGCAAGCATGTCAAGTGGGTAAACAAATTGGAGACAATCATAATTTTAAAGTTTTTAAAATTAAGAATTTTTTTTTCTTTGACCTTGAACGTTTTTGTCACCTAACGGATTTTTTTTGAAACTAATTGAGTTGGTTATTGTGACTACAAATTTGTGTGTATGTATGTATATATATATATATATATAATATATATATATATATATATATATATATATATATATTATATATATAATATAAATAAACAAATTTGTATATACTGATGCTAATAAAAATGATTAAAAGTTACAAGAAACATCTGTTTTGCTCGCTACTTTTTCGTTTCTATGAATTTAAATTACTTTTGTTTAGTTTCACTAAGTTCCTTTTCACTTTTTTTTTCCAAACTTTTGTCAAAAGTAAAATAAAAGTTTTGTGTTAGTTTACATCTTAGTTAGTGATCGAATAATATAATACTGTTAATTCAAATTTCAAATTATTTATGTATTTATTGTATGTAAAATTCACTGTAATAATTAAATAAAACACACTGGAAACTGTATTAGATTTTATATGGTAGATAAATTCAGAAGTGAGGTAAAAAATACGTACTTTTACTGAACATGATGTAGATAAACGGATAATAAATTGATATATAGACGGGTACATAATCAAATAAGTACGAGTAAATATAGTCTTGTTTTGCATTTTATATACAGTATATATCAACCATCCAAGGTATACACACACACACACACACATGAGAAAAACTCTAAGGATATTTCACATTAAATTAGAGGGAAATAAATTCTACGGAAATATAACGACTATTTCTGGAGTCGGTTTTCTCTATAAAACCATAGTAATAATAATGTAACCTTAGCTGTGCTTCTGCTCGAATTGTTCGTTCTGACGAAGGTGAAGCTTTTCGGCAATCTCTCTCCTTAGACCTAGATATTTGCACGATAATCCCATTACATATTTTTAATATGATGAGAATTACACGTATCATATGTATTATATTATATAAACTATTTTCAGATATATATATATATATATATACATATATATATATATATATATATATATATATATACACACACACATATATATATATATATATATATATATATATATATTATATATATATATATATATATATAGTGAATACGCTTGAATAGAGAATATACAGTTCTTTACATATATAACAGTATTCCTATCCTATATTTATGTAATTATAGGTATAAGGAAATTGTCGGAAAATCGCCGATCGGATCTGAATCATGATTTTAAGTAAACAGAAATTTCAACGCAGACGAAGATAGTAATCCAAATTGAGATTTCATGTTTGCCTTTGTTTGGATTTCATTGTTAATAACGATGATTTTTTCTCAGCAAATTATGTTATTACATGTTGTTAACTGATTCCATCGTATGGTCTAAGTTAGGTATACAGATGTTATATATATATCGTATATTCACTGTATACACACACACACACACACACACACACACATATATATATATATATATATATATATATATATATATATATATATATATATATATATATATATATATATCTCGGTAGTGTAGTTGTTAGCGTCGCTGACTAACAATCCATCAGCTCCGGGACCGAGAGCCGGTGACGGCAGGCGGCCCGCAGCAAAACCTTCCACACAATAAAGAAATTGGTTGGTAGATAAATGGGTACCCTGGGTAGCCTAGTGGCTAAGACGCTGGGCTGCTGGTGGGGTGTGGTTCAGATTCCACGTTAAACTGTAGGTCTAAGGTGGAGTGACAAGCTTGACCTTCGTCAGAATAAACAATTCGGGCGGAAGCAAAACTAAGAGAGAGAGAGAGAGAGAGATAATGTTTGAAATGTTATACAAAACTGAGTTTCTTACAAATTTGTGTAGAGCAAGCTCTATCCATCAAACCCCCCACGAACATAATTTCTTCGTGCGCCAATTAGGAGTATCGAAAAAAGGGGACTAAAAGGAAAGCACCTTCCTTACTAAAAGGTTTTTAAGTGTCCCTTTCATGGATAACGGATTTAGACAAGTTAAATATGTAAAACAATTTCCAAAAGGCAAAATGTTTTGCGAACAACTCCATCACTTGTTGATATCCTACTTAAGCGACTCACTTTTGGAATAGAACGATAGACAAATTTGGTAAATCTCAAATATTAGCATTTTGTATATCCAAAGGTTTTGACCGTGTTTGGCATTCTTCCTTATTTATTTAAATGGCTATGAGGAGAGCCAGAGACACTCTATTTATCAACACAGGGTCAAGCGCAAATTTGATTTGGAAATGAGGCCATTAATTGTGAATAATTTCCAGTAGTAATGAGTCACTTATATACCTTTTCGGAGCAGGTGGTATTTATTCTTCGATGTCTTTAACTAGAAGAAAAGAAATTCAGAAATGGCAAAATTTTTAAGCGAATCACGTATAGATATGGAAAGAATGAAGGCGGTCACGCAAAAACTCCTTTTTGTTTAACAAATACATGTGCTCGTATTCACTATATCGGGAATTAATCATGATATTTCTATGCATATTTACTCACAAACTTTTATATATATATATATATATATATATATATATATATATATATATATATATATATATATATATATATATAATATAATAATCTAAAACCCTGAACCAAGTTTCTGATTACTTGTTTGTGGCCTGTTATGCATGAGGAGCGGATATGGGTAAAAAATTTATTCTACTTTCTCTGTAGTTCATCAGATGTTTCTAATGAATTGGTATTTATGGTCACAAAGTAAAAAATTTAAAACAATAAGCTTAATATTTATGCATTAAGGTGAATTATACAAAGGAGTAGAAAGGACGGCAAACAGCATCAGATCGGATGGTCTCAACGAGGCTGTCTGTTTAAGAAGGAAGGTTAAAAGATGTAAAAAAAATTAAAAACAAGTGAAAGTTTTAAAGCAACCAAAGAAGGGAGGTTAAAGCAAAGGGAGGGAGGTTGAAAGGAAGGAAAGAAATTTGAAGATGAAGTGAAAACTTTAAAATAAAGAGGAGGGAATCCGAGCAAAAACTCTACAATACTCTTATGAGCCAACAAATACTTCCAATTGGCGGTTCAAGGAAGATAAGCATCTAGTTTCTTTTAGACGACTCGACCGAATTACTTTAAACTACTCTAGCTGGCAATCCATTCT
>JAJOZX010000740.1:927500-1210654 GCA_023014485.1 Bathynomus jamesi | reverse complement strand
GCATATCTGAAAACATGCATGGCATGACCATGGGATCAAAAGATTGGAAGAGATGATATTATTCCTTAAAAGTTCTTAAATATCAAATGCAATATTTCATTCATGTCATTGTTTAATTACAGATTTTTTAGAGGACTATTTTGTAAGATTTTAGACCTGGGGTCATATAGACCCCACGGTTCCAACAACGTAAGTAAATTAATCATTCCTAACGACGGTTAATGACCTTCAAAATTAGACGTCATTCGGCCTGATGGAATCTTCTAAAAAATTAAACTTTAACCATAAGCATCACTGTGGTCCATGCGTAAAGTTTTACTGATCCACAATTATGATGCATACAGAGAGATTGTTCATATATATATATATATGTGTGTGTATGTATGTATATATAATATATATATATATATATATATTATATATATAATATATATATATATATGATCGCTCTTCGTGGAAATCAACTTCAGTCGAGTGTAATATATAAACGACCAATTAAAATGGAATTAAATACTCAAAACAACTTTTATGTAATAGACGCGAACAGAAATACTTTGAGTTTGATCTACAGGGTGGGCGAGAAGTCCCTATACCCCTAAGATATTAGGAATCCAGAATTCAGCCATGCATTATGTCTTACGCCAAGTTTGTCAAGTGTTAGTATGAACCAGTTTTGCAACAAAGTTACAAAAGAAGCTTGATTGACAGTGCCATCAAAAAAAGTATAGACCAACAACATAGCGAGCGTTTAATGCTGCGCACATCATGACATGACGTGGGTTGTGTTCAATTTCTTCAACGTAATGAGGATTTTCTTTCGACCAAATGAAGATGTTTCGTGACCGGCTACTGCGATAAATAGCGCATTCATCGCTGAAAAAGACCTTTCCTCGAGAAGGACTTGTGAAAATGCGGAACAATTCTTCGCAACGTGTTTTCCTGTTATCCCTGCCATGATCAGTCAGTTCATTGACAAAATTAGGACGCCACGGCCTAACTTTCAAGTCTTTTTGTTTCATATGGTCTCTCATCGTTGATCTTGGGATGCCAAGTCCTGAAGATCTCTTCCTTGTTGATTTCAAAGGTGAGGGTGATTTATCGATTCTTCAACTGTAGCACATGTTTCTTGTCGGATTGGTGTTCTACTAGTACGCGGTAAATCTTTAATACTACCAGTGTCGAAGAGGGTTTTTTTCCCCACCAAGCAACACCATTTTACTTGGTGGATCTTTGTTAAATCTTTCACTGAACTTATTCTTTATGGTAGCTATCGTATCACCTGTGTTTCGACGTTCATGCACCCATGTGCTTGTTATAATACGTTCTTCACTGTTTTATGAACTTTAATCTGCCACTATTAAACTCTGCAAAGAAAAAAACCTATTTTGTAAAGGGTATAGGGACCCTGCAAAGAAAAAACCCTATATCTTAGAGGTATAGGGACTTCTCGCCCATCCTGTATAAATAATTACCGTAACTGAATTCTATTTAACTAAAATCATTAAGTCCTTCATACTATATCTTGGCCTTAATTCACTTAACCACTGCAACTGACCAGAATTTCTCTGACTCAGTAATTTGGTTCATTTATTGAGTTTTCTCATGCTATCATTAGATTCTATTTTCTTGTGTCAAAATTTGAATCAAATTGCACAATGGCTTGCTTTCTCTCCCTTCTCCTGTAAAAGGAAATCTTAATTCCTCAGCACCCTGATTTTATTCTACACAGTCCACCGGATCTACTATACATTCACATTCACCATCCACTGTTACTTCAATATCCCTTCCTCCTGTCATCGTGGTTAATGTCGTAACACTGCGCTTCCCGTCGATCAGTGAAGTTAAGCGACATCAAGTTTGGGTACTAATTGGATAGATGACCGTCCTCCGCGTTCAGACTATGTAGTGACCCGTATAAAGCTGTGGATCCCCTCCGTTAGGCCTACATGACCTTAAAAGTTGCGAAGGAAGCTAAACAACCCCATCAGACAACACTTCTCCCGTGAGGTTCCTCTTAATAACTCGACTTCTTTTGCACTCTTGTTGCGTTTTCTATACTTATCCTCTTTGAAACTTTTGTAATGATATTCTCTCATATAATTTATTTTTAAATGTCTCTCATATAATTTATTTTTAAATGTAATAATAATAATGATATCATCTTAATTGACATTATACAGGCCTAATAAACAATCATTTGTTCAGTCTATATACTTCGCCAATTGAGTCTTCTTTTATCGCACTTTCTCTCATGACACTGTACTTATTAAGTACATATTTCTTTTCACCTTTACACCCATCATGCAAACATCTTTAGTTTATGATTCGATAAGCCTCTATTTTGTATTCGAACACCTTTCCCATAACACTCAAGCATGCTGACACCTATTTATATAATTAGAACTTAATTAATAGAAGGTATATATATATATATTATATATATATATATATATATAGGTCTATAGACTCTATACATCTGAAATTATACAGTGCGAGGAAAATATTATATATAAGGCATGTAATCTAATAGCGTGAACCCTCAAATATGCTAAAAATATAAATTTTAAATCTATTTTTATCTACATCACATGTCAAATCATATAATATAATCCAACGATACTTGTAGGTTATCTCCCCCCCCCACCACCACCACCAATTTTGACAATATTTTCGTTAAAACTAACGAAAATATCACGACTTAACCTAACCAATTATCAAGGGCGTACAGTTAATCTATTATTAATTATAACATTGTTTGTTTCTAGAATAGTATTTACTATTTATTAATAGATCAACTGTACGCCCTTGATAATTGATTAGGTTAAGTCGTGATATTTTCGTTAGTTTTAACGAAAATATTCTGTCAAAATTGGCGGGGGTGGGAGATAACCTACAAGTACCAATCCAACCTGTCATCGAATTAAACCAAAGTTCTAAATCCGAATATAAATCTGCATAAAATTAGAAAACAGATTTAGATTTGGAATACGGGTTCGGATTTGCCCACGCGCAATACATATAGCGAGAAAAAAAAATGACTCGCTTACATGAACGTCGTGGGCTGAAGTCATGCCACTACATTGAGTGCTCGAAACTTACTTAGGACTAAAGAGCCGTTGATGGCGAAAAAGATCCACGGCGTTTATATCATCTATCTGTTTATACACGCGTTGATGGTGCGGTTTTGTTTGGGATTTAGAATGTGATAAATATACAGGGTGTCCCGTAAGTCTGGACCCATAGGGAAAAATAATAAAATTACAAAATAGTCCAAAAATTTATTTATAATATATTTTTTTATTATTTTTATTATTATTTTTATTATTTTTTTATTATGATCTTACTCCGCTGGAGTTTTATTTGTGGGGCCACTTGAAAGCCAAAGTGTACGAGGTCAAACTTCAGAACATTTTCCACCTTAAAGCACGCGTTGTGGAGGCGTGTCAAGAAATTTCTGCGACTGATTCAGAAAGTGCTGTCGCAGTGGAGATTGCGTCTTCAACTATGTGTGCGACACAACGGCGGACACTTTGAACAGATTATGTAATAAATTTTTGGACTATTTTGTAATTTTATTATTTTTCCCTATGGGTCCAGACTTACGGGACACCCTGTAGAATGAACTGTTCTGAAAAGAATGAAAATAAAGTTTCAATGTACGTAAGTAAAGTTGACAAAGACTTTAGAGAATCATACAAAAACCTTCCTTAATTTTCTATTATAACTGATGGAGAAAATAGTTGTCCATATATATATACTGTATATCTACACATTAATACTTAACACGTGTATGTACATATGATATGAGAGTTCTTGGCTCCTCCTTCCTACATACACAAGTATATAATTTATTCATGTAGAAATCGAAAGTATAAAACTCGTATAAAGTGACGAGTGAAATGAAATCAGCGCAAGTTTGAGTGATAGATGCAGAAAATAAGTTTTGGAGGCCAAAATGAAATTGTTGCTTTATTACGTCAAGATGATATGAGGCCCTCCTAGGAAGAAGTGGCTAAACGACAAACGTAAAAAACGCCAGAAAACGCAGTTAAAGTTGTACCCAATTTGAAAGTGACATAACTTTCGGACTTTCGAAGATATTTCGACGATATATATATATATATATATATATATATATATATATATATATATATATATATATATATATATCCCACGCCAAAAAGTAATGTAATATCCAGCTTCTATCAGCTTTGTTAAAAGGGATCTCCTCTTCTCGTATGACGTCAACATGTGAAACATCGAGGGTTGCCATGTTGAAATAAAAAGTGAAGTGTAAAATACGTAGGTATTAATCCGATTCCTGTATTGAATACATTTTCCTGTTTTTTTTTTTTGGGGGGGGGGGGGGAATGGAACTCAAATTGCGATGAATAGAATATATAGAAAGCGGAATACTGCATGGTTGCGTGGAGTGGAATAAATTGATGTCATTTATACACTAAAATTATTCCTGGCTTGAATACAATCCTTTAACAAAGTCAAGACCCGCAAAAATTAAAAGAAACGAGTAAAACAATATGTATGACGACTATAAGAGAGCATTTTCAGTTTTAGTATAGCAAATTTATTAAAATTCATTAAAATTCATAGTGGGGTAGGTATGGTGCTTATGGTTCCATCGCGAGACTGCACCAATAACTTTAAACCCAATTCCACGCGTGACGAAGAAATCAAATTCCTGACTCGCCACAATGCAGTCGTCCTTTTATGAGGCTGTTTAATCTTCTTCGCAGCATCTAAGGTCATATGACGAAAGGGACCTACAGCTCTACGTGGGATCCAACTACGGGTCGCTACATAATCTGAATGCAAAAGATGGTCTCCCGTCCAACTACTCTCCAGACCCAATGTCGCTTGTCTTCAATGATCGACGGGAAGCGGTGTGACGACACTAGCCACGACGCATAGCACCCCCCCCCCCACCAACAATGCAGTTAATTCAAGTTAAATGAACAGACTTATTAAAGACAAGCAGAAACCACGCTGGAATAAAAGGTAGTTATAGAATGGCAGCATAAAAGGTTCTACAACATTCATGCACTATATCAACGCTTCTCATATACTCAGCATCCGTTTAACACACGCCTTCCTTCCTTTCTTCAACTGAGCAGGGTGGAAGTGTGATTTGGTACATGAATGTATTTCACTGTAGGTGAATATAATTCCTATATAAAACATGCAAAGAAGAATCACTTCCATCAAAAACGCAACCATACTCGAAGGAATACATATTAAGGGTCATAAATGAGGAGCTCGTGTAGTGTACTTCCACGTGTATAGTATATGGAAAGCAATTATGCACTGGATCACCGGAATTCATTCTCCCCCTTCACTCAGTTCCTCTGTGAGTGAGTTCGCACAACAGCTGGGTTTCCATGCCCATAAGTGCCAATGTTCAGTGTCCCTTTTCAGGAGCATATCTCCACGAAAATAATGTGATGGAAACTTTCGCATCTTCCTTACGCGAGTTTTTGACACAGTAAACTAAAATTGTTCTATACAGACCACTCTCTCCAAAAATGGAATTGTTCCATTTGAGCCAAATTTGGAACAATTCTGAATCAGTTTTAGTTCTGCTGTCGATATAAATTGGTTCAAAATCGATCCAGAAATAGAAGATGTTCCACTGATGGATTAGCGTTTGACAAAGAAATCGTTCCATAATTGGGTCATGCGGCAAATAGCAATTAATTTTTTAGAAACGGTGGTCTGTATGGAACAATTTTATATCACATTGCTTGAACAACTTTTCTTTCTGAACCAAATTAAAACAAAATTGATTCAAACTCGTTCCACAAGGGATGTATGGACCATCGTTTTACCAAAAAAAATTTCCACATTCGTTTCAAATGGAACAATTAAATTTTTAGAAAAAGTGATCTGAATGGAACAACTGTACTTAATAGTGTACTGTAAAGTTATTCCTTGCAGAACACCTTTTCTAAAAATTTAATTGGCTCATTTGCAGAACCGATTATGGTTTATTTTGATTTCTAACCCGATTTTGAACCAATTCCGTTTTTAATGTCAATATACTTGGTTCAAAATCAGTCCAGAGAGGAAAAATGGGTACTTTTGCATTATCCTCCCAACACTAATTTTTTTTTATAATGGCGGCGGGCTGTTTTTACCCTAACCTAACCTAACCTAACCTAACCTAACCTAACCTAATACCAACACTAATTTTTTTTAGAATGGAAGGAAAAGAAAGTACCATAACCAAAACCAAACCAACATTATATAAAAAAAATTAGTGTTGGGAGGATAATGCAAAAGAACCGAAAAATGTTCGAACGATTTCTATGATAAACGATTCGTTTTAGGAAGAAATCGCTCTAAAATCGATTCAACATATGGAACAACTTTTTTTTTTAACGATGTTCTGTATGGAACAACTTTTATACACGTGATTCAGGAAAAAAGTCATAAATTTTTTTTATATATTATGCATTCCCTTTAAAGAATAGAAATTAAAAGCCAACAATTTCGATGCAACAGTAAATATATATATATATATATATATATATATATATATATATATATATATATATATTGCCAATGTACAGGCAGTTTTTACATAGTGGAGCCACCTCGATGGGCCGAAGTGGCCCCTAGTGTGCCCACTATAAAAATTTCTCATTTTTTTATGTTCTTGTGGTTCGGAACCCACGTAAAATTGTAGGTCCCCTCCGCCACCACGGAGGACATGCACAATACACAATTACGAACACAGTTAGGTAGACCAGCCATGAGTGGATCCTAGGGTCTTTGTTGTTCTGAAACATTATAACATATATAGAGTTGTATGCAAGCATCAATGTCGAAACTTTTACACGTATGCAACTCTGTATACTTGAGCATGTATAAAGATGTTAAAATGCATGTATATAGTGTATAATAAATGGAAATGAATGATTGCTACATTTTATATGAGACAGATAGGGCCTACATGTTGCATTGTACTTTACTTGCATATATCTTATCACCACATGCTTGCAATGTTGCTTATTTAACAATGAAACATTTTACATTCTTTAAAGCAAAAGTGATATATATATATATATATATATAATATATATATATATATAATATATATATGATACACACAGACCGTGCAAAGGAACTCTTCTGGGAAAATTAAATCCACTATAGTCATGAAACGGACATGTTATGTGCCTTGAAAAGTGGACGCTCAGTTTTGCCAGTTGAGGTTTAAGTTTTGGTTTTTGGCTTAAAAGTACAATAGTTACCCCTTTTTTTATATATATATTCAATCCAACGCGAATGCAACGAGTCTTTTGCTTATATTGAGGTTCTGAATATAGTAGGTTAGGTGTAGCTGTAACCCCTAGATCCTGCCCCAAAGCTGGATCCTATTTGCTTTGCAGACAGCTGGTGAGGGAAGCTATATTTTTGGGGTCTCTTTGCGAGTGACCCGTTGCCCACGTCGGGTTAACATCATGAAAAAGAAAAAACTATAGTGTTTGTCATTTACCATTACTTATTCGGACTGTAGTGGATTTAATTTTCCCAGAAGAGTTCCTTGTTCCATGCACGGTCTGTATGTATCATGAAAAAACCTCAGGGGACCATTCTGAGTTCAATCCTATTATATATATATATATATATATATATATGTATGGGAATGAACTCAGAATGGTTCCCTGAGTTTTTTATGATACACACAGACCGTGCATGGAACAAGGAACTCTTCCGGGATAATTAAATCTACTATAGTCCGAATAAGTAATGGTAAGTGACAAATACCATAGTTTTTCTTTTCATGATGCAAGCCCGACGTGGGCAACGGGTCTCTCGCAAAGAGGTCCCATAAATATAGCTTCCCTCACCAGCTATCTGCAAAGCAGACAGGATCCAGCTTTGTGACATGGATCTAGGGTTTAAAGCAGCCTAGCCCCACTACATTTAGAACCTCAATATAAGCAAAAGACTCGTTGCATTGACGTCGGATTGAATAAATCAAAGAAAAAGGGGTAACTATTATATTTTTAGCCAAAACCAAAACTTAAACCTCAACTGGCAGAATTGAGCGTGGGGCTAGGCTGCTTTAAACCCTAGATCCATGTCCCAAAGCTGGATCCTGTCTGCTTTGCAGATAGCTGGTGAGGGAAGCTATATTTATGGGACCTCTTTGCGAGGGACCCGTTGCCCACGTCGGGCTTGCATCATGAAGAAGAAAAACTATGGTATTTGTCACTTACCATTACTTATTCGGACTATCGTGGATTTAATTATCCCGGAAGAGTTCTTTGTTCCATGCACGGTCTGTGTGTATCATAAAAAACTCAGGGAACCATTCTGAGTTCATTCCCATCATGAAACGGACATGTTATGTGCCTTGAAAAGTGGACGCTCAATTCTGCCAGTTGAGGTTTAAGTTTTGGTTTTGGCTAAAAATATAATAGTTACCCCTTTTTCTTTGATTTATTCAATCCGACGTGAATGCAACGAGTCTTTTGCTTATATTGAGGTTCTAAATGTAGTGGGGCTAGGCTGCTTTAAACCCTAGATCCATGTCACAAAGCTGGATCCTGTCTGCTTTGCAGATAGCTGGTGAGGGAAGCTATATTTATGGGACCTCTTTGCGAGAGACCCGTTGCCCACGTCGGGCTTGCATCATGAAAAAGAAAAACTATGGTATTTGTCACTTACCATTACTTATTCGGACTATAGTGGATTTAATTATCCCGGAAGAGTTCCTTGTTCCATGCACGGTCTGTGTGTATCATATTATATATATATATATATATATATATATATATATATATATATATATATATATATATATATATATATATGTATGTATGTATGTATATTTACACGTATATTCTACCATGCAGTTACTTTAATTAGTATAAACTCTCGCTGCTTACGTGAGCAAAGCGAAAAACAAAGTTATTCTTAATTTGATGGTAAAAAAAGAGAACAAATTTAGATATTTACTGCAAATAACGACATTTTTTGTTCAGTGAGAAACTAGCGAAAATCAGAAACATCATTGGAGCGAAAAGAGCTTGAAAAGAAGAACCGTGATTGGTCAGTTGACACGCTCTCTGACCAATCAGAGGGAAGGGGAGGAGCGTTCTCAAAACCTTGAGAACAACTTGTCTTCTTTAAAGATGCGGTTTTTATTATCTTTAAGAAATATCAATAGAGAGGCGGAAGCTGCCGTACAAAAATAGGAGGTCTATTTTTTATCCTTTTTCTTTCATGAATTGCAATGAAAGTGACATTTTTAGTCTTTGAATATGTATAAATATGCTATGAATGAATGTCAGAATTGTGGTGTATGTGTAAAAATGTAAAAATTGGGTTACAACGTCGAAGTTCATTTAACCAATATCAGAAAACGAGGAATTTTTGTTATATTTTTAATTGGTTATTGGAAATCGTACATATTTCAGTACATTTTTAATTTTTAAAATACCTTTTTTTTGGGAGGAATGAAGGTTCTTTTTAATTCTGTGATGACTAAAGTTATTTGCACTATTGTATGACCAAGAAGTAGTGAAGGTGGGAAAAAAATTGAGGAATTTAAAAATTTTAAAATACCTTGCGTATGTATGTGTGTTTTAGAGTATGTCCATGCCTACGCTGAGGAATATATTTACAGTATCTCTCTCTCTCTCTCTCTCTCTCTCTCTCTCTCTCTCACACACACACACACACACACACACACACACACACACACACAAACGAGGTGTAAACAGGGGCGGACTGACAGCAATCAGGGACCTCGGGCATAATGAGGTCCTGGGCCCCTTGAAATCAGATTTTTTTTCATATTACAGTTCAGTTAAACACTTGACCCAATTGAGAACCCACACACACTGTTTTATGATGACTGCGGGCCGGGGTTGCCGGGCACCCTAATGGCCCGGGCTTTCGGTCCATGCTCGATTGCCCGACCGCTCAGTCCGACCCTGGGTGTAAAGCGGTATAGAATATATGGAATTCTAACTTTGCCATACTCTTCAACATGCAAGAAATCAGAAATTGTAAAAATTTCCTTAATTTAGGGCCTGTGCTCTTTTCGAAGCATTAGGCTGCAAAAATTTTATATTCAGGGCCTATTTTTATAAAAATATTACTTTCCCTGCGTTTTCGTGTAAAAGAGTTTATCTCGTTTAGGCCTACAAAATTGAATAAGATTTTAACGTATAAAAATAAAGTGCGCTCATCAACTGTCGCCAGTAATGATGGGAACAAATTGACTGGAAAGGTGTTTCTCCATGAATTTGAAACTCTTACGCATCTGTATAAATACAATGATAGTTGAGACCTATAAGTGTAAATTCAATTATCGGGTGATTTTAAAAAAAAACATCTGACACTTTAAAACGGTTGTATTATTTTTATTAACTGAAACAAAAGCATGAAATTTGTACTGTACCTTCTCTACACTTGGGGAATTCGTTTCTCACTGTAAAAAATGCCCTATATGACGTTCTCTCGGTTCGTTAACTCTCTGCGCGTGAACAACAAAATTTCGTAGTACCGTGAACAGAGTGTAAAAATATGAGAAATTTGGCTTTGGTTTTGAGAAATTTCTTGTCCAATTGATGCTTTCAATTCTTGTATTGTGTTGTGGATCCTGTTTAAACACTTTTTTAAATAATATCACTCATAAAAGTCGCAGGAGTTTAGATCGGGTGAGGTTTGCTTCTATGATATTCCTATATCATAAACCAGAGGAAATCTGTTGGGCAGGACTTTTTCGTCGAAAGTATAGTGTAAGTATCGTGAGCTAAGGACATCACATACAGCATGTTTTGCACCAGGGAACTAATTCCCCATGTGTAGAGAAGGTACAGTAAAAATTGCTTGCTTTTTATTTAAGTTAATAAAGAAATGCAAACCTTTTAAAGTGTCAGATGTTTAAAATATATATATATATATATATATATATATATATATATATATATATATATATATACAGGGTGTCCCGTAAGTCTGGACCCATAGGGATTTATAATATATTTTTTTATTATGTTATTATTATTATTTTATTATTATTATTTTTTTATTATTTTTTATTATGATTTTTATTTGTGGGGCCACTTGAAAGCCAAAGTGTACGAGGTCAAACTTCAGAACATTTTCCACCTTGAAGCACGCATTGTGGAGGCGTGTCAAGAAATTTCCGCGACTGTGATTCAGAAAGTGCTGTCGCAGTGGAGATTGCGTCTTCAACTATGTGTGCGACACAACGGCGGACACTGAACAGATTATGTAATAAATTTTTGGAGTATTTTGTAATTTTATATTTTTCCTTATGGGTCCAGACTTACGGGACACCCTGTATATATATATATATGATACACACAGACCGTGCATGGAACAAGGAACTCTTCTGGGATAATTAAATCCACTATAGTCCAAATAAGAATGGTAAATGACAAATACCAGTTTTTCTTTTTCATGATGCAAGCCCGACGTGGGCAACGGGTCTCTCGCAAAGAGGTCCCATAAATATAGCTTCCCTCACCAGCTATCTGCAAAGCAGACAGGATCCAGCTTTGGGACATGGATCTAGGGTTTAAAGCAGCCTAGCCCCACTACATTTAGAACCTCAATATAAGTAAAAGACTCGTTGCATTCACGTCGGATTGAATAAATCAAAGAAAAAGGGGTAACTATTATATTTTTAGCCAAAACCAAAACTTAAACCTCAACTGGCAGAATTGAGCGTCCACTTTTCAAGGCACATAACATGTCCGTTTCATGATGGGAATGAACTCAGAATGGTTCCCTGAGTTTTTTATGATACACACATGAAACGGACATGTTATGTGCCTTGAAAAGTGGACGCTCAATTCTGCCAGTTGAGGTTTAAGTTTTGGTTTTGGCTAAAAATATAATAGTTACCCCTTTTTCTTTGATTTATTCAATCCGACGTGAATGCAACGAGTCTTTTACTTATATTGAGGTTCTAAATGTAGTGGGGCTAGGCTGCTTTAAACCCTAGATCCATGTCCCAAAGCTGGATCCTGTCTGCTTTGCAGATAGCTGGCGAGGGAAGCTATATTTATGGGACCTCTTTGCGAGAGACCCGTTACCCACGTCAGGCTTGCATCATGAAAAGAAAAACTATGGTATTTGTCATTTACCATTACTTATTCGGACTATAGTGGATTTAATTATCCCAGAAGAGTTCCTTGTTCCATGCACGGTCTGTGTGTATCATAAAAAACTCAGGGAACCATTCTGAGTTCATTCCCATATATATATATATATATATATATATATATATATATATATATATATATATATATATATATATATATATATAATATAGATGTGTGTGTGTGTGTGTGTATATATATATATGTGTGTATATATATATATATATATATATTATATATATATATATATATATATATAATGTGTGTGTATATATATATATACATACATATATATATATATATATATATATATATGCGCTTCGGTGGTGTAGTGGTTAGCGTCGCTGACTACGAATCCATTGGCCCCGGGTTCGAGACCCGACGGCAGCCGGCGCGCAGCAAAACCCAGCTGTTCATCCTTCCACACAATAAAAGAAAGTGGTTGGTAGATAAATGGGTACCCTAGGTGGCCTAGTGGTTAAGACGCTGGGCTGCTGATGGGGCGTGGTTCGGATTCCACGTTAAAGTGTAGGTCTAAGGTGGAGTGAAAAGCTTGACCTTTGTCAGAATGAACAATTCGGGCAGAACTAACCAAAGGTGTGTGTGTGTGTATATATATATATATATATATATATATTAGTGATGGATCGAGTGGTCGGTTTTTCACAACCGCGGTTGCGGTTGTGTTTGCGGTTGTCGAATTTTTTCCAACCGCGGTTGCGGTTGCGGTTATCATATACTAGGAAAAATGCGTAATTATTAACTGGATTTAGCCACTATAGTGCGATTTAGCCACACTTGGTACATAATATATACTAAATAGTATTTATTTAGTAAATACCTTATGTTGAACACAAGTTTTGCAATACACCGCTACCGCTATTTGTGTGTTGCAAAACTTGTGTTCAACATAAGGTATTTACTAAATAAATACTATTTAAATGAAGTATATTCTAAACTTATATAGCTATTATGAAAGAATAGGTCAAATTAATTAAAACCATATTTTGCACTAAGTGTGTTACCAGGATGAGGGACGAGGACCCATCGCACTGTTCATCCCACCTACCACTTTCCCCAGCCTCCACCCATTGGAAAGTTATGGATTATTATTCATTTGAAAAACTGATGTCAAACTTAATGACAGGCAGTGTGAATTTCAAGAATAATATTTTTGCTGCATTTTCACCTTACAACCGCAACCGCACTTATGGAACGGCGGTTGCGGTTACGGTTGCGGTTGTGAATTTTTGTGCGGTTGTAGTGCGGTTGCGGTTGCGGTTGCGGTTATTCGATCCATCACTAATATATATATATATATAATAGGAGAAGAAATTCATACATTACATTACATTACATATATTATATCTTAAAACCCACTTCCCTTTATTAGTGGGATGGGCACAACGCTTGAACTGAGAACTGAAAACACTCAAGCCATATACACAAAGATACAAAAAAATCACCTCCATTTAGCAATAAGATATTACTACAAATTTAGGGATCCAGCGTTACCTTTCATGACAAGGTTGAGGGTGTTCATAAAATCGCGCAAGTAAATTTTTTTTATGCAGGAAGGAGGGGCCAAGGGCGAATGCCCGCAAAATCGCCCCCCTCCCCCTCCCCCCCCCCCCAATAGAAGAAGAGAGCCAAAATCAAGTTCCAGGGTTTTGAAGATGCCTAGACATTCTGCGTTTAAAAGATTGGGAGTCATAAACAGGGGGAAAGATGGATTGAGGAAGGTTGTTCCAGAGATGACCGGTTGAGTAGATGAAAGACTGAAAATACCGATTAACCCTCGCGTTAGAGAGTTGGACAGAAAAGGAATGAGAATGTGTTGAAAGTGTGGTACTGCGTGCTCTCCTTAAAGGAGGAGGCATGCAGTTAGAGAATTCAGAAGAGCAGTGTCCGTCGTAATAGCGATAGTAAAAAGAGAGTGAGGCAGCATTACGGTGAAGAGGAAGGGATTGAAGACAGTCAGTAAGAGATGGGGAATTGATGAGACGAAAAGCCTTTGATTCCACCCGGTCAAGTACGGCTGTGTGGGTTGAGTCACATGAGAAGCATACTCCAAACAGGGGCGGACAAGACCCCTGTACAGAAAGAACAACTGGTGAAGAAACCGTGGATGTGGTACAGCACACCTAACCTCTTAGAAGCTGTTTTGGAAAGTGAGTATGGTGAAGTGTACATGCATATTCACTTGCGTGACTTTATGAACACCGTTAGTGAGGTGAGAGAAATGATAGAATAGAATAACCTTTATTAATAATAATAAAATAAATAATTTTTTTCAATTTACAATGACATGAATATTTGTGAAGCTCGACTATTTATTTAATTTAATTTGGCCCTTAAGCTTCAGGCTTTACTGGGTTCTTATTAAAAATAAGCAGCTAGTTGTTATAAATTAATAATAATAAATAAATAAATAAATATTATTAATAGTTAAAATATGTATTACAATATTAAACAATATTAATGGACAATATTAAACAATATTAGTGTACATTAATCCTAGATTTTTGTTAGTATGCCATTATTAATCAGGATTTCAACTTGGTTTTAAACAAATTTACATTCACAATATTTTTTATATCGGCATGCAAGTCATTCCATAGTTTCAATCCAATGAAAATGGGTAGTTTTTGAGATGAAGACAATCTAAATTGAGGTATAACGAGCTTTTATCTATTTCTGGTTATATCGTTGAGCTTTAGTAGGTTTAGCTCTTCAAATAATGCACTAGAGTGATCAAGGAAATCAGCATCAGATAATAACCTTATTGCTCGTTTTTGGATGGCAAAGATACCATTTAATGCGTTGTTAGCGGAGTTTCCCCAAACAAGGGTGCAGTACGTTATATAAGGAAGAACAAGAGGTATGATAAAGAGTCAATAAAACTTGTTTAGGGACTACATTTCTAAGTTTAAACATTATAGTAACGCTCCTTGAAATCTTTTTCACGATATAATTTACACGATCACTCCATTGCAATTTCTTATCTAGCATTACACCAAGAAATTTTGTTACAGTACACTCCTTTATGGCGATTTCATTGACATTAAGTTCATCAAGATATACATTTATTAGTAAAAATCATGAAATTTTTTACTGGTATTTAGGAAGAGTTTATTGGTGGTCAACCATTTCATTACACTGATGAATACTCGTTAACTCTAGTCTCGTGCCGTATTTATTTTTACTTTGTTTATTCATATATTAACTAATTACATCCTTCCATCTTTTTCACAGTTTTGCTTTACTTTCCACACCTCCACACTCACTATTAGGCCTATGCACATTTTTCACACTTCAATCATTTATTCTCTCTCTACACGACCATACCAACAATTCTTCCATTCTCATCTCCAATAACTCTTTCATTCTACACCTTTCCAAAACATCTATCCTCATTTCTCAAACAATCAATCCGTTTCACAACAGTCGTACTTCTTCATCTCGACTGGTCACACTTTTGACACTGAACGATCATACCAAACAAGTGTATCACATCCATACATCAGTGTTGTCACAAAGCCATCAAAACAACTTCGAGTAATCCTCTTGCTCTATAACAGTAGGCTACTGGCCAGGAAAAATTGGACAATGCTTTCACGTTTCCATGTAATGAAATTGAGATATGTATTATATTTAGGACAAATAAAAATACAACATGGAAGTATTTTTACTTTAATACTTTGTGCGAGACCCTTTTGCTTTTGAAACCCCTTTATTTCGTCTTGGCATCGGCTACACCAATGATTTACAAGTGTCAATAATTTCTCGATTACTCAGTCACAACATTCACGAAGACGTCTTATAAGCTTTTCCTTAGATGAAATATCTTCCTCTTGAGTTCGTTCCTTCAAAATTGACTAAAGATTTTCGTCTGGATCAGATCTGGTGAATTTCGGGCCAAATTTAATATTTCAATGCCGTTTTCCTCAAAAACTCCTTTTTGAAACAATCGTTTTCGGCGTCCAAACCAGTTGTTAGCGAGAGACAACAACTTTTCTTTCAATATTGGTATATAGGGTGTGAGAGGAGAGAGGAGGGGCGACAAGCTTGACCTTCGCGAAATGAGGAATCATCGCGCGGAACAGTTGAAAAGTTGAAAGGTGTGCCAAAATGATCTGGTTTTTGTCGAAAACAAAACATTGACCCTTTCTCTTTTATTTAAGCCAAGAATGAACAGAATTGACCCAAAAATCAAAATTTTATATCCAAGTCAAAGGTTGTACATCATTTTGGCATACACTGTATATTTTCGGCTGTTCATCATTCCATTCAAAAAAGTTAAATTTCCTGTTCTATAGATTCCAAAGCAAAACCAAACCATAACCTTCTCACGATGGTTCGAGGTGCAAAACAGAAACTCAGAAATCCAGAAACCAGAAACCATAAACTAGAAACCAGAAACCAGAAACCATGCAGAAAATGGACTCATCGCTAAAAGTTACCCGAGAAAAATTAACTCACATTCTAACATGTCTCAAGAAAATACACAAAAACAACACTCAAGATAATGAACATCACACCTGTGACCCTGCAAGGCTATTTTTTTTTCATACAGAAAGGAGGGCCAAGGACGAACCCTCGCAAAAACGCCCACCCCCAACAGAAGGAAAAGGAGAGAGCCGAAATCAAGATCCAAAGTTTTGGAGAAGCCTAGACACATTGCGTTTGAGGGATTGGAAAGATAAGAAAGATAGGAAAGATGGAGTAAAAAAGGCTGTTCCAGAGTTGATTGGTTAAGTAGATGAAAGATTGAGAATACTGACTAACCCTTGCGTTAGAGAGTTGGGCAGAAAAGGGATGAGAATGTCGAAAGTTTGGTACTACATGCTCTCCTTAAAGGAGGAGGCATGCAGTTAGAGAGTTCAGAAGAGCGGTGTCCGTTATAATGGCGATAGTAAGGAGAAAATGAGGCAACATTGCGGCGAAGGAAGAGGGATTGAAGATAGTCAGCGAGAGAAGGGAAATTGATGAAACGTAAAGCCTTTGAGTTCACCCGATCAAGTATAGAGCTGTGTGGGTTGAGCCACCCCACACATGAGAAGCGTACCCCATACAGGGACGGACAAGACCCCTTGCACAGAGATACCAACTGAGTGGGAGTGAAGAAACTGCAACTGCGGAGCTGGTACAGCATACCTAACCTATTAGAAGCTGTTTTGGAAAGAAGCTACAGGTGATCTTTCCAGGAAAGATGCATGTATGTGGAGTGAGGAATAGAGGGAGAAGGATAGATGAGACACTGCTAAGGAAGGCAGTGACAAGAGAAACGGGAGATTCCAGCACTCGCTGTCTACTATTTAATGCCCTCCCCGGAGTACTTCCCTGGTCGATTGGGGTAATATTTTTTAATTTGTAAAGTAGGTGTTACCTGACAAAGAATTAGCTAACGTTATGTTCTTTAGAGGTGATTGCGAAGTGTTTGAATAATCTGGATCATTCCTGAAAATGAACCACAAACTTTGCATGGATTTTTTCTGAAAAGAAATGTACATTCCCGACACCTGAGTTCTAGTCAGTCCAGTCTCACTATGAGTAGGAACTCCTCCATGCTCTGCTGGGCTCGAGTTCTTGCCTGTGGAAAGTACCCGTCAGTAGAGGGTAGCGACTCCGCGGAAGATTGCGCAGATCAAACTTCATCCAGTGATCAGCGTTCTATTGATGGTTCTTCGAAATAAGGATGGTTAGCCTTTTGCCATTCCGGCGTTTGTGGGCACTAGAGAGAATAGCAGCACTCTAGACGTATAGAAGCTCGGGTTGCCTCGAAAATAAAGCGCATAATAAAAAAACTTATCAGATCATGTTGAGAGTTCCTATATGAAGCGGTCTGCTCTCGACTGCAATGATTGAAAACAACAAGATTTGTGTCGATTAACTTGTTAAAGCAGATCGACGCATAACGACTCTCGAAATAAGCTCCGTCGTTGGAATAAGTAAAGGTACCATGAAATAAATCCTGGACGAACTGGACTATCACAAGATCGCCACAAAGTGGCGACCCAAGAATCTGAGTTCAGAGTAATTTCAACCAAAAAATCTTCCGTGTGGAGTTATGCCAAGAACTGTTACAGCAATACACATTGATAAGAGATAGGTTTCTCGATAGAACTGTGACGGAGGAAGAGACGTGGTTGCCATTCTTTCTTCCTGAAACGAAGGAACAGTCAAAGGAGTGACGGCATTCCTCATCTCCTCGATCAAAGAAGTTCAAATCTCAAACGTCCATGCAGCAAAAAGATCATGCTCACAGATTTTTTGGGAGAAGAAAGGATCAATAATGTTGGAATTTATTGAACCAAACACAACGATAAATGACCAGTTTTTGTCAGACACTACACAAATTCAAGAAGCAGAAGCTGCGAAGATAGCGACTCGAAATGAATGTGTGTGTGTGTGTGTTGCATGACAATGTTCGCTAAAATTCGGCATTCAAGATTGCGCAGCTTATTAATTCGCTCATCATCCTTTCAGTGGATTATGATCACCCACCCCACCCCTTTTATAGTCCAGACCTTGTACCCCAGATTTTGATTTGTTTGAACCGATTCGAGTGAATCTTTCCCGAAGTGAAGAACTTCAGAAGGCTGCAAACCCAGTGGCTTTTCTGTCGAAAAAGGGGGGGGGGGCTACTCCCTCCCCTCCAGATGGCCGAGGTATTTATATGTACCACTTTTTATCTACGTCCAACCATTAATACTGTTTTAAAAAGGCTTTGCGCAAACTTTTCGGGCACCTAGTACAGTATATATATATATATATATGTTACAGTCAATGTCTAAAATCAGGCAATTTGCAAATTGACTGAAATTTTAGGCAGTGTGTCAAATTGATGATACACACAAAACTTAACCTAACCTAACCTTTCTGGTAATGCTGCATATGCATGCCCACTGGTATTTCCCAATATGCTGCCTAAAAATTCATTAGGTTAGGTTAGGTTAGGTTTTGTATGTATCATCAATTTGACACATTGCCTAAAATTTCAGTCAATTTGCAAATTGCCTGATTTTAGACATTGACTGTAACATATATATATATATATATATATTTATGATGAATAAAACCACGAAGGAAAGGAAACACAAAAAGGTGCTCAAGCGCTTTCGTCTAATGACATCCTGAGGATGTCATTAGACGAAAGCGCTTGAGCACCTTTTTGTGTTTCCTTTCCTTCGTGGTTTTATTCATCATAAATATTTTTCACGTGTTACTTTCGTGAAATAATTTCCATATATATATATATATATATATATATATATTAGTGATGTAGGTCACATCCGCATCCGCGGAACATCCGCACATTTTCTCGCATCCGCACCCGCATCCGCACTTTGGACTGCGGATGTCGTGCGGATGTGGACCGTTGAGATAAAATGTCATTAATAAGCGGAAATTATCAAATTCTACTATATTAATAGAACTAGTTCATTGTGCGCAAAAGTGATGCAAGCGACAAGACGAGAGGCTGTTCTTGTATGAAGTTACTCTCTTGCAACCTACTTAGATCCACGTTACAAAGCTAAGTTATTTTCACCTAGTACATTAGAACGCGTTAAATCATCACTTGGCAAAGCAGTTGAAGAGCTTCAATCTCTTGAATCTGTCGCTTTGCCACCCACCAAAAGAATAAAAGTTTCAGTGACAGAACCAACACCTTCAACAAGCAAATCTATCACAGAATCTGTCTCTCAGTTTCTTGAGTCAAGCAGCAATGACGAGACCTACGCGATGTCAAAAGATGTAGTAAAAATGATCGAGAGCTATCACCAAGAAAAACGCCTGGCTGCATGTGACAATCCTATTAGTTGGTGGAAAAATACGCAGAATATCTATCCATACTTGAGTAAACTTGCAAGGAAACATTTAGCCTGTCCTCCAACAATATCAAGCGAGAGATTATTTAGCAGTGCTGGATTAATATATGATGAAAAGAGAAACAGACTGGCAGCAGAAAAGGCAGAAAAGTTAATGTTCCTTAAGCATAACCTTCCTATAATTAAGTTTGAACATTAAACGATGAACATCTTAGTTTACTTTATTTTAATTACTCATTTATAAATATGCCTAATAAAACTTTAAACTTAATATAAATAGTTATCAAGCTAATTAAAGATATCTTTCTATAAGGGTGGAGGTTGGGGAAAGAGGTCGGTGGGGTGCATTTGAGTTGGGTTCACGTCCCGCATCCTGGTAACACAATTATGGTTTCTAATTGTGGCTGAAACTCAACAAAATATAACGAATTTATTTGCAGACGAATTCACTAATTGATTTCTATATTAGTTAGATGCTTGATATTATTTTATATGTTCAGAGAAAAGTACAGCAATTATTGTACAATTAATCAATTATATACTACATTATAGCTACAGCTCTCTCTATATAATAACTTATTATATACGTTAAACACAACAAATCTCGAATATATCCTAAAAAATAACGAAAATGTAGACATCCGCATCCGCATCCGCGGATGTTGAAATCAAACATCCTCATCCGCATCCGCATCCGCGGATGTGAAAAAAATGACATCCGCTACATCACTAATATATATATATATATAATACAGGTCTTCCTAGAATTACCTTAAAATAATATTTAATACAAGCTCAGTTCCTATGGCGATCGACTATATTCAGGTTTCATCATATATTTCTATCCGTATTTATAAAGAGTTTTATCAAAAACTTTTTACAAAATGATGTATTTAAAATTTTACGAACAATGATTGCAAAATAAAAATATTTAAAATTAAAATAAATTCAATTTTGTGATTTTAATTTGCAATTCAGAAACAAAATAAAAAAATAAATAATCTTGTTTGTAAGTATTAAAAGTTTTTAGGAAAACATATTGTTCTGAGAGAGAGATTGACTATTAATTGCATGTTGTTTATGTTGTTGTTTATGAATTCAAAGATGGCGAGTTACAACGCAGTTTATTCAGTCCTGTGATATATATATATATATATATATATATATATATATATATATATATAACTGCAATGACCACGCAGTATATTAATGTATAGAAACGACGTAAGTATAGAGGAGTGTTCTGCACACGAGGAAGAGAAATAACGAACAAATGAAAAATGAGGTGACCGCCCGGGAATCGAACCCAGGATCTTCCGATTGCCGGTCAGATATGCTACCACTACACCACGGACCTCGATCAGTCAGAAGTCGCAATTCTCCTACATAGGGCAGAAACCAATGCCTTGAGAGGGCACCCTCGCAAATCGTGAATATGTACATTTAACTGCAATGACCACGCAGTATATTAATGTATAGAAACGACGTAAGTATAGAGGAGTGTTCTGCACACGAGGAAGAGAAATAACGAACAAATGAAAAATGAGGTGACCACCCGAGAATCGAACCCAGGATCTTCCGATTGCCGGTCAGATATGCTACCACTACTCTATACTTACGTCGTTTCTATACATTAATATACTGCGTGGTCATTGCAGTTAAATGTACATATTCACGATTTGCGAGGGTGCCCTCTCAAGGCATTGGTTTCTGCCCTATGTAGGAGAATTGCGACTTCTGACTGATCGAGGTCCGTGGTGTAGTGGTAGCATATCTGACCGGCAATCGGAAGATCCTGGGTTCGATTCCCGGGCGGTCACCTCATTTTTCATTTGTTCGTTATTTCTCTTCCTCGTGTGCAGAACACTCCTCTATACTTACCTTCGTTTCTATACATTAATATACTGCGTGGTCATTGCAGTTAAATGTACATATTCACGATTTGCGAGGGTGCCCTCTCAAGGCATTGGTTTCTGCCCTATGTAGGAGAATTGCGACTTCTGACTGATCGAGGTCCGTGGTGTAGTGGTAGCATATCTGACCGGCAATCGGAAGATCCTGGGTTCGATTCCCGGGCGGTCACCTCATTTTTCATTTGTTCGTTATTTCTCTTCCTCGTGTGCAGAACACTCCTCTATACTTACGTCGTTTCTATATATATATATATATATATATATATATATATATATATATATATATATATATGATGAATAAAACCACGAAGGAAAGGAAACACAGGACTGAATAAACTGCGTTGTAACTCGCCATATATATGTGTATATATATATATATATATATCAGATATGTAAAGAAGTGCGTACGTATTTAATATAAAAACACTTGCCTACTTGTCAATTTATTAATAAAATACATCCTTAAAGTTGTATACAATGAACTCAGCATGCGTGAAAAGAACGTCGAAATACATTCATCCATGATTCCTCTGACGTCTTCCGATACGCCTTCGACAACATGCAGTGCCACGTTCAATTAAGTCTGCAAAACAACAAGGATCAATTCCATTGTGATTCAGGTGGATCGTGCATGATCCGAGATCAGTTCCTATACAGGATTTTTTTGTGTTTGATGAATAGATTTAACTGGTAAATATCTTTAAGAGTTAAAGAGTTAAATTTAGAGATTCACCAGTCATTAGCTGTGTGCCACAGGGAACAGTATTAACTCCCTCATTATTTAACATAATGATTACGGACATAGACGAAGTAATAAAATACAGCATAGACTCATCGTCTACAAATAACATAAAAATTTGCAACATATATATAATCAATAATGAAGAGGACATAGATGGATTACAAAATGATATAAACACGCTATAATTTATAAGTTGGCTGAAGAAACTAATATGAACATCAGTGACAATAAATTCCAGCTCTTAAGATATGGTAGTAATACAGAATTCCAACAAAGAAGTCATGAAACAAACAACAACAACACAAGTAATACCGAAGGTCAGAGACTGAGGAGCAATAATGTCAATAGACGAAGAATTCAGAGAGCACTACCAAATCACTGACGGGGTGGGGTGGGGGAGAAATAATGGAGATTCTATGGAGGAACTACAGAAGAGCGAATATCAGGCTCAAGTTATGAAAAAGTCCGGTACCTCCAGTAATTAAGCACTATTCTGTTCTCACAAACCCATACAAGAAACGTGATATTCCCCCAATGATTCCCTTCAAAACAGTCACGTCAAAAATAACAAAAACATGTTGACAGTGAAGGCCGAGACTAAAATTGAATTTATATTATTTAGAAAGAGATCTTCAGTGATACATAATAGAGACGTGCATGAAAAATACTTGGAAAAAAAATCGCCTAACTGCAAAAATGAGAAGTAAGAAACATATTGGAATGGCAGAACAGGAGGATTTTTGCGTTATTCCAAACGCAACTTACGGGTAAGAAAGCTTCGAGAACAAAGATGAGAAAATATTCTCAGTATTAGACACCCAAAACTATTTAATATCCTACCGAAGGAGTCGCGGAACCTACAAAACAGTTAGCTGCATTTGAAAAACAAAATCCCAACTCTATAAATACACAAGTCAAAAAGACATTGACCAGCCTCGCGTGCTTGGTTATTAAGTCAGAATGAAAGTTGTGAAAGTAACACTCTCCTCCATCCAATCCCACAAATGAAGAGGGATGCACCCGAAGGGTCGGTCGCAGGCCAATCCTTAATGTATGCTCGAAAACAACAAAAGTAACGTTTCGCTGCCAATAACGGTTGTTATCCTCAGTAAATATCATTCAGTCATTAAAGAATTTAATACTTAAGTCATTTTCAAATGGAGAAACGCAGCTTTTGCTTTTCGAAATTGTTCACTGAGGGTGGTTGACGGCAAGATATACAGGGTGTTTAAAAAGAAGCGCAATCCGAAAACAGAAAGAAAAGGGTTAGGTTATAATGATATATGCATTCTCCAATGGGTTGCGTTTCTTTTTGAACACCTCGTAGTTTGAAGGTAAAATGTGTAACTTTTCATCTCGCTTCAATTTAAGTCGCGCGATTACGACTGCGTTGAGCGTTAATTGCTATAAAATATAGGATCACCTGAAGATCAGGGCCCCAGCCTCAATTACCAAATGATATCTTCGTTAAAACTAACGAAAATATCACGACTTAACCTAACCAGTCGTCAAGGGCGTACAGTTGACCTAACCGGGCATTCAATTTAATTTTTTATTATATTTGGTACTGTAAAGCAAAAAACAAGAATACATGGGGGCCCTGATCTTCGGGTGACCCAAAATATATGTATAATAATAGAATACATCTTCTAAATCTCTGCAAATAAACACGGAATGAAAAACCTCAAACTAATTCTTAAAGCATCGTTTAATGAATTCTGCAACCCCCACAAAATAACACTGTCTGGTTATTCCCTCAATTTATATTATAATAATAATAATAACAACAACAACAACAACATGAATATGGAAACAACATCCTTTTCTGCAAATTAACTTTAAAAAAACAACAACTCAGTTATACTCATTCGACCTCAGTTTAATAATACAAATCTTCAATAATGACAAGTCGGCAAATAATCTCAATGACGAGATGGGGTGAATTAAGGATGTCAAGTCGTTAATGACAAGTCAGTATATTAATTATAAATTCAACGTAGATAAAATGAGCTGATAAAGTGAATGTATAGGTAATATATACGATATGAAAATTAAGTTCAAATCTAAACTAAATATACACCTTTTAGTTATGTAATAAAAATGTCGCGTATAGATAACATCATCAAAGATAAATTTTGTTTAATGATAATAACTTAGTTAACAAAGTTATTTGTGTATATGATAAAAATTATTACGTAATTTGACTGTCAGTGTGTGTATATATATATATATATATATATATATATATATATATATATATATATATATAAAAGGTAATATAATAACCTTGTAGTGACATGCTACAGACATGCCACTAATCACTTGATGTTCAAAAGTCGCTGTAAACATAAAACGATGAGTAAATTTAGTCTTTGAACCGTAGGGAAATAAGGGTCATATTTATTTGCAGGCATCATCGCTTACCTTACACTATTAAGAAATATGGAAGGAATTTTTTTTTTTTTCTCGCAATAGAACGAAATAGAAACGAGTGATTTTTTATCTCAAAAAGGATTTCAGTCTTTAAGACGCGAGTATTTAGAGTCTTAAATTGCATCATATATATATATATATATATATATGTTTCTCTCGCTTCGCTCTCCTCTGACGTAATTTTTAGGTCTTTGATATTACATCTTAATTTCAACGTCGGATTTCACGTCAGGAGATGACGACGTAGCTCGAAACAGATTCCCAAACACGTCGTTTCGCTTGCACGTATTATTCTCGGCTTCCTCTCCGCGATTGAAATCGTTGAATGAGATTAAATGCGAATTTAATGAAATTGTACAGCCACATCAAATATAAAAAGATTATATATATATATATATATATATATATATATATATATATATATATTCATTCTTTAAGCGGGCTTCAGATGTCATTTTATCTTACAATTACTTTGTGTGTAAGCAAACTTACAATATATCGGCCTGAGCTATTTTCATTGCACGGTATTTCCATTATCCACTCGAGATAATGTTATTAAAACAACACAAGAGGTGTGTAAACAAAACTTTAACAAAAAAAAAATAACAACATTAAAACCCTTTGTGTGTGTGTGTGTGTTTTGCGCGAGCGCTCGCTCGCTCACACGATGCTCCCAATACTCGTTAATTCCTCCCCCCTTGATTTTTTTTTTTTTTCATTCGCGCACATCGATATTCTTTTTTTTATTTTTTTGTTTCAGTAATTAAAAGAAAGATAAAGGATTAATCTTCTTATTAATGGTTTGAATCATAGACGGTTTTCTCATTCGTAATTCACCGTTTCATTAAAGGATTTGGCAACCTCTCTCTCTTGATACGAAATGTGCGATGCCTTTACCACCGACTAACGGTCCCCACGATAGCAGCAAAATCCCCCCCCCCCCCAAAAACATTAACGTGAAATAATTATAAACATGATTATTCGACTCAATTCAGTTCTATTTACAAATATATGCTGAATTTACATATGCGATTATAGTGGAGGGAGGGAGAGACGAGCTTGACCTTCGTGAAATGAGGAATCGTAGCACGGAATATTTGAAAATTTTCATGAAAGGTATTTCATTATTACAGCACGTATAGCCAACCGAATACGACTGTCAGTTTGCCTGTAAGAAGAGGACATAATATGCAATTTGAATTCTATGTACTCTTTAGGTATAATTATTAAACATTTATATAAAGCCTTAAACATTAAAGGAAAATTACAGACTACGTCATACTGTAATAATTTCTAAACATTATATTTCAATGTTTAAACTTGAAAAAAGATTTACATTATTATAAACTGGGTATTTTCCTGTTATCCCGGACCCCAGACTTTTTGTCAAATTCGTACGCCACTTTCCAAATTGCCAAATTTCATTGCCAATTTCTTTTTTAAATGTTAAGTAACTAACCTAACCTAACCTAATCTAACCAGGGATTAGGTTAGGTTAGGTTAGGTTAGGTTAGTTACTTAACATTTAAAAAAAAAATTTGGCAATGAAATTTGGCAATCTGCCAAAAAGTCTGGGGTCCGGGATAACAGGAAAGTACCATAAAGGGTTACACATTTGGCAACTGATGTTTTTGTATGTTTAACCCTATGTTAAAGGACGTTTAAAGGACGACTGTTACAAACTGGTAACGTTGCAGATACGCGCATTCGTAACTTAATCCACCAACAAATCCCGCGTTAAAGGTTAAATTTAGCAATACAGATCAATTTTATATGGATATTAAGCTCTATTATAGCAATTATAGGGAACCTGTGTGTCTGTATAACACATATACTGACAGTACAGTACTAAATAATGCAAGAATTAATTCGTACATACATACAAAAACTTACATGTACAAACTATATGTGCAAAATGTCAAACTATAAAAAATAACAATAAAACGAAATATCATTGAAAGAGATGATGATAATTAAAAATAATGATTATCATTATCATCATTATCATTGTTTCCTTCTTAGGAATTTTTGAAAGGAGCGTCATTAATCTTTCAACCTTTCAAATGTTCCGTGCGATAATTCCTCATTTCACGAAGGTCAAGCTTGTTTCCCCTCCTCTAAGCTTGTTGCCCCTCCTCTAATTATATACACTATATTTTAGTGTTATAAGACTATAAATCGCATTAAGTAACTTTGGAATTTATCAAATTTTAATTGCTTTATTAATTTTAATTAATTTTAATTAATTTTAATCCATTTGATAAATTATTCAATAATTTCACCGATGAATAAGTGTAATAATTTGTATTGGACTGGAGAGTATATAATTTACCATTGAAATAGATTCACTCTCCATATAGCTTGTTCGATGTTCGTAGGGTATTTGATTTTTCATGATACAGGGTGATCCAATGAAAACGCAACCTAGCGAATATTATTGTATTGTCCTGGGTTGCGTTTTAATTGGATCACCCTGCTGCTTTCGATTAACCTTGGTTTACCTTTGTTTTGCTTCCGCCCGAATTGTTCATTCTAACGAAGGTCAAGCTTGTTACTCCACCTTAGACCTACAGTTTAACATAGAATTCGAACCACGCCCCACCAGCGTCTTAACCACTAAGCTACCCAGGGTACCCATTTATCTACCAACCAATTTTTTTATTGTGTAAAAGGATGAACAGCTGTTATCACCGGTCTCGATCCCGAGGCCGATGGATTTGTAGTCAGCGACGCTAACCACTACACCACCAAGGCGCATTACATATATATATCTTCGTGGTTAACATGCCTAAGCTGCTAAGTTGGAGGTCGTGGGATCGTATACTAGCTCGGACTTTGTGATTTTAGATTTCCTTGGCAGGTCGTGGTTCAAATTCCACTTTAAGCTACAGGTTTAAGGTAGAGCGACAAGCCTGACCTTTGTCAGAATGAACAAGTCGGGCAGAAGCGAAAATCAGTTACAACAGGGTATATATAATTCACGGGACGCCAAGCTTTTGTGGATACTCAGTCTCAAACCTTTCAAGTATATATATATACACGGTGAACCAAAAGTAGGTGGACAGTAGGTTGAATACGGTTTGTGTTATATTATATTATAACTATGGTGTTCATTATAACTATGGTGTTTGTGTTTTATTATATTAAATATTATAACTAAATTTATTTAAATTTTATTTTGTATTATAGTATACAAAAAAATTAAATATGTATTCTCAAAATAAACGTTATCATTTACTGTCCACCTACATTTGGTTCACCCTATATATATATATATATATATATATATATATATATATATTTTAACTGCAAACAACACAGTATAATTAATGTAAAGAACGACGCTTGTGTAGAAGAGCATTCCGCACAAGATGAGGAGGGAGAACGAGCAAATGAAAAATGAGGTACCTCCCAGGAATCGAACCGGGATCATCCAATTGCCGGTCGGATATGTTAACCACTACACCAAGGACCCCGATTAGTCAGTATTCGTAATTCTCCTACATACGAGCGGAATCAAATGCCCTGAGGGGGCACCTTCGCATGCCGTGCATATACACATATATAGGCCGTACATATATAGGCACACTATAGCGCTAATCTAAAGTAGGTCGCCTTGAGTTATCATAAAACATTTCTCCACGTCAATAAATATTTTCTGAAGACATCACCTTAATTTTTAGTCAAAAGCTTCTTCTTTTCGTCTTCGAAATTTAAGCTTTTTTAGCTCATCAGAGTAAGATTTTCAAGTGCTCAAGATCTCTGACAAAGGTTCTTCTGCAGAAACATTGTAAAGAACTTCCTTGATTCATCTACCAAAGTCTTTACCGAAGCTCGACCCCAGCGGTCAGCCTTTTTAAAATCGTGAGAAATCTCAGGAAATGTTAATGGTTTTTCATGCCTCAGGGTTTCAACAGCCGAATTTCGAAACCGGTGTGCAAGCACGTACGGTACTGAAAGCAACTCGTCGAATAGGCCCACATACGAGCTATCGTCTATTTTATACTCCGTGAAAGTGTTCTCGTGAATATGCCTTCAGTCGTACTGGATCTACTTTGAGTCCACTTTCAGGCTACGTTGCAGATACATCTTTTGCTTACAGGTTCTTGCGCCCTACAGGCTACAGCTATGGATACCTAAACACAGTGTTTATAGTTATCTGCATAGGCCTAACTCACTCAGCCTACAGTGTTCTTACAGTATGGTATTAGGCCCCTGCGCTATACAGACTATACCATTCGTACAAACTCTCAGCCCAACTGATAGGCTCTCTAAACTACTTTTTCAATGTGCCGCGTAACAAATTTGTATTTTCCGTAACTTTAATATAATACCGCGTGTATTATCGATTTATGTACTGTATCTTATCATCGTAATCACTGCATCTTACAACCATTTATTTACTGTGCATTTGTCCTCCATGTAGGCTAATTAACCTTTAATCTTCAACATTCAGTCATTGTAATATTAGCATATTCAGTTTAAACTATTATAATTGTTGTTTACAGTAACATTCAAATGTTTTATTTAATTAAATAACAAATCTATTTTTTCCTCCTTTGATCGAAAGACCAAATGGTGACCCCCAAACATTCGTCAATTTACTAATTACATAATACAATGGTTACCGCCAAATTAGGAACCTAATAAATTACTGCTTATAACCAGTACACACACACACACACACACACACACACACACACACACACACATATATATATATATATATATATATATATATATATATAATTCTTTCGCGGTCTTTAAAGAAATGGAGATAGCAGACTCGAAAGTTACAAAAAAGAATGAAATAATGGGGACGCATGAGTTCGAAATGGTCCCAACGAAAAACAGGGTGGATTGGAGAGAGGACGAAATAACGATTAACAGCATAATAACGAACAACAATTTAATAACAAATAACGATATAAACAACGTAATACGGAAGGAAGACATACATAGATGAAAGGAAAGAAATAAGTAAAAGTGGCGAAGTAGACAAACGGTACAACGAGCGAAATGATAAAAAGATAATAACTAAAAACATAGAAAATAAACAGCCAAAGAAAAATAATGATAATGCCAAAACTAAGAACTTGGTAAATAATAAAAAGAAAGCAGAAGCGTAGAAAATATCGTATGCAAATACTACGCGAAAGGAAACTGCAGATATCGGGATGGGCAATGCATATATGCACATCCCACATTATGCAAAATGCATTATACAAGTGGATATTGCAAGTTTGATAAGAAATGCATGTTCCACCATCTTACGGTCTGCAACACTTATGAAAGATATGGGAGTTGCAAATACGAAAAAAAATGCCGATACCACCACAGTAGTATAGCCGCAAAAGGGGAGAGTGCAGGAATGTTGCAGGTTATTATGTAATGTTGCAAAGGGGGTGGGGTTGTTGCAAAGGGGGGATGTTGCAAAGGGGGGTTGTTGCAAAGGGGGATGTTGCAAAGGGGGGTGGGGGAAAGGGGTGGGGGGAAAACTTGGAGGCGGCGTTATCCCCCAAGAGAAAGAAGGAGGAGGAGAGAAAGGAGGAGAGGTGTTCACCTGGCAGGAGCCAAGTGCACACTGTTTGTTTGTTTGTTTTTTCTGTTTAAGGTGCTTTCAACCCTGCTGGATTATTGACACCATTTTTTTTTTTTTGTAGAGAAAGGTGGTGAAAGAAGTAGTAGAAGAAAGGAGTTGCGGAGTTGTTTTGCACACTGAGACTTCCAGCCGGTCTGGCGTTGTTTTATAGACTCCTAATCAGCCAGTTGGCTGAGTTGCCAGATAGCGCCATGTATTCCATTGTATACATTATTATCCTAATCAGCCAGTTGGCTGGTTGTCAGATACCTCTTTTTATTATTGCATACATTATGTTATATACGCCTAATCAGCCAGTTGGCTGGTTGTCAGATACCTCTTTTATTATTGCATACATTATTATTATATACGCCTAATCAGCCAGTTGGCTGAGTTGCCAGATAGCGCCATGTATACACTATTATAGACTCCTAATCAGCCAGTTGGCTGGTTGTCAGATACCTCTTTTTTTTATTATTGCATACATTATTATTATAGACTCCTAATCAGCCAGTTGGCTTAGAAGGCTTAAATATTGCCAGATACCTGTTGTATACAGAATACCGGTAGTAGAAGGCATAACAATAAACAACATTGCATCATTCTTTTTATTATAAATATATAGAAAATAAATATACATTTGAGGAATATGCGTATAACAGAAATATATACACACAATTATGGATATATATATATATATATATATATATATATATATATATATATAAATAAAATATACATTTCATATACATTTGAGGAATATGCGTATAACAAATATATACACATAATTATATATAAAATAAAATATACATTTCATCAATATGTACATAACAGAAATATCACACACACAAATATGGTGATATATAAATAAAATATACATTTCATATACACTTCAATATGTACATAACAGTACAGGAGAAATATCAAGCAAAATGTATATATATATATATATATATATATATATATATATATATATAAACACAAATCAATAGAAATATGTACATAATCAAAATATATATATACAATTCACTTTTTTTTCAAAATACTAAAATCGGTCTTAATCGAGTTTACAATTACATCATTATTGCTCTGCATTACGCAGTCTATGCGGCTTAATAATATTTCACCGCTTAAAGTATAGGGAAACCTGTATTCGATATGAATGGCTTTCATATCGTTCAGTACTATTTTTGTTCCCACTTTACAACCGGTTGGCAAGTCATCTTTAAATACGTCTAGAATACAATCAAAAGCACGCACAAAGAGTTCATCGTTAGCTACATTATTAAACACAAGTTTATAAGAACGCTTTTCCAATCGAGGGTTTATTTCTACCGACTCGAGCTTTTCAATCGTGAACTCTTCACTCAACATAACGGCAATTGAAATAATCTTCTAAATCGTTACGGCAACTGCGCGTTATATAAAGAAATAGTTCTTCAGGGTGAACGGTGTAGGTGAGCTCAGCCTTGTACCGATCAATTGCTTTGTACCAAAGTTCATGGTATTTCAAAGAGTCTAAACTTTTTAAATAAACATCCAGCACTAGACCATTCTCACCAGTCCTACACTCGGTAAACCCATCGAGCAGAGCAGTGTATGCGTATTCAAGTACTGTATCAAAATAAAACATATCCGTAACACGCGCGTCTAATATAGGTTTCAGTTTACGGAATCCGACGATTTCAAACATTCTGTCGAGGATGAAACGGTTTCGCGTAGGAATAAGAGCGTTATTATCAGAAGCATTCTTCCACATCAGCCTTATATCAATGCACGGCCGATCGTTATTTATACACAACGTACATACAACGGCGTATGAGGGCGCGTCACTAATCTGCTCTCTTCTTGTACCTACGTTAGCAGGTATTTTATAACGATCTTCACACCACTTATCAACTATCACGAAGATTCTATTCATCTCCTCGATACTTAAATAAACCCGTTTGTTTGTCGGTCTACATTCCGTTTCCAGTACATAGCTAATGGTACCGGAATTACGCCTGAACACGCGCAACGATTTCGTCACGGACACATCGTACGAGGCGTTGAGAATGCTGCTCAAAGGAAGTTCCATCGTATTCGAGGAGCGCACGTCTACTCGGCTCAAGCTCTGAGATAACTATGAGCCGTGTGAGGCACAGGCAGGAACGGTTCGACGGCGGCTGACTCGATGATACGTGAATGGGCATGTTCGTACGACTCGAATTGTTGCACATATTTGTTTTTCCGTTTCGTCACTACCAGCCTACGCACTTTGATAAGAACTAGGCGCTAATCATCTCCACACTCCGGCGCACTATTTGAGAGGAACATATGCTCATATTTTTCCTTTCTACCCATCAAACGATGCTCGTCTCTAAAATCTGTTAAAAACTCACGCATGGCACTAGCCACAACCTCACTATGAACCTCATCATGATATACGTTAATATAGTGATAAAAACACCTAAGATTGTCCATGATCACAAGATTCACATTTTCAGACGTAGGGTATGAGTAATCGACATGGTGTAGCATGACGTAATACCGCTTGTCACACCACCCATCCACAAGGCTCATTATCCATACCTGCTGCTTCTCTTCTGCACGCGTTGTTTCTTTTACTTCACGGTGTATGTGAGACTTTATAAAGTTTAGCCCTGCAGTATACTTCAGCACATCGTCTGTGCAACGAAAGCCTTCAACAGTCTCACCAGAACATCCGTAGAGTATTTGTACATCTTGGAACTTCGCACAATCCAATGTGGTTTTAAAAGAGGCATAGGAGGGGGGAATAGGAAGTTTTTCGGTATCCACCACATCCTCACACTTTACTGAATACCATTTCATAAACGTTGTGCAAGCGATATTAAAGGTAGCCATTTCAATATACGTCTGATCTGAATACACGTCTGATCTCTCGGGCTTACTGCGGTCGACTGACCACGCAGGGACTCCCAGATAGTAGCATGACTCACGCAGTGGGCGGAGCTTAGAACTTTCACACACACACACACACACACACACACACACAAAGGAGAAAGTGAAACGCTATTTGATTTATTGAGATATTCATATATTTACAAATACGATTCGAGATATTCAAGTTATATATATATATATATTTACAAATAGATACGATTATATACAAGACGTGTGAGTTAGAAGCATCATTGGTATCCAAAGGGTACGGTATCATAGGTGCCAGGTAACTGGTAACGTTTCCTATAGGTGTTACGGCACACCATCGTACCCCTAAGTTCCTTCACGCCCCCAGCTTCTGCGCCCGAAAATTGTGGGTGCCTACAATTAGTTGGTGAGGTTCCAAACATACTAGATCCTTCAACGACTCAAAGTTAACAACCTCCCGATTCGCATGGTTGAGCGTAATACCCTTTGCCTTCACGATATATTTCATTTCATCCCCTACCCTGACCCGTACCCCATAAGTCTTAGGTCCTGTTGAGATAAAAGAGTCGGCGTATGCGTCGTCCCCATACTCATCCTTGATCTCATCAGTGAGTTCGCCGAGGAACTCCCCAATAGCGGGCATGTAATCACCCTCCCTCTCTGTGAATATCACGCTATCTGTATCGGCATACAATACTCTCCGCCCAAGAGAATGCAATAGACCCAAAGTTTTATACGGGCGTAGGCTGTTGTGAAGCTCGCCACAGGTATGTTTGTAACCCTTGAGGTATCTGTGGCAAATTCAGTGTTGTTGTACTTTATTACGTAAGTATTACCTACATTCACGATCTCCATGACCTCTTTATCGGGGGCATTGGCATAATCCCAGACATCGCTATAACTTTGTGCCAAATGAATGTTCCCTCTGCCGGTATTCTGAGCAAATTTTCCCCATAGACTGTTTAGACATAACTTTGCACTAAAGCGCTTGCCAGGATTCTTTACAATTTGGACACGATCAAGTTGTATACCTTCGCGGTCGCGGTAACGTTGAATATAGGCCGACTTTTCATCTTCGGTATCAACTCCTCGCGGATACCCTGATGCTTCAACCTTATCCTTCAAAAAGGCGTTTATATATGGTGTGAAAAGGTTGGGGAGCTTCTGAAACCTCCACACCTCGTGTATCTTCAGTATTCTATAACCATGGCGTACGGCTAGGGCCAGCTCAGGACTTGTATATACTTCTATTTATTTTTTTTTTTTTTTTTTTTGTTTTTTTTTTTTTTTTTTGTTTTTTTTTTTCTTTTTTTTTTTTTTTTTTTTTTTTTTTCTGCGGTAGCGGGTTTTTTTTGCTGCTGGGGTATATGGTTACATTCGCCGTTATCCTCTTCCGCGCACTTCACGCACAGGGGAAACATGAGCTTGTCGTCGATAACGACAGGTAAGATCGGCATCCATAAATTGCGTGGGGGGAGTACGTCTACGAAAGAGAGCCCAAAGTAATGATCATTCAAATTTTTTGAAAATTCATTGATGGAGGGTATGCTAGGTCCCACCAGTTTCTCAGGAGCGCCCACGGGGTACGGATTGCTCTTCATCACGTATGGGTATAAAGAACAGAAATCGTAGTAATGGAGCTTCACGCCCTCCGTAGGTGGAAGTATAGTCTGAAAGGATTTGTACGTCCTCCAAACAAGCTATCACCACATTTGAGAGGATCCAGCACCATTGAACGCTTGATCGTTTTTATTTCCTCACGGTATACATCCTGTCTCCATCGTGCATCATATTCATGCTCCCACAAGACTTTGTGAGTGAACTGTGATCCTATAAGTTGATCGCGGGTGCGGGTCGATGCAAGACAGTCGGCAGGAGACCTACCGTTGATATCTCCGGTGATCCGCACTCAGGACGGGGCATCCATGCCACCAGCACCGTTAAAGGATACACAGTCTTCACACCAGTGACACGGTTTTCACTTAACCCATCAACCCAAAAAACACGTCCATTAATCTTAATGGGTACTTCACCCGTGTTGCGGGCGTGCTTTATGTATACACCTGTTTGTTGCTGCAGGTGTATGAGCCAGTAAATAGCCTTGTGTCCGTAACTGCGGGGGTTGTTTCGGTGAATAATGGCTAAGGTGTCTTTAGGCATGAAGTTATTCTTGAACACCGTAAAACATAATGATGCGATGGTGGTTGCGACTTGCAGTGGATCGCATTTGAAACGGGCTATGTACATACTTCTAAAGGCCTGGAAACATACTCTAAGCGCGCGCACATCATTCACGCAATAACGCTCACATTCATCAGCTATATTATAAGGGTTACTTTCATTAAAACTGTCGTAGTATCGATCAAAGTCTTCACGTTCATCCATACAGTCAAAATAATGTTTGGGGGTGGTGGGCCTACGTAGTTTAAAGTCTCGCTGGTGAGGAAAGTGTATGGGAAGTATCCTTTGGAAACTTCAGCTGCTACTCCCATCACCTTGGGTAGCTTTGCTAATTTACAAGGTGTGAATAATAAAGTATCTTTAAATTGTACATTGCCTCTTATCTGCATCTGTATTAATTTGTTGCCTCTTTTCAATGGATCACCTGTAAATATCTCAGAGGATTCGTGTTCAAGCAACTCCTTATAAAGGAACTGCGTGTCAAACTTTGCCCCGTTATGGGCGAGAATATACACAGTCATTTTTTTGAACTTGTCGGCTAACTTGACAATATAGGACACAAATAGTTTCACAGGACTATCGCGACATTCGTTTTAAAAACGTTTGTCGTTTACCGCATTTGGGGCACTCGTCACATTCGATACCCATACACTCATCACAGATGGTCTGGCTCACAAGTAAATGTGGAATTACCTCTTTGGTTTCAGCGTTCGTATATGTTTCTATATCGTAGTACACAGTTATACAAGGGTTATTTTTAGGCTTAGCATCTTTCATATAACACACATGCTTTACTCCATCCGCCTTATATTCCTCCTGGCATGTAGGACAGTGAATTACGTCGCACTTGTGCTTAAATTTTCCCCAATTATCCATTGTGTGAAACATACCACATTCACAGATTCTCATTTTCCTGCACGTACCAATTGATTTATGGAGATCAAAGCAGCTATTATTGAAAAATGTGCGTCTACACACATCACAGTCTCTCTTCTCAACTACACGGCTTTCACATTTGGTGCTTTTACACTGCTCACATACCATGTGACATTCTTTACAATGTCTCACTATATCATCCGCAAACTCGAGGCACCCCTTACACAAATCATGATGTCTCCCATATTTTCGACTTTTGTCATAACTCGCGTAAAGCCCCCTTATATTACGGATGGGGAGATACGTTGTCCCTGACAATCCTAAAATAAGTAGGGGTCTTGTACGATCTCTCACACAGCTTTTAAAAACATACACAGTCCGGCGGCGATCATCCAAACCAAATACAACTATGCGCACATTCATTTCCTGTTCTACCTTTCTCAGCTCTTCAGGACCCATATTACAGTCAAATTCAAGTTCACAGTCTACAGCTAGTTTACGGGCACGCTCAACGATCGTAGGCAGCCAAATTTTTTGAGTCCGTGTATTTTGTACAGTAAACATACGTGCTAAGAGTACTGCTATAAACCGCAACCACGATCGACGTTTATATGCCTTCGGTAAATAGTTGGAGAATTGAAGTTAAGAGTGTACGGTATGGCACTATGACCCGCAACACGGTATACATGGTCAATATTTACCGTGAAGTTGTCCATATTGAAGGCTATACTACTTTGGACGGCTTGCATTATACGCCCTAATATATATTCTACATCTTCAGCAGCCAAACGTCTGAACGGTACTATCACCCAATAATCGTCTACATCACCGTCATCTGACCCGAACCCAAAGGACAGACTCGTCCTGACCTCACGCTCGTCGCGATTCTGAAGAGCAAACTCTATAATATGCGTACTACCCTGCGTATCCCGCGCTCAATTCCATTGCTATACAGGGCTCTAGGGTCGACCCTGACTCTATACCGATTTCTAGTCAAGGCGGGGTGGGGGCTGCGGCGCACTAACTCGAACGTAATAACATCCTCAACAGAACGGGGGCGGATGAATTAGGGGGTATATTAGGTGCTGCTGATGGGGGCCCTGTTGCGTAGGAGGGTTGGGGATCTATTATTGTAGACTTAACAGAACGGGGGCGGAATAAGGGGGAGGTGCTGCTGCTGGGGAGGTTGTTGCGTAAGAGGTTGAGGGTTGGGGATCTGCTGCAACAGGTACGTATTTCGGCCGCTTTATACCTGATGTGGGGTTCTCATACCTCCGCTTTGGACGTGCAACCTGTATCGCTGGTTCAGGGAGGAGATCACACTGTCGTCGAGGTCATCCGTAATGATAGGGTGCTCTACCTCATCGTCGGTTCTGTGGGAGAAGAAATATAAGGATCAGCACTCAAAATTTGTAATATTTTGTAAATGACCCACTTAGGAGTGTGACGTGTTAGAAATGGACTCTGTAGAAAAATTCAGATTCACGAGCCCATCCACATGTATTATATCTGGACCTACAGGATGTGGTAAAACTGTGTTTATGCTTAAAATCATTAAAGAAAAGGGCGAGATGTTCTCGAAATTTGTGCATAAAGTTATATGGTGCTATTCGACGTATCAATCAGCGTTCAACGAGTACCAAGATGATTTTGTTCCACAAAGGTGTATATGACGTTAATTCGCTAAAGGGAACTGAACATACAATCATTGTAATTGACGATCTCATGTTGGAGATGGATAAAACGTTTGCCGAGACATTTACAGTATACTCCCACCATCTTAACATAAGCGTGTTCTTCATCAATCACATGTTAAGATGGTGGGAGTTACTGTAAATGTCTCGGCAAACGTTTTATCCATCTCCAACATGAGATCGTCAATTACAATGATTGTATGTTCAGTTCCCTTTAGCGAATTAACGTCATATACACCTTTGTGGAACAAATATATCTTGGTACTCGTTGAACACTGATTGATACGTCGAATAGCACCATATAACTTTATGCACAAATTTCGAGAACATCTCGCCTTTTCTTTCTTTAATGATTTTAAGCATAAACACAGTTTTACCACATCCTGTAGGTCCAGATATAATACATGTGGATGGGCTCGTGAATCTGAATTTTTCTACAGAGTCCATTTCTAACACGTCACACTCCTAATGGGTCATTTACAAAATATTACAAATTTTGAGTGCTGATCCTTATATTCTTCTCCCACAGAACCGACGATGAGGTAGAGCACCCTATCATTACGGATGACGATGACAGTGTAGTTGTGATCTCCTCCCCTGAACCCTCACCAGCGATACAGGTTGCACGTCCAAAGCGGAGGTATGAGAACCCCACATCAGGTATAAAGCGGCCGAAATACGTACCTGTTGCAGCAGACCCCCAACCCTCAACCTCTTACGCAACAACCTCCCCAGCAGCACCTAATATACCCCCTTATTCCGCCCCCCGTTCTGTTAAGTCTACAAGAATAGATCCCCAACCCTCCTACGCAACAGGGCCCCATCAGCAGCACCTAATATACCCCTAATTCCGCCCCCCGTTCTGTTGAGGATGTTATTACGTTCGAGTTAGTGCGCGCCGCAGCCCCCACCCCCGCCTTGACTAGAAATCGGTATAGAGTCAGGGTCGACCATAGAGCCCTGTATAGCAATGGAATTGAGCGCGGGATACGCAGGGTTGTAGAGCGTATTATAGAGTTTGCTCTTCAGAATCGCGACGAGCGTGAGGTCAGGACGAGTCTGTCCTTTGGGTTCGGGTCAGATGACGGTGATGTAGACGATTATTGGGTGATAGTACCGTTTAGACGTTTGGCTGCTGAAGATGTAGAATATATATTAGGGCGTATAATGCAAGCCGTCCAAAGTAGTATAGCCTTCAATATGGACAACTTCACGGTAAATATTGACCGTGTATTCCGTGTTGCGGGTCATAGTGCCATACCGTACACTCTTAACTTCAATTCTCCAACTATTTACCGAAGGCATATAAACGTCGATCGTGGTTGCGGCTTTATAGCAGTACTCTTAGCACGTATTTTTAAAGTACAAAATACACGGACTCAAAAAATTTGGCTGCCTACGATCGTTGAGCGTGCCCGTAAACTAGCTGTAGACTGTGAACTTGAATTTGACTGTAATATGGGTCCTGAAGAGCTGAGAAAGGTAGAACAGGAAATGAATGTGCGCATAGTTATATTTGGTTTGGATGATCGCCGCCGGACTGTGTATGTTTTTAAAAGCTGTGTGAGAGATCGTACAAGGCCCCTACTTATTTTAGGATTGTCAGGGACAACGTATCTCCCGATCCGTAATATAAGGGGGCTTTACGCGAGTTAAGACAAAAGTCGAAAATATGGGAGACATCATGATTTGTGTAAGGGGTGCCTCGAGTTTGCGGATGATATAGTGAGACATTGTAAAGAATGTCACATGGTATGTGAGCAGTGTAAAAGCACCAAATGTGAAAGCCGTGTAGTTGAGAAGAGAGACTGTGATGTGTGTAGACGCACATTTTTCAATAATAGCTGCTTTGATCTCCATAAATCAATTGGTACGTGCAGGAAAATGAGAATCTGTGAATGTGGTATGTTTCACACAATGGATAATTGGGGAAAATTTAAGCACAAGTGCGACGTAATTCACTGTCCTACATGCCAGGAGGAATATAAGGCGGATGGAGTAAGCATGTGTGTTATATGAAAGATGCTAAGCCTAAAAATAACCCTTGTATAACTGTGTACTACGATATAGAAACATATACGAACGCTGAAACCAAAGAGGTAATTCCACATTTACTTGTGAGCCAGACCATCTGTGATGAGTGTATGGGTATCGAATGTGACGAGTGCCCCAAATGCGGTAAACGGACAAACGTTTTTAAAACGAATGTCAGCGATAGTCCTGTGAAACTATTTGTGTCCTATATTGTCAAGTTAGCCGACAAGTTCAAAAAAATGACTGTGTATATTCTCGCCCATAACGGGGCAAAGTTTGACACGCAGTTCCTTTATAAGGAGTTGCTTGAACACGAATCCTCTGAGATATTTACAGGTGATCCATTGAAAAGAGGCAACAAATTAATACAGATGCAGATAAGAGGCAATGTACAATTTAAAGATACTTTATTATTCACACCTTGTAAATTAGCAAAGCTACCCAAGGTGATGGGAGTAGCAGCTGAAGTTTCCAAAGGATACTTCCCATACACTTTCCTCACCCAGCGAGACTTTAAACTACGTAGGCCCACCACCCCCCAAACATTATTTTGACTGCATGGATGAACGTGAAGACTTTGATCGATACTACGACAGTTTTAATGAAAGTAACCCTTATAATATAGCTGATGAATGTGAGCGTTATTGCGTGAATGATGTGCGCGTGCTTAGAGTATGTTTCCAGGCCTTTAGAAGTATGTACATAGCCCGTTTCAAATGCGATCCACTGCAAGTCGCAACCACCATCGCATCATTATGTTTTACGGTGTTCAAGAATAACTTCATGCCTAAAGACACCTTAGCCATTATTCACCGAAACAACCCCCGCAGTTACGGACACAAGGCTATTTACTGGCTCATACACCTGCAGCAACAAACAGGTGTATACATAAAGCACGCCCGCAACACGGGTGAAGTACCCATTAAGATTAATGGACGTGTTTTTTGGGTTGATGGGTTAAGTGAAAACCGTGTCACTGGTGTGAAGACTGTGTACTCCTTTAACGGTTGCTGGTGGCATGGATGCCCCCGTCCTGAGTGCGGAGTCACCGGAGATATCAACGGTAGGTCTCCTGCCGACTGTCTTGCATCGACCCGCACCCGCGATCAACTTATAGGATCACAGTTCACTCACAAAGTCTTGTGGGAGCATGAATATGATGCACGGATGGAGACAGACGATGTATACCGTGAGGAAATAAAAACGATCAAGCGTTCAATGGTGCTGGATCCTCTCAAATGTGGTGATAGCTTGTTTGGAGGACGTACAAATCCTTTCAGACTATACTTCCCACCTACGGAGGGCGTGAAGCTCCATTACTACGATTTCTGTTCTTTATACCCATACGTGATGAAGAGCAATCCGTACCTCGTGGGCGCTCCTGAGAAACTGGTGGGGCCTAGCCTACCATCCATCAATGAATTTTCAAAAATTTGAATGATCATTACTTTGGGCTCTCTTTCGTAGACGTACTCCCCCACGCAATTTATGGATGCCGATCTTACCTGTCGTTATCGACGACAAGCTCATGTTTCCCCTGTGCGTGAAGTGCGCGGAAGAGGATAACGGCGAATGTAACCATATACCCCACCAGCGTAAGATCAGAGGCGTATATACAAGTCCTGAGCTGGCCCTAGCCGTACGCCATGGTTATAGAATACTGAAGATACACGAGGTGTGGAGGTTTCAGAAGCTCCCCAACCTTTTCACACCATATGTAACGCCTTTTTGAAGGATAAGGTTGAAGCATCAGGGTATCCGCGAGGAGTTGATACCGAAGATGAAAAGTCTGCCTATATTCAACGTTACCGCGACCGCGAAGGTATACAACTTGATCGTGTCCAAATTGTAAAGAATCCTGGCAAGCGCTTTAGTGCAAAATTGTGTCTAAACAGTCTATGGGGAAAATTTGCGCAGAATACCGGCAGAGGGAACATTCATTTGGCACAAAGTTATAGCGATGTCTGGGATTATGCCAATGCCCCCGATAAAGAGGTCATGGAGATCGTGAATGTAGGTAATACTTACGTAATAAAGTACAACAACACTGAATTTGCCACAGATACCTCAAGGGTTACAAACATACCTGTGGCGAGCTTCACAACAGCCTACGCCCGTATAAAACTTTGGGGTCTATTGCATTCTCTCGGGCGGAGAGTATTGTATGCCGATACAGATAGCGTGATATTCACAGAGAGGGAGGGTGATTACATGCCCGCTATTGGGGAGTTCCTCGGCGAGCTCACTGATGAGATCAAGGATGAGTATGGGGACGACGCATACGCCGACTCTTTTATCTCAACAGGACCTAAGACTTATGGGGTACGGGTCAGGGTAGGGGATGAAATGAAATATATCGTGAAGGCAAAGGGTATTACGCTCAACCATGCGAATCGCGAGGTTGTTAACTTTGAGTCGTTGAAGGATCTAGTATGTTTGCAACCTCACCAACTAATTGTAGGCACCCACAATTTTCGGGCGCAGAAGCTGGGAGGCGTGAAGGAACTTAGGGGTACGATGGTGTTCCGTAACACCTATAGGAAACGTTACCAGTTACCTGGCACCTATGATACCGTACCCTTTGGATACCAATGATGCTTCTAACTCACACGTCTTGTATATAATCGTATCTATTTGTAAATATATATATATATATATAACTTGAATATCTCGTTTATTAAATAAATCAAATAGCGTTTCACTTTCTCCTTTGTGTGTGTGTGTGTGTGTGTGTGTGTGTGTAGGTGAAAGTTCTAAGCTCCGCCCACTGCGTGAGTCATGCTACTATCTGGAGTCCCTGCGTGGTCAGTCGACCGCAGTAAGCCCGAGAGATCAGACGTGTATTCAGATCAGACGTATATTGAAATGGCTACCTTTAATATCGCTTGCACAACGTTTATGAAATGGTATTCAGTAAAGTGTGAGGATGTGGTGGATACCGAAAAACTTCCTATTCCCCCCTCCTATGCCTCTTTTAAAACCACATTGGATTGTGCGAAGTTCCAAGATGTACAAATACTCTACGGATGTTCTGGTGAGACTGTTGAAGGCTTTCGTTGCACAGACGATGTGCTGAAGTATGCTGCAGGGCTAAACTTTATAAAGTCTCACATACACCGTGAAGTAAAAGAAACAACGCGTGCAGAAGAGAAGCAGCAGGTATGGATAATGAGCCTTGTGGATGGGTGGTGTGACAAGCGGTATTACGTCATGCTACACCATGTCGATTACTCATACCCTACGTCTGAAAATGTGAATCTCGTGATCATGGACAATCTTAGGTGTTTTTATCACTATATTAACGTATATCATGATGAGGTTCATAGTGAGGTTGTGGCTAGTGCCATGCGTGAGTTTTTAACAGATTTTAGAGACGAGTATCGTTTGATGGGTAGAAAGGAAAATATGAGCATATGTTCCTCTCAAATAGTGCGCCGGAGTGTGGAGATGATTAGCTCCTAGTTCTTATCCAAAGTGCGTAGGCTGGTAGTGACGAAACGGAAAAACAAATATGTGCAACAATTCGACTCGCGGAACAAGCCCATTCACGTATCATCGAGTCAGCCGCCCGTCGAACCATTCCTGCCTGTGCCTCACACGGCTCATAGTTATCTCAGAGCTTGAACCGAGTGGACGTGCGCTCCTCGAATACGATGGAACTTCCTTTGAGCAGCATTCTCAACGCCTCGTACGATGTGTCCGTGACGAAATCGTTGCGCGTGTTCAGGCGTAATTCCGGTACCATTAGCTATGTACTGGAAACGGAATGTAGACCGACAAACAAACGGGTTTATTTAAGTATCGAGGAGATGAATAGAATCTTTGTGATAGTTGATAAGTGGTGTGAAGATCGTTATAAAATACCTGCTAACGTAGGTACAAGAAGAGAGCAGATTAGTGACGCGCCCTCATACGCCGTTGTATTACGTTGTGTATAAATAACGATCGGCCGTGCATTGATATAAGGCTTATGTGGAAGAATGCTTCTGATAATAACGCTCTTATTCTACGCGAACCGTTTCATCCTCGACAGAATGTTTGAAATCGTCGGATTCCGTAAACTGAAACCTATATTAGACGCGCGTTTACGGATATGCTTTATTTTGATACAGTTCTTGAATACGCATACACTGCTCTGCTCTGCTGGGGTTTACGAGTGTAGACTGGTGAGAATGGTCTAGTGCTGGATGTTTATTTAAAAAGTTTAGACTCTTTGAAATACATGAACTTTGGTACAAAGCAATTGATCGGTACAAGGCTGAGCTCACCTACACCGTTCACCCTGAAGAACTATTTCTTTATATAGCGCGCAGTTGCCGTAACGATTTAGAAGATTATTTCAATTGCCGTTATGTTGAGTGAAGAGTTCACGATTGAAAAGCCCGAGTCGGTAGAAATAAACCCTCGATTGGAAAAGCATTCTTAAAACTTGTGTTTAATAATGTAGCTAACGATGAACTCTTGTGCGTGCTTTTGATTGTATTCTAGACGTATTTAAAGATGACTTGCCAACCGGTTGTAAAGTGGGGACAAAAATAGTACTGAACGATATGAAAGCCATTCATATCGAATACAGGCTTCCCTATACTTTAAGCGGTGAAATAATATTAAGCCGCATATACTGCGTAATGCAGAGCAATAATGATGTAATTGTAAACTCGATTAAGACCGAGTTTAGTATTTTGAAAAAAAAGTGAATTGTATATATATTTTGCTTGACGATTATACGCATATTTCTATTGATTTGTGTTTATATATATATATATATATATTTTGCTTGATATTTCTCCTGTACTGTTATGTACATATTGAAGTGTATATGAAATGTATATTTTATTTTATATATCACCATAATTGTGTGTGTGTGTGTGTGTGTATATTTCTCCTGTACTGTTATGTACATATTGAAATGTATATTTATTTGAAATGTATATTTATTTGAAATCTTATATATATATATATATCCATAATTGTGTGTATATATTTCTGTTATGTACATATTGAAATGTATATTTATTTTATATATAATTGTGTGTATATATTTCTGTTATACACATATTCCTCAAATGTATATTTATTTTCTATATATTTATAATAAAAAGAATGATGCAATGTTGTTTATTGTTATGCCTTCTACTACCGGTATTCTAATAATGTATACAACGGTATCTGGCAATATTTAAGCCTTCTAAGCCAACTGGCTGATTAGGAGTCTATAATAGTGTATACAATGGAATACATGGCGCTATCTGGCAACTCAGCCAACTGGCTGATTAGGCGTATATAATAATAATGTATGCAATAATACTGCTAAAAAGAGGTATCTGACAACCATTTACAGCCAACTGGCTGATTAGGAGTCTATAATAGTGTATACAATGGTATCTGGCAACTCTGTCTTCGGAATACATGGCGCTATCTGGCAACTCAGCCAACTGGCTGATTAGGCGTATATAATAATAATAATGTATACAATAATACTGCTAAAAAGAGGTATCTGACAACCATTTACAGCCAACTGGCTGATTAGGAGTCTATAATAGTGTATACAATGGTATCTGGCAACTCTGTCTTCGGAATACATGGCGCTATCTGGCAACTCAGCCAACTGGTTGATTAGGCGTATATAATAATAATGTATGCAATAATACTGCTAAAAAGAGATATCTGACAACCATTTACAGCCAACTGGCTGATTAGGAGTCTATAATAATGTATACAATGGTATCGCGGTATCTGGCAACTCAAGCCAATTACGCCAACTGGCTGATTAGGAGCCTATAAAACAACGCCAACTCAGCTGGAAGTCTTAGTGTGCACTTGGCTCCTGCCAGGTGAACACCTCTCCTCCTTTCTCTCCTCCTCCTTCTTTCTCTTGGGGGATAACGCCGCCTCCAAGTTTTCCCCCCACCCCCCTTTCCCCCACCCCTTTGCAACAACCCCCTTTGCAACAACCCCCTTTGCAACAACCCCTTCCCCCTTTGCAACATTACATAATAACCTGCAACATTCCTGCACTCTCCCCTTTTGCGGCTATACTACTTCGGAATATAGTATTTCGAAAAACTCCATATAAATATTGGAGAGGAGGGGCGATAAGGGGTTGCCCATGGCCATCCCAAAACTTGTTGATAATACTCGTTATTGAAAGTGAATTTACAGTCTTTGATGCAAAGCTTAATAAGTTCCAAAACAATGTGTGAAGGTAGTGGCAGGTCATACTTATGTAATTCTTGGGAGAGAAGTCAAGCATATCATCAATCGGCACTTTTGTAAACAATGAACAAACGTCAAAACTGATCAATCTATCGTTAGTTTCAGTACGTGCATTATTCAATTTTTCAGTAAGATCCATGGAATTTTTTACATGTGAATCAGAGATAGTTCCGAGAATGGGGGACAAGACTTTGACAAGCCATTTGGAGAGTTTATAAGTAATAGAGCCCACCGAGCTAATAATAGGGCGCATAGGGTTGCCAGGTTTGTGGGTTTTAATAAGACCGTAAAGGTAGGGCAGAGAAGGTGAAGTGGACATGAAAAGCGGAATTAAGTCCTTATGATCTTTGAGAATGCGTTTCAAGCCACTATTAAATGATTTGATGACGTCATCCTGCGGGTTCTTCCTAAGTTTGCTGTATGTGGCGGGGTCCTGGAGAAGCTCGTTCATCTTTCCGATGTAGTCCACTTTGTCCATAATAACTATGGTGTTAGCCTTGTCTGCTTTAGTAATATGGAGCTCCCCATCTTTTTTTAATTGTGAGAGGCTATCGCGAAAACGTTTAGGAAAGTTATCTTCGTAATTACCATTCGCCGCACTATAAACGAGGCCTTTAACTATGTTAAACAAATACTGAGGGAGATTACACTGTTTTTCAAAACACGCGAGGACTGTAACAAATTTGTAAAGCCGAAGGTTTTTAACAATAAACAAGGACATACCATATCCAAGGGCACTTTTTGCATCGTCACTAATGTTTTTCGAAGAAAGGTTCAAAACACACTTTGAGCTTGCTTTTTACTCCACTGACTATCTCGAATGAGACTTTTAATTATTTCGATCCAAAATGTTACGAAGTGAAGTAGTTCTCCGACGCAACTCGTTTGTAAATTTCATCAAACAAAGGTTGAATCCACGGTTGGGAATAACGGTTACAAAATTATGTTTGGCGATGTTTAAATTTTTGAAGGCGGACCACTCATTTTGTCTGGTGACTTCAATATGTTTCTTTAAAATAATCTGCTGAAGTTGTTTGAACGGATGGTCGTCAATTTGTCTGAGGCGAATCGGAAGCAGGGATTTGGGAAGAAACTTGCTCCTCCAGAGCAATGAACACCACGCGTTTCCTTCGGCTTGCTGTTCCCTCTCTTGTCTCCGTTTGGTGTCCGTGTTTTCTTCTACATTAATGAGGGGCATGCAATTCGTATCCGACGGAAGTTTCTTACTAAGTGTCTGGAGGAGCAAGTTCTTCCCAAATCCCTGCTTCCGATTCGCCTCGACAAATTGACGACCATCCGTTCAACAACTTCAGCAGATTAATTTTAAAGAAACATATTGAAGTCACCAGACAAAATGAGTGGTCCGCCTTCAAAATTTAAACATCGCCAACATAATTTTGTAACCGTTATTCCCCAACCGTGGATCCAACCTTTGTTTGATGAAATTTACAACGAGTTGCGTCGGAGAACTACTTCACTTCGTAACATTTTGGATCGAAAAAAAAAGTCTCATTCGAGATAGTCAGTGGAGTAAAAAAGCAAGCTCAAAGTGTGTTTTGAACCTTTCTTCGAAAAACATTAGTGACGATGCAAAAGTGCCCTTGGATATGGTATGTCCTTTTTTATTGTTAAAAAACCTTCGCTTTACAAATTTGTTACAGTCTCGCGTGTTTTGAAAAACAGTGTAATCTCCCTCAGTATTTTTTAACATAGTTAAAGGCCTTGTTTATAGTGCGGCGAATGGTAATTACGAAGATAACTTTCCTAAACGTTTTCGCAATAGCCTCTCACAATTAAAAAAAGATGGGGGCTCCATATTACTAAAGCAGACAAGGCTAACACCATAGTTATTATGGACAAAGTGGACTACATCGGAAAGATGAACGAGCTTCTCCAGGACCCCGCCACATACACCAAACTTAGGAAGAACCCGCAGGATGACGTCATCAAATCATTTAATAGTGGCTTGAAACGCCTTCTCAAAGATCATAAGGACTTAATTCCGCTTTTCATGTCCACTTCACCTGCTCTGCCCTACCTTTACGGTCTTATTAAAACCCACAAACCTGGTAACCCTATGCACCCTTTATTAGCTCGGTGGGCTCTATTACTTATAAACTCTCCAAATGGCTTGTCAAAGTTTTGTCCCCCATTCTCGGAACTATCTCTGATTCACATGTAAAAAATTCCATGGATCTTACGGAAAAATTGAATAATGCACGTACTGAACTAACGATAAATTGATCAGTTTTGATGTTTGTTCATTGTTTACAAAAGTGCCGATTGACGATATGCTTGACTTTCTCTCCCAAGAATTACATAAGTATGACCTGCCACTACCTTCACACATTGTTTTGGAACTCATTAAGCTTTGCATCAAAGACTGTAAATTCACTTTCAATAACGAGTATTATCAACAAGTTTTTGGGATGGCTATGGGCAACCCCTTATCGCCCCTCCTCTCCAATATTTATATGGAGTTTTTCGAAATTACCTATATTCCGAGAATCCTGGGGGTTGGCATCCCTTGGTTACGGTACGTCGACGATATTTTGTGTATCTGGCCCATGAATCGTGACCTGGATAGCTTCCTCCTTCAGTTAAATGATCAAGTCCCCTCCATTAAGTTTACTTTAGAAGTTGAGCAAGACAATTCAATCCCATTTTTGGATGTGCGTGTACATAGGGAAAACCCAGGTTTTAAGTTTAGTATCTATCGGAAAACGACAAACAATTTGTCCTACGTACACTTTTACTCGGGACATGATACCCCCACTAAGAAGGCCATATTTTCATCAATGTTTCTCCGCGCCCTTAGGATCGCCAGTCCGGAATACATCGATGCCGAATTGGAAAAAATCAACGGTATTGGAAGTGATTTGTGTTATCCATCTGCGTTTATGGAATCTTGTCTCAACAAGGCAAAACGAACTTTCTATCGTGTCAATATTAACACTCGTACTTTGTCAAAAAATATTTTAGTACTTCCATTTTCCCGGGCTTTTTAGGCATTGCTAATGTACAAACTTTTGGATATTAATGTAGTATTTTCATATAACAATATTGTGAAAAATATCATAGTAAAAAATAGCCCTACCAATAATTCAGGCATTATCTATAAATTGGTTGTAAACAATGTGATTCCTTTTACATAGGTCAGACGGGAAAGGATTTGCACACACGTATAAAACAGCATCAATATTCCGTTAGAACAGGACAGTTGTCCAGTGCCCTTTTGTCCATTTGTCAGAGTTAGCCCACTGTATTGATTGGAATAATGCTTCAGTTTTATTCCATCCAAGCAACATTGTTAATAGAAATATTCTTGAGTCTGCCATTATCCAACTTTCAAATAACTTCAACATAAGCAAAGGTCTTTTTCAACTCGATCCTGTTATTTTGAATTCCTTTAAAACAGATTTAGATAAGAAGGGTAAAACATTAAATCTTTGGTAAACTTGTCTTCTACTTTATTAACTTTTAATTTGCATTTTATTTTTTTATATATATCGAAACCTGACCATAGGCAGCAGTGTGTTAAAACCCGGGCAGAGTTCCAGTATAAATTTGTATTTTTATAATCCATTTGATCTTGTGCTAAAAATCGATATTTTTCCTTACAAATCTGTACGCCTCACTGGTAATCCTTTAAGGTTTTAATTTTTAATTTTTTTATTTTACTTCTCTGTTTATTGTATATATATGTATGTATGTATGTATTTGTATATATAGATATGTATGTATATATATATATATATATATTATATATATATATATATATGTGTGTGTGTGTGTGTGTGTATGTTATTTATTTTTTCTTTTTTTCTTTCTGTAACCTATATATAGGCTTAACCTTTTTATGTACTTCAGTGTTCCTGAGGATGTCATTAGACGAAAGCGCTTGAGCACCATTTTGTGTTTCCTTTCCTTCGTGGTTTATTCATCATATATATATATATATATCTATATTATATATCTATATATATATATATATATATATATATATATATCTATATATCTATATATATATCTATATATATATATATATATATAATATATCTATATATAATATATATATATATATCTATATATCTATATATATATATATATATATATATATATATATATATATATACACAACGAGTTTGTAAAATTTTTGAAGAAAGTTCGTAATATGGATTTTAATTTAGTCAACCATTTAAATTAAAGAAAAATAAATTCTCTCAAAAGAAAGAAAAAATGGGAAACATTTTATAGGAACTAATAAATCTGTAATTTTTAGAACCCATTGAAAATGAAAATGAAAATGAAAAGGTTTATTGGCAAACTATAGTCCACATGACAAATATTATTAATACAATGACAGTTCATATACTAAGGATAGAAATATAAATACAGTTGATTAGAAATAATACAGTAATGTCGGAGTTAAGTGGATCTACACATAGACGTTTTCGTACCAAGAATTCCATAGTTTAGAGTGCCCGGCACTCCCAAAGTGGTCTGTACAGACCCCCAGGGGTCAGTAGGAAGCTTCCAGGGGGTCTCTAAGCTTTTGGAAAAATAGTAACATTAACTATATTAAAATAAATTTCCATTTCACACTAGACATTCGGTAAGTGTTTATTAAACTGGTTTAATGAGTGTAGAATGTTTAATTTTACATTAATTTAAAAGCTATCTATGTTTATGAAATATACTATAGTTTGTAACTGAATTCATAATTTTTTTTTGTGGGGGGTCTATGTCCGTACGGAATTAATATTTAGGGGTCCTTGGTGGTGAAAGTTTGGGAACCCCTGATCGCCTTTAGACGTTAAACGGTTACAAGGAGTTACAAAGAAAAGAAGTACCTCAAAAGGCCTTGCGGCCCATACCGAGGAGGTACCAATGGCAACGGGTGCCAGGGGATAAACGGCAGGACTCTTCGATAGCTTGGATAATCGGGTTGGTTGATTTTTTAAATCTTTGCATCAGACTGTATTGAGCACGTCTTGTTACCTCCGGGAAAATAGGGACATTGCGGGTAGTAAACATTTGCGAAGCTGAGCATCTCGGGAGTAATTTATGTAAGAGTCTAAAAGAACTGTTGTACAGCAAATTTAGGGTTCTGCCAGAACCTTTTTTATAATTCACCCAGATTTGCTGTCCGTAAATATTACTGCAGAAAGTACGAAAGAGTGTGTCTTTAGCTTCACTTGTACAAAATCGAAAGTTCCTTCTAGTCATATTCGCTTTTGCACAAAGGCTTCGAGATTGTTTTGTTATATCCGAGTCATCACTCAAGGAGCTTGTAATAGTTTGACCCAAATACTTAAACTGTTGTACTTCCTCAATAACTTCACCTTTCAATTTAAACCTAATATCAGCTGGCTGTTTACAGCTTTTAGGATGAAAATGCATAACCTTAGTTTTTGTAACATTAAAAGGAATATCATGTTTCTGCGAATACACTTTGCAGATTTTTGGTAGCCGATCCAGATCTTTAACAGAGGGACTTATTAACACCATATCATCGGCATAAACTAAGTTATTTATCCTTGTGTTATTAAAAACTGCATTTTATATAATATATATATATATATATATATATATATATATATATATATATATATATATACAGGGTGTACCAAAAACTGTGACCCTAAAAGAAATATTAATAACTTTTTTATTAAAGGTGCTAGAAGTAAATACTAAAAACTAAAATAACAAGTGAAGATGTAAGTTTTTGATACTGTATACGTAATTATTATCAAAAACATATCGTTACTTTAAAATGTTAAAAAAAAATTCTACAAAATTTTCTCATAAAAGAAATTTATCATGAAGGGTGGCTTAGTCTAACCAAAGGCCTTGTGACGGCGAGTCCTACGGACCGGACTAGACTAGCCTAATCATTCACTTACTCGTTCCGGACCTAGTCTAATCACTCGCTCGTTCTAGCAAGTTGGCGGCCAAAAAAACATCTTATGATACAAACTGTACAGAATTTCACCCACCCTCAGATGACGACACCACAAGAAAAAGCTGAACTAGTCAGGTATGTTTACGAAAGTAAATCAATCATCACAGCACAAAGAAGATTTCAAGTTAAACACAATAAACAGGCACCAGGAAAGAAGAGCATAAAAAGATGGGTGAAAACGTTTGAAGAGACTGGATCCGTCCTTAAGAGAAAGAGTTGTGGACGCCCGAGTAAGGCTCTAGAAAGGTCGCAAGCTGTTATGGAAGCATTTCACACGAATCCAAAAACGTCAATAAGGAGAGTTTCAGTTGAGTTAAACATCCCACGATCGTCAGTTCACAGAATCCTTCACAAAAATCTGTAAGAATTGCTACTTGCCAGGAACTAATCGAGTTCATTGATTCAGACTCAAATTTCCTGAAAAACGTCATCTTCACTGACGAGGCAACGTTTCATACATCTGGAAAACTTAACCACCACAATTGTAGAATTTGGGGACCAGAAAATCCACGTGAGACCTTTGAACATGAACGTGATTCGCCCAAAGTGAATGTTTGGTGTGGAATGTCACGTTTTCGAATTTATGGTCCGTATTTATTTGAAGAACGGACTGTTACAGGTGCCTCGTACTTAAAGATGTTAAAAGATTTCTTTGTGCCACTACTAAAAGAAACTCCTGAATCATTTCGAACCATAATCTTTCAACAAGACGGAGCCCCGCCTCATTATGCTAGAGTCGTTCAAGAATTTCTAAACGAGACTTTCCCAAGACGATGGATTGGTAGAGGAGGACCAATGAAATGGCCCGCTCGCTCCCCCATTTAACGCCTTTAGATTTTTATCTTTGGGGTTATGTTAAGTCTAAAGTTTACCATAACAAACCGAGAAACATTGTATAATTGAAACAGCGTATTCAGGAAACTATCACATCCATCTCCCCATCTGTACTGGAGCGTGCCCTTGAAGAATTTGAACGTAGAATTAGATTGGTTATAGTAAATGATGGAAAACATGTAGAGGTTTACTAGTGCATGGGAATAAAACATTCGCTTGTTATTTTATTTTTTAGTATTTACTTCTAGCACCTTTAATAAAAAGTTATTAATATTTCGTTTAGGGTCACTCTTTTTGGGACACCCTGTGTATATATATATATATATATATATATAGAGAGAGAGAGAGAGAGAGAGAGAGAGAGAGAGAGAGAGAGAGCTGGACATTGCGTTAACACGCATTGAAAATAACTGCATTTTCAGTGTCCGAGGTGGGTATTTTCAATCTTTCATCTCCTCGACCAGTGAACTCTGAAACAATCTTCCTCAATCCATCTTTACCCCTGTGTATGACCTCGAATCTTTCAAATGCAGTGTTCAGGCATCTCGAGAACCCTCGACCTTGATTTTGGCTCTCTTCTTCTTCTATGAGGAGGCGTTTTTGTGGGCATTCCCCCTTGGCCCCGCCTTCTTGCATAAAAAAATATACATATATACATACTTCCACTTAAACTATGAAAACGTCGATAATATATATAATAGCCGGCCAGAGAAAAAAGGGAATCTGTATATTTTACTTAAAATGTAAATATCTCAGATACTGAAGATAAGATGTAATAAATATTTTTTGTAATTCGAAATCCATTTGAGCAATGAACGAACCGAAGTATAGTTTAAGAAAATGCAATTTGTATTCACTTTGTTTTTAATACATGTATCATATTATGTAGTACTATATATCCTCATAAACTATCTTTTAATAAACACATTTCATCCGTTAAACTTTATAACCACCTAATTAATTTTATGTTAAATGACCAACCAACCATTTACTTTTCCGAGATGTTCTCCCTCTTTCTCTTTTCTTGAACGTGGCCTTCGTCTTTTCCCGCATCTATTGTTGAAGGTGTGAATTGCGTTTTTCCATAATGTTTTTAGTATGATTTTATAATTTATTTCGTAGTTATTGTATTCGTTATTTGGTTTTAGCATTATTTTACTTGGTTATTTTATCTACAATATGTAATTTGTCTTGTTTACTGTACCTAAATTCCACTGAAGATGTTCCTACGATGGAACGAAACGTCTGAATTAAATAAAAATGCTAAAAGTTTGACGACACTCTTCATATTTCTCAATAGAATAAGGTTCCCACCGAACACACCAATTTCAAATATATATATATTGTGTGTGTGTGTATATATATATATATATATTATATATAGGGTGTGGCAAAATGTTGCACCATAGGCAGAGCGTAATTTTTCTAATATATTTTTGGGGTTTTCTGTTTCCGGACAAGTATTCAAATTGTGAAAAATGTTGAACAGTGCTGTCTGAAACTTATTAAAAAATTAATTCAAACATTTATTATAAGAGCATATTTCTTTGAGGCCTCACTTTTGCCACACCCTAAAACACACACACGTATATATATTTTGTTTTAATTGGGGTTGTTTAACCTCCTTCGCAACATCTAAGGTCATATGACGGAGGGGACCTACAGCTTTACGTGGGATCCGAACCACGACGGGTCGCTACATAATCTGGGCGCGGAGGACGGTCTCCCATCCAACTACTACCCAGACCCAATGTCGCTTAACTTCGCTGATCTCCGGGAAGCGGTGTTGCGAGCGGTGTTACGACATCGGCCACGACGTAGCCCATATATGTATATCTATATATACTTCTATGGAAAAAGAGAAATCGTGGATTTTCCATTTTGTACAGGATACTACCATTCACATCTGTTTCCTTATCGCATTTTTCTTTTAAATACTGATAATATGAAGAGAGACAAACTTGTTAAGAAAATGAATAATTTGCGCGTCACTTCCTTTTATGACTCCTGAAGTAAAGTAAACAAGTATACATCATGGATGACATGAAAGAATTTAACAGTTTACTCGGAATCTGCTCGATATGCCACACAGAATATAATGACAAAATAGAATTTTAAAATAAGATGTCGTACGTGCTACAACTATAAATTATCAATACTTAAATCTTCAATTTATATATAAATTAAAGATTACAGTATTGATTTTTAACCGCTCCTCTCTTTCTTCTTTAAGAAGAGAAGAGGATTGGGTACTGCGAGTAGTAATACCCAAAACATGTATATTAATCAGTTAGCAGACATTTGAAACTGGTAGGGGAACAAAGTCAATCCGCGTAAGGTCGATACTATGATAAAAAGGTTAGTTTAATTAGGTCAGGTTAGTTTACTCCCCGATTAAGTTAAGCTAGGTTAGGTTAGGTCTTGTTAGGTTAAGCTAGTCATGTTCATTGAAAATCTGAAATCCATATACTTGCATAATGTCGAACGTTGACATTACGAGACTGAATTTCGTTCATGTAACGCATGTGAAATATTTTAGTTAAAAATATCGAAAAAGTAGAGTTTCTTTGAAACGGAATAACTATAATTAATTATCATAGTTGTAAATAGGGACACATTTTTCGGGTATACCTTCTTTATAGAAAATAAAAAAGCATAATTTATAATTTTTCGTGTAGTTACAATGTGGGTTTTCTTTTCCTAAACACCCGAATTAAATGTACATACCAAAAATAGTACAAACCTCCTCCATTCTTGAAGCAAAGGAATGGAAACCTCCAGACGTTGCCAAAACCAACAGCAAATCCGAGACAGGAAAGAAAGAACTCACACTGGTTACCCCATGTCTCTCTAGAATGGGAATCTTCGTTCCCTTCCTCAGAGTCCGGTCTATTGATCACCAACTCCTTTTTCTTTTCAATCACCATTGTCGAAATTTTCACTTCTGCGTAAAATATCAAAATATTAGTTAAATAATTTAAAGACAAACAAAAGGCAACGTTCATTATAATTTTTGTTCCTCATATAAAAATATATTTATGGTGAAGTAGTGAATTGTTCTCCAAGCGTCAAGCAGAACTAATGACACTTAAGACTTCGGAGCTATTGAAGAATAGGGACCCCAGCCTTCTTTAGTTAGGCTTATAAGGCTAACTAACGAAAATATCACGACCTAACCTAACCAATCGTTAGGTTAACTGTACGCCCTTGACGATTGGTTAGGTTAGGTCATGATATTTTCGTTAGTTAGCCTTATAAAGAAAGCTAACTAAAGAAGGCTGGGGTCCTTATTCTTCAATAGCTCCAAGATTTCCATTCACTTGATAAGAATTGATTAAAAGAAATGGTACTGTGGATAATTTATATTTCTTTAAACTAACTAAATACTAAATAATATATATATGGGCTATAGCGTAGTAGTATATATATATATATGAAAATTATTTCACGAAAGTAACACGTGAAGAATATTTATGATGAAAATAACCACGAAGGAAAAACGAAACACAGAATGGTGCTCAAGCTCTTTCCTGAGGATGTCATTAGAAGAAAGCGCTTGAGCACCATTCTGTGTTTCCTTTTCCTTCGTGGCTATTTTCATCATATATATATATATATATATATATATATATATGTTACGCATGATCGGTGAAATTGCGCATTTCACGAAAAACGCAATATTTTGCGTTTTTCATGAAATGAGCAGGACGTTTGCCAATTTCATGAAATAAGCAAAAGTATTGCATCATGAAATATGCAATTTTGGTGTGCGTTTTCCATGAAATCGACAAAGGATGAAATGACAGTTACGTGACCAATTTCAGTTTGCGTTTTTCATGAAATCGGCCAAAAATGAGCTAATAAAATGTATTTTTACAGCAAACCAGAACAAAGTTTATTTTATACGCCCTGCACATATATATATATATATATATATATATATATATATATATATACACACGGGGTGATTACAAATAATCTTCCCGGTTTTAAAAATTTATGATAAAAAAACTAACAAAGCTACAGCGAAATGCAAGATAGACAAATAAAGAAGAACTCAGAAAGTTTTATTTACGAGCTATTGAAGTTTAATATGAGCTCCTTTTGTGGCTTTTTTTGAGATTACAACATTCTTGAATGGACAATTGCCTGATCGTAGGATCGGACGTGGGGGGGACCATTCCTTGCCGGCTCGTTAGCCCGATCTAACCACCCTTGACTTCTTCCTCTGGGGCTGTCATAAATGAGGTTTTTATTCCACCAATGGCAAAAACTTTGGAGCACTTAAAGGAAAGATACACGAGACTGTTCGAAAAGTTCAGTATGATATGCCACAAAATGTATGGAGAGAAACAGAATACCGCTTTGGTGTCTGCAGAGCCACAAAAGGAGCTCATATTAAATTTCAATAGCTCGTAAATAAAACTTTTTGAGTTCTTCTTTATTTGTATATCTTGCATTTTGCTGTAGCTTTGTTAGTTTTTTCATCATAAATTTTTAAAACCGGGACGATTATTTGTAATTACCCGGTGTGTGTGTGTGTGTGTGCGTGTTTATATATACGTATATATATATATATATATATATATTTCACGTGTCACTTTCGTGAAATAATTTTTCATATATATATATATATATATATCCCCAGTTCTCAACTAGAACCAAACCAACAACCAGAGTTATATAAAAGTGCTTTGTCAAGATTGACAAGATATCGTATTATCGTATTTGCGTTTCTCTTATGTTAGTTAGTAAAGTTATTGTTGTCTTTCTATAATCACTTAGATTTTTTAAAATAAACTTACAGTTCTGGTGAGGAATAGTGACTCCTCTGGTAATGGATATTGTTATCTAAATACTGTATACCAGAGTTATGAAACTATATTCATTCTTTGATCAGTTATCTTAGATTCAGACCACACCTGGGCTTTTTAATGTCCTATTGGTTCCATAAGAATCCGAAAAAGCAGAGAGAAATGAAAAAGGCCAAGGGTGGTGACCAGTGGCGTAGCTTTGGAAGCGACTACCACCCGTCATCGGAAAAATATCTGGCCCAGTCGGAAATCTAGAACCAGTTGTAAAATTTTTTTGGCAATAAAGGAGAGAGACAGAGACAGAGATACATTTCCGTGTGGCCAATTTTAAATTTAACTTCGTATAATAATACATTATATTATACTAGGGGCACTCAATATATTTTTCCTGACCCTTTTTGCTTAGCTAAATAATAGGCCATGGGACTGAAATGTCTTTTAGGCTGTAAGTTTGAACTTTCTGTATAAAACCGCTTCTAAACGCCTTGTATAAAACCGATGGTTAACGCAGTTTCGAAAATGACGTCTGACAGTGATGTGCGTCGTAAACAGAGAGCTGTTATCGAGTTGAGTTCTTAAACGCAGAGAAGGAAAGAATTGGAAATATTCACAAACGTCTACAAAACGTTTACGGAGATGCTGTCGTTGATCGAAGCACAGTTGGACGCTGGTCTAAACGTGTGAGATCATGGGAGAGAAGGAGAGCCAGCCTCGATGATGGGCCACGCAGCGGTCGCCCGGCATCGGCTGTGACATCTCACACTGTGCAACGTGCTAACAGCATCATTCGATCAAATCGGCGCGTCACATACAATGAGCTATCACTGGAGCTAGGAATTAGTAAAGGGTGTGTGAATACGATAATTCAGCAACTGGGATACTCAAAAGTGTGTTCATGGTTTGTTCCTCGCGAACTGACTAAAGATCACAAAGCTCAAAGTAAAGAAATTGCTTCCGAGTCGTTGGTTCGATACGAGACAGAAGGGGATGACTTCCTTTCACGAATTGTGACTGGGGATGAGACTTGGGTACACCACTTTGAACCTGAAACAAAACGCCAATCCATGGAGTGGCATCATGCAGACTCCCCACGCAAGAAAAAGTTCAAAATGCCTCCCTCTGCAGGAAAGGTTATGGACACCATCTTCTGGGACAGGAAAGGGGTGATTTTGGTGGACATTATGAAGAAAGGACAAACAATCAACTCAGAGGCATACATATATTGCTACCCTACAAAGACTCCAGAGACGTATAAAGCGAGTTCAACCGGAGAGAAAACTGGAAGACGTCCTTCTTTTGCACGATAACGCAAGACCACACAACAGTTTGCAAACAAGAGAGGCCATCACAAAAATACGCTTGACTGTGTTACCCCACCCTCCATACAGCCCGGATCTGGCACCTTCAGACTTCCATTTGTTTGGGCCAATGAAGGATGATATTCGTGGAAGCAAGTTTCAGAGTGACGATGAGGTTGTTGGGGAGGTTAAGAGGTGGCTCCAGCGGAACCCAGCGGACTTTTACCAGCAAGGAATAAAGGCCCTTCTTTGGAGGTGGAGGAAAGCCGTAGAAAAGAATGAAGACTATGTGGAAAAATAAAAACTTGTAAAAAAGGTATGTAACTACTTGTGTACAAAATTTCTGGAACTTACACGAAAACTTTGAAAGAAAAATAAGGTCGGGCAAAATATATTGAGTAGCCCTCGTAGCATGGCTAAGCCTGTGACGTAGTGGCTTGAAATACATATATTAGTCACGTAAAAGGTGCCAAATTTGTCCAGTCGGGAATTTATAACACATTTGCCCCTCCTGAAAAAAGACCACGCTACGCCACAGGTGGTGACAGATAAAATAAAACGGAGAAAAGAAACATTAGTGTAGGAAGAGAAAAAAGGGGTGCCCGGGGTCAATAAGGCGCGCTCGAGCGGAGGATCCGAACTCCGGGGTCCCTAAAAACATGACAACGAATGCCAGCGGACGGAACGCCAACACTTCTCGCAGTTCGGGGATGGAAACTCACGCATACCGCAGAAAACATGAGAAACCAAGGAGGGAGAGAACTCGGAACAGAATCCCAAACGCAAATTAATCTCCTTGAACTCCCTATCCCAGCCTTCTCTTTCCTAAAATACGAGGGAGGGGCGTAGATTCCATATGAATCAGAAAAAAGGAAGGGGAAACGAGAAAGGAGAAGACAGATCTGGAACAAATAAAAGAAACCGCTGAAAAGAAATGGGAGTTAGGGATGGAGTAAAGGTGCTCGGGCTCAACCAAGGGTACTCTGACGTTTATCCGGATGAAATCGAGCTCCGCTCGTTGGTTTGGGGATCCGAACCCTTGGGCCTAATAACGCGAGGAGGCCAGCGAGTCGCCTAAAACCATGGCAATAGGCGTCACTGACAGAATGCCAACGCCTCTCACAGGAAGTGGAAGAGCAGTTCACCCATTCATACGAGACCATATGTCAGAAAACGCGCGAGACCGGAGAAGGAGAACGAAATGGAAAACGCCGTAAAGAAAAGAAAACTGCGAATTATTATGCGAAACATAATAACTGCAGCATTACATTATAAAAGTACATTAAACTGTTATTTAGTTAAACTTTTACTATGCGCTTTAGCCTTTATAAAAGAAGGGTTACTAAATTGCTTTATATTTACATATAATACAAATTCTGAGTAGAAACAAGTACAGTATGTACCCTTATGCAATTAAACAGTTGATATTTAGTTCTAACAACTGGAGGTCCGGTGTTTGTGTCTCCGAGCAAATGATACAATGAGAAAACCTAATTTACATATTTTAACTTCTAAATTAAAATTTTTATAATAATTTGTATATTTCTAACTCGATCTGGAGCTACTAAAACCTGTCGGAGTTTAGATATTTTTTACTAGATTCCCCACAAAACAATAAAATACAGACGTGTATTTCTGAAAAGTTTTGGACACGTCAAGAAATGTCATAGTTTCTAGAGATATTTTTTTTTTGTCTGAAATATGTTTACTCCTGACTATCACTGTCCAAGAAGGCTGAGAAGTTGAGTGTGCCCACATCTGATAGCTTTTTAGATTAACTTTGGTAACCAACTACGAAATATTTAAAGAATGTATAAAGTGAGAAAGTTAAAGAATTTTAATTAGGGTGAATATACAGTATAAATATATTTACATATATTACAACTCAGAATGGTCTCCTGAGAAACTTTTATGCGAGGGAAGCTATATTTTGGGGCCTCTTTGCTAGTGACCCGTTGCTCACGTTGGGCTTCCATCATGAAAACCAGAAACTATAGTATTTGTCATCTATCATTATTTACTCGGACTAGTGAATTTAATTTCCCCAAAAGACGTCCTTGTTCCATGAAAGGTCTGTGTGTAACATACAGTGTATATATATATATATATATATAACCTTGGTTAACCTTGCCCGAATCGTTCATTCTGGCGAAGGTCAAGCTTATCACTATACCTTAGACCTACAGTTTAACGCAGCATCCGAACCACGCCCCACCAGCAGCCCAGCGTCTTAACCACGTGGCTACCCAAGGTACCCATTTATCTACCAATTTTTTTTTTTATTGTGTGGAAATATAAACAGCTGGGTTTGCTGCGCTGTCTGCCATCACCGGGTGTCGATCCCGGGGCCGATGGATTCGTAGTCAGCGACGCTAATCACTACACCCCCGAGGCGCATCAAGCATATATACAGTATATAATATAGTTAGGTGCCTAGTCCCCTTTCTGGACTTGGCTTGGGGCAGGAGAAATTTGTCTTAAGCTCTCCATCTCACATTTCATATGGCTCATCAATGGTATTGTCCCGAAACAGGCATCTAGTTTCTTGTGGAAGATGTCCACAGTCACATTATTAATTCCGGATACATTTTGGTAATAGGTTAAATAGTTTGGGTTCTTTGACGAAAAACTATTCTCTTTCAGGGCTGGGGATGTTTTTTATCTAGCCTTCAGTTTAGGGAAACTGTACATTCGGCCTTTTCTGCTTTCCAGCATTGTTTACGTGGTTATAGAATTTGGTTTGAGGTTAGGTACCATTTCTCCATTCACTTTCCACGTATTAATTATGCATGCGGTATCTCCCTTCTGCTTTCCAAGTAATACACATTTAATTTAATAATCTTTCCAATTAATTTCTTTATTCGAGCCCATTGCTTTCAGTTGCAAAGTTTCTCGTCCTTTCTTCTAACCGACTAATTTACCTTCCTCGTTTTTATATGAAACTTTTAAAACTGAACAAAATTCCTGTTATGGAATGTTTACTGTTTCAGCAGATAAATCCTAAGTTTTTGCCCCCTTCTTTTAATGGTTTTCAAAATGTATCCTGCTATGCTTTTTATAATATATATATATATATATATATATGAAATTCTACACACCAATCGACCAGGGAAGTGCTCCGAGAGGGGACGTTAGACAGGAGACAGGGAGTGCTGGAACTCCCGGTTCTAATGTCACTGTCCTCTTTAGCTGATCTTTTCCGTGTCTCATCTACCCTGTGAGTAGTCCAGCATGCTCTCAAACACACGCTTCTCTCTATTCTTCTACACATACATGCATTTTACACACTACACAATCTTTTCAAAAACTTATTAAAAAATATAAATAAAATGGCATCGTGGGCCTCAGAGGTCTTGATTTCGGCTTCTTAGATGGGGGGGGGGGGGGGGGGGGAGGTATTTTGCGGACACTCCCCATGCTCCTTTCTTACATAAGATATATATATATTGGTGAAGGCCGCTTCTGGCAAGCTTCAATTTCAATTTAAGCAGAAAGCCACAGACAAGGAAAGAAACATCCATCAAGTTGGAAAGGGACTATATTTTGTATATTGCAACGTTTCAAGCACAAACTATGCTCATCCTCAGGCAAAAATTCTAAAAAGTTAAAAACATATTAAAAGCCATAATGACATTAACAAAATAAAATAGGGAAAAAATCCACAAGTATTAAAAACAAAGTCACTAAAAATTCTAGAAAGTTACAATTAAAAACCATAATGACTATTATAAAACAAAAGCGAACAATTAACAAGCTTTAAAACAATGAAAGTGACACTAAAAACGAACAATGAATAACAACTATAAAATACAAAATGTAAAACTCAAAAAACTAAAAATCACAGGCTATCTTTTAAAACACTAAAAAATTAAAAACCCACACTAAAAGGAACACACCTTAAGTCTAAGCAGCACAGATTCCGAGGCAAAACTAAAAAAAACAGAAGCATCTAAAACCAAGTAAAGGTTGGTTGTTCAAGATGTTCAGTTTAGACGGAGGGGAACGGATGAAATATCAGAGTTAAGCGAAGGGGAGAGAGTTTTAATATACAGGGATTCTAAAAGTCTTAACGTTTGCTCACACGGAGCGGAATCTAAAATGTTAAAATTAGCTAAAGTTATATATATATCAGCAAAAATGCTGATGGGTCCCACAAATGAGTTTATGCTGATACAGGAGATAACAGAAAATATCAGGAAAAATAACTGCTAATTGCCGATATAAAAATAACACCAACTATTATCTCAGACCACAGTATAATCGAGTTATCATTAAATATGGCGATAACTTTAAAAGACAATACACGTACGGAAGAAAGAAGCAAATTTGGGGCTAAAATTTTAACCTAAACTCCAAGACCATAAATTGGGAAGAAATCAGATCACATATGGCCAGATAGAGTGGAGAACAGTTTTAGAGAATAAAACAACTGAGGAAATGCTAACAACCTTGCAAGAAAAGACGTTGAGAATTTTGGAAAAATATGCTCAGAAAGGAAAGAGGAACTGGCTAGAGAGGCAAAAGAGAAGAATATTCCGCATAAAAAAGAGAGTAGCGACGAAGTTAGCAAATTGCGGAGACAACAGTGCCAGGAAAGTAATACAAGAAAAACTGGAGAGTATCGATAGGGAAATACAAACTCTGATAAAGGGTCATACAGGGAGGGAAGAGGAAAAGGCGGTAGAAGCAATAAAGGAAAATCCAAAATATTTCTACAGCTATGCGAAAAGGAAAACAAAAACGCTCGCTACTATCGGGCCCTTAAGAAAAGGAAATAATGAACTAACAAACGATCTAAAAGAAATATCTAAAGCATTGAGAGCCCAGTATGAATCGGTATTCAGTACCCCAAAAAGTGACAAAGCGATACCTGACATAGATGCATTTTTCGAAGAGAAATTGCAAGGAGAATGTATAATAGACTTTACCCCAGAAGATGTAGCGAGAGCTATAGGACAAATGGAATCACATTCAACGGTAGGTCAATATTTGAAAGAATAGTCAGAGAGAAAATCTATGACTTCTTGGAGACACTGGAATGATTCAACGAAATCAGCACGGATTCCGATCGGGAAGATCATGTCTATCACAACTTATAGAGCATTATAACAATAACCTAGTTGCACTTGAAGGTAATGAAGACTATGATGTCAAATACACGGATTTTGCTAAAGCTTTCGACAAGTGCGATCATGGTATAATAGCACATAAAATGAAACATATGGGAATAACAGGCAAAGTGGGAAAATGGATCTACAACTTCCTCAGAGAACGACTACAAGTAATCAAAATTCAAGGTGTATCATCATCAGAATCAAAAGTACGCAGCTCACTACCACAAGGTACAGTGCTGGCCCCACTCTTGTTCATTATCATGCTAACAGACATAGACAGTGGAGTTAACAGCAACAGTATAGTAACATCCTTTGCAGATGATACAAAGATCAGCAGAAAAATCAGCGATACAAATGAAGTGGAGGCCTTGCAGAGGGACACAAACAAAATATACAAATGGTCAGAAAACAACAATATGACATTTAACACCGAGAAATTTCAGCTCTTGAAATATGGTAGAAATGAGGAAATTAAACAGACTGCATATTATGCTCCAGATAGACAGGAAATTCAGAGAAGCACGAAAGCAGTCGATTTAGGGATAATAATACCCGATGATGCCAAATTCGAGACACAAAATCAGATAGCAATAAACCAAGCAAAAAGAGTCGCGGAACAGGTATTAAGAACGTTCGAAAGGAGGGACAAGACAGTAATGATTCCCCCTGCTGAGAACACTGATCATACCAAAACTTGAATACTGCTCAGCCAAGATTGATGGCTGCAAAGAACTCAACTACTGAGAAAGACTATGTAAACTAAATCTGTACTCCTTGGAAAGAAGAAGAGAGAGGTTCACCATAATGTACATATGGGAAATGATCGAAAAACTGGTACCAAGCCTCAAACTAAACCCAATTAACACCCAAACAACACTGGAAAATAGGAAAGGCAGAATGTGTAGTGTTCACAAATTAAAAGCCCGAAAAGGGACCTCCTCAACACTGAAGGAAAATAGCTTGGTTGTCAGGTGGCCAAGACTTTTTAACCAGCTTCCAAAAGACCTCAGAAACGTTATAGGGATCAAAGTTGAAGTCTTCAAGAGAAGACTAGATGCCTGGTTCAGGACGGTACCAGATGAGCCTGGTGTACATGACTATGTGCGGTGAAGAGCGCACGAGAGCAACTCGCTCCTTCACCAAGCCATGCCGAGAGACAGGGCCACCCGCTTAACCTTCGTGTGAAGAGAGACCGACGCACGGAGCCACAACGAGGTTAACGAGGTATATAATATACAGGGTGTCCCAGGAGGAAATGTCAAGAATGCACCATTTCACTCTTTGGGTATTTCTAAGTAGAAAGTATTATATCGATATGGGTTTGATTCCCAACCGTTATCGAGATACAGGCCTCTACATTTGGGTAATTAAAACATAATAAAAAGGCGATCTTAGATACTATTTAATGACACTTGTAGTTTACAAAAAGTACAAACATACAATACAATATTGCACTTATTGCAGAATGGTTTCAAAGTGACCCCTCCTTCTTCAATGCACGCGGCGAGCCTCCGATCCATCGAGTCTTGCCAAGGAAAACGCGGAAGTTCATTTCTGAGGTTTATGAACGCATCCTGTATACGTGCAACCAACTGCTCCCTAGTTTCGGGCTTACCCCGCTGATAAACGTTACTCTTCAAGAACCCCCAGACAAAAAAAATAATGTAAATAAATAATGTGAGGATCTGCACAGTTGCCAATGTACCATTAAATGTCATTGAATATTATCTAAGATCGGCTTTTTATTATGTTTTAGTTACCCAAATGTAGAGGCCTGTATCTCGGTAACGGTTGGGAATCAGGCACATGTCGATATAATACTTTCTACTTAGAAATACCCAAAGAGTCAAATGGTACATTCTTGACATTTCCTCCTGGGACACCCTTATAGATATGTAGGGTAAACAGCTTCGCCTTTTAACTAGCTGTAAGAGCTGAAATTTTTCGGTACTGAATTCCCAATTATTGAATCTTAGCAGCTTTGTATTTTATAATGTCTGTTTCTAAAGACTGACGCTTGGTTTTAAATTTGTCTTCTGATTTTTGTATTGCCAGCAAAGAATGATTATACGTTTTTATTAATTACAAGTTGCAATCTATTTCGGTTAGCAAGATGATGAATTATAATGGAACAAGTTCTGCGCCTATTGTTCCGAGCTAAGTACCTCCAATTCTGATATTTTCTGGAATGTAAGAACTTGTAAGTTATAGTTATAGATCCATTAACCCAGTTTGCTTAGCCTAACCTATAACTAAACCTAGGCTGATCATTGTTTGTTAAATCCTGGAACTTTCCTGATATACGGTACAGTATATAAAGTGATGTACATAAACACATTTATATTTTGGAAGCTGATCATGCTTGATTTTCACATCTAGACATGGCGATTTATTCAATTTGGGTATGTTATAAACTACACTCTTGCTTTTGCTGACTATTTTTATCGGTGTCAAAATTTAATGTGATTTTTATTATTAGGCATTTGAATGTGTCATTCCTTGACGTTGTCAGAGTTGGGCACGTTACTTTCTATAAGTAACGGCTTTACGCTACCACTACATTGATAAAAAAGGAACGTCGTTTCCGCTTCAGTTACTTCTATAAAAAGTAGCGCATTACCGCTACCGCTACCGTTACTTTTAAGAAAATACTAAAGAGTAAGAAAGCCATAATAATACCAAATTATACTCTATATGACAAAAAAATCAAAACAAACTCAAATAAAAAAATGGCCTGTCCAAAAAACAACTAATCTTGCAGATTTTTCAGGAGTGTGTTGTTCGATTTCAGGAACACTAGTTTTTTCAAAATTGGCATTTGATAGTCCTCCTCGTTTGGAGGAGATAACAGCTAATTAACAGCTAAAAAGTGATACTAGTCAAATGATCAGTTTGAAAGTAACGAGTAGCGAGTAACGATTGAAATCGCTCTAAAAAGTAGTGCCGTTGCCATTTTCGTTACATCTCAAAAGTAACGGCGTTACTGTTACAGCTACTAAAAATGTAACATCGTTAAGTAACGGCGTTACTAGTAACGCCATTACTCCCAACACTGGATATTGTGCCATGTATTATGTCAAAATTTCGTCTCTCAGAGTTCCAGTTAGCAAATTTAAGCTCTGTTTTTCATGGAAACATAAGATAACCTGAATTAAATCATGCATAAGAAGCTTTTCTTCACCAATTCCCGAAATGATTGAAGCACTATTTGTCAGTAACAACCCCAAACTGAACAGTGATTTGGTGATAAAACTATTTATCTTTATAATATCTTTGGTCTTTTAAATTTAGGGGGCATAATGTTGATAGGCCTAAACCCCTAATAGGAACCTCTTATGACTTAGTGTAATGCTGAAATCCTATAGTTTATAATACTGAAGAGTCAGTTGTTATTCAATTGGGTTTATTCTGAAAGTAAGATTTTTTGTAGTCAGTTTCTCTTGAATTTATTTGTAGATACAATTAAAGAGTGCCTAGTTTATGATTTATGTAGATCTATTAATTTAAAATTTAATATTGTTCTTCATAGAAAAACAGGTAAACAGGTAAACAGGTACGCCTATGTACATCCATTTGATTTTTAAATTAATTTTAGTTTTGGTACAAAGAAGCATTTAAGTTCAAGTAGGTTCAAGTCAGCTTAGTCCTTAGTACTTTAAGCCTAAGTGACTTGTAGTGGAAAAGTTTCTATTTTTTTAAGTGATCTTAGGTGTAGGATTACACTAATAGGTATTATTGCTCTAAGATGTATATATCAGATGTTTGAAGTACTTAAAACCTTAAATAACTGATGTTTTCCGTAACAGGTCTGAGTAAAACTAAGGCTCTGCATGTTTATTCTATATTGTCTGAAAAGGAACTCGATGAGAAGAGCAATTTTAGTGATAAAATAAAAAATGGTGACACAGAGTGCAAATCCCCTCTAGTTAAATGGAGTCATTAGTGATAAAGATGCTTTAGACAAAAACTGTGAATTACCTGAAGATGATACTTCCAGTACAGATGAAGACTCTAGTGAGCTGTTTATTAGCAAAGATGATACTTCCAGTATAGATGAAGAATCAAGTGAACTGTTTATTAGCAAAGATGATATACAACACAAAAAATTACAAACTGCCAGCCATTGCAAAAGGTGAAGGTTTATCAGACAGTGATATGGGCTCTTGTGATAACAATAGTGAGGCTATTGTTGTTGAGAGGAAAGCCACAACTATTGACGGTGAAAATAACAAATCAGTCATTTGTACTAGTAATGAAGTAAGTGATTCTGAAGGAAACTAGTTACAGCATGTCTATTGGAAAAAAAAAATATCGTCGATATGGCAGCTATGCCACCCCACTATAAAGCTAAAGGGCCAAGTTAAATAAAATAACTAGTCCAGCTTCACAATTATTTATGTAATTGTAAATTGTAAAACCAATCCATTTATTTTATTATTAATAAAGGTTATTCAAATTATATATATATATATATATATATATATATATATATATATATATATATGCGATGAATTTAAATAGGACTTAAGATTTGAAAATATGAAATTAACATAATTGACATGTCCGTATGACATCACGATTTCCATTTGCCAGAAACGTGTGCATGGAATGCATGAAGCGTGACACAAAGGCGTTCCTAAACTCGAACTCAACAAGGGTGAAACTGCGGGAGTGAATCAGGTAGAAAAATAACGTCACAAATTCCCCACCAACAATAATTTTCTTCACAAACAAATTTATTTATAATTATAATAAGAATAAATAATAATGTTTTACATACGTTTATGGCTTTATTTAGAACAAAAATAATTATTTAAGATAATTATATAAAATAATTCAAGAGCGATTTTACTCTTTACGTTCATCAAAATCAAAAATTTTCAATAAAAATAATGACGAAAACATTTCCAAAAACAATAATTATTCTTAAAATTTCCTCAATTAATAATTTTAATTGCATTTTAATTCTCGTCATAGATTAAATGTTGATATATATATATATATATATATATATATATATATATATATATATATATATATATATACACTAGTGAGTAAGAAGCTGGGCTGCTGATCGGTAGATCGCAAGATCGAGTTTGGTCGAGGACTTGGTAATTTCTGACCATCCGTCATGGGTCGTGGTTCGGATTCCACGTTAAGTTGTAAGTCTAAAGTGGACCAACAATCTTGCTCTTCGTCAGAATGAATAATTCAGATTTTATATATATATACAGGGTGTCCCATAAGTCCAGCATCATAGGAAAAATAATAAAAAAAGGCAAAACAAAAGCTTTTATTTACAGAACGTGCTCAATATGTCCACCATTGTTTTCAATACACAAATTCAGACGTGATACCCAGTCAGCAAGCACACGGTGAATGATGTCAGGAGTAATGGTGTTACATGCCCCAATAATGCGCTGCCGCAAATGTTCAACACTCCTAATTTTCTCCGCGTATACCAGCGCTTTCATGTTGCCCCAGAGATAAAAATCTAGTGGCGTGAGATCCGGGCTTCTAGCTGGCCATTCCACAGGCCCTCGACGTCCTATCCAATGACCAGGGAATTGTTGGTACGGGTATTCCCTTACTTGGGTGCTGTAATGTGCAGGAGTGCCGTCTTCCTGGAACCATGTTGGGGCCTATGATGCGATCCTTCCAAATGCCACACCATACCATCACCCGAGATGCACCTTGTTCCTTTGAAGAGGTATACCAGTGAGGGTTGTTTTGAGACCAGTAGCGGCTGTTCTGTCGATTTACCTCACCATTTCCATAAAAAACAGCCTCGTCACTGAACAGAATGGTGGACGGGAAATTGGCATCCCGAGCATATTGTTCCGTAGCCCATTCACAAAATTCCATCCGCCGGTCGGGATCATCTTCGCTTAATTTCTGTAGGATCTGGTTTATATGGATGCCATTTGTGAGCCTGAAGAATGCGATGGATGCTACTTTTCGACACTCCTGTCTCGGCGGACAATCGCCGAAGAGACTTATTGGGACTTCTGTTAAAATGAGCCAGGATAGCAGTCGCTGTATCATCGTCAGTGGACCTCCTTGAAGGTCCACTGCGTGGTTTATCTTCTATGGATCCTGTTTCCTTAAACTTTGCAACAAGCCTGCTAACACAACTCTGTGTTATTGGCTCGCGGTCTGGATGCAGTCTGTTAAATTCAGCAGCGGCCTCTCTTTGACTCCGATTTCCTATGAGTAGAATTATCTGGATTCGTTCTTCCTTGCTCACAGACATTATGGTCTGTAGAAAGAGAAAATATGAATTATGGTTTGTAGAAATAGAAAAATATGAATTTCTCCTATGATGCCGGACTTACGGGACACCCTGTGTATATATATATATATATATATATATATATCGTAAAGAACGACGCTTGTATAGGAGATATTCCGCGGAAGACGAGAGAGAGAGAACGAAACAAATGAAAAAATGAGGTAACCACCTGGGAATCGAACCCGGGATCTTCCGATTGCCGGTCAGACGCGATACCATTACACCATGGACCTCACTCTTCCAAATGCCGTAATTCTTCTACATACTCGCAGAAACCAATGCCCCAAGGGGGCACCTCCCGCATGCCGTAACATTATATACATTCAACTGCAAAGAACACGCAGTATAAATAACGTAAAGAACGACGCTTGTATAGGAGATATTCCGCGCAAGACGAGAGAGAGAGAACGAAACAAATGAAAAATGAGGTAACCACCTGGGAATCGAACCCGGGATCTTCCGATTGCCGGTCAGACGCGATACCATTACACCATGGACCTCACTCTTCCAAATGCCGTAATTCTTCTACATACTCGCAGAAACCAATGCCCCAAGGGGGCACCTCCCGCATGCCGTAACATTATATACAATCAACTGCAAAGAACACGCAGTATAAATAACGTAAAGAACGACGCTTGTATAGGAGATATTCCGCGCAAGACGAGAGAGAGAGAACGAAACAAATGAAAAAATGAGGTAACCACCTGGGAATCGAACCCGGCATTTGGAAGAGTGAGGTCCATGGTGTAATGGTATCGCGTCTGACCGGCAATCGGAAGATCGCGGGTTCGATTCCCAGGTGGTTACCTCATTTTTTCATTTGTTTCGTTCTCTCTCTCTCGTCTTGCGCGGAATATCTCCTATACAAGCGTCGTTCTTTACGTTATTTATACTGCGTGTTCTTTGCAGTTGATTGTATATAATGTTACGGCATGCGGGAGGTGCCCCCTTGGGGCATTGGTTTCTGCGAGTATGTAGAAGAATTACGGCATTTGGAAGAGTGAGGTCCATGGTGTAATGGTATCGCGTCTGACCGGCAATCGGAAGATCCGGGTTCGATTCCCAGGTGGTTACCTCATTTTTTCATTTGTTTCGTTCTCTCTCTCTCGTCTTGCGCGGAATATCTCCTATACAAGCGTCGTTCTTTACGTTATTTATACTGCGTGTTCTTTGCAGTTGAATGTGTGTATATATATATATATATATATATACACAGGGTGGTGCAAAAGTCTGGACCCATAGGCGGTTTATATGGAAAAAAAGTGTGGCCTGCAGGAGGTTTATTATGAAATGAAATTTAATTAACCATACACCAGTGACTAAATAAATTATGTTAAATTTAATGTTCTACGTAGTTCAGAATTTACAATAAGTGTTCGAATTGATGTCCATCTTCTTCCAAACACTCCTTCTTCTTTTGCGTACAAAAGCACAAGCTCTATTCTTTCTGCTATTGTTAACTTCTCTGCCATAGGGTAACAATCTGAAAAATATTTAGTAAAATTATAAACAAAAATTAAATTATAAAAACTATTATAAAAATCGAAAGATATTTTTTATACAGTAAATTGCCTATGGGGTCCAGACTTTTGCACCACCCTGTATATACAGTATACACACACTCACAGTGCAAGTTCCAATACTTCATGTATCAACTTTCAGCTATACAATGGAACAACTAAAGTCCTTAAATATTGGAGAGTTGGTGCTCACGTGATTGGGGACGTGGCTTGTTATCACCTTCCTTATCGCCGGATTAAAGCTATAGTTTTATTTTGATAAGTTAAAGTTTGGAGAGTTTCAATTAAAGCGGATTCTACCATTAATTTTTTTATTTAATTAATTGAATTAAACACTATTTTGTTTTCACTTCACTTAACTCACTCATTATTGTTAGGTTGAACGTGTTTAAAAACAGCATTGGATTCGTTAGCAAATGTGACGTCTTTCTTGTGTCGAAACGTTTTTCCAAACTTCTTCCTGTTTGTCCCATATATTTTTATCATAGTGATTAAAAGGGATTTTGTAGACATCTTCGGATTTACCATTCATATTAGTTCTGTTTTTTATTTGGGTTTTATTACTCAAAACGTATTTATTACGTTAATTCACACACACACACACACACACATATATATATATATATATATATATATATATATATATATACAGAGAGAGAGAGAGAGAGAGAGAGAGAGAGAGAACAGCTTGTTATCAGAGGGGCAAAACTATTTAATCAGTTATTAAAGGGCATCAGGAACACAACCGGTGTTGATGTGGACATCTTCAAAACAGACTGGCTATTTGTATCAAGGATAGTCCATGATGAGCCGGGTGTGCTAGACTATGTGAGATGGAGAGAACGGAATAGCCATTCTCGCTAACATTAGGCCACGTCTAGAGGTGGGGCCACCAGCCTGATCTCCGCGTGAAGGGAGATGGACGCTCGGAGCCTTTGACAGGTTGCCATCATTGAGTTTAATGAAATAGACTAAAACAAATAACTTTGGAATCTCTCCGCATACACTCATAGAAGGGTTACAATTACTTTGTTTTTCCTACATAACAATAGAGAACCTAGAAAGCGAAACACAATATTTGTTTGCCACGCAATAGACATTGTCCCATGCGTGGATTCGGAAGTATTTTGAAGGGATGCGATGCAAATCATACGTTTATTCACTCATGACACATATAATATAATTCGCTCATAATTATTGTGTGTATTGCGTCTCCGAATGTTTACATGCAGCAATTTAAGTGTGTCCGGTAATATGTAAGAGGAAATAAGGATAATTGTTACCATGCATACGAGCGATACGCTACGAACACTCAAATAAAAGCCAAATTAACCGTAAATATATATATATATATATATATGTTAAACACAGACCGTGCATGGAACAAGGAACTCTTCTGGGAAAATTAAATCCACTATAGTCCGAATAAGTAATGGTAAATGACAAATACCATAGTTTTTCTTTTTCATGATGCTAGCCCGACGTGGGCAACGGGTCTCTCGCAAAGAGGTCCCATAAATATAGCTTCCCTCACCAGCTATCTGCAAAGCAGACAGGATCCAGCTTTGGGACATGGATCTAGGGTTTAAAGCAAGCCTAGTCCCACTACATTCAGAACCTCTATATAAGTAAAAGACTCGTTGCATTCACGTCGGATTGAATAAATCAAAGAAAAAGGGGTAACTATTGTATTTTTAGCCAAAAAAACCAAAACTTAAACCTCAACCGGGACATTGGGCGTCCACTTTTCAAGGCACGTAACACGTCCGTTTAATATACACAAACTCAGAATGGTCCCCTGAGAAACTTATATGTTAAACACAGACCGTGCATGGAACAAGGAACTCTTCTGGGAAAATTAAATCCACTATAGTCCGAATAAGTAATGGTAAATGACAAATACCATAGTTTTTCTTTTTCATGATGCTAGCCCGACGTGGGCAACGGGTCTCTCGCAAAGAGGTCCCATAAATATAGCTTCCCTCACCAGCTATCTGCAAAGCAGACAGGATCCAGCTTTGGGACATGGATCTAGGGTTTAAAGCAAGCCTAGTCCCACTACATTCAGAACCTCTATATAAGTAAAAGACTCGTTGCATTCACGTCGGATTGAATAAATCAAAGAAAAAGGGGTAACTATTGTATTTTTAGCCAAAAAAACCAAAACTTAAACCTCAACCGGGACATTGAGCGTCCACTTTTCAAGGCTTGCTTTAAACCCTAGATCCATGTCCCAAAGCTGGATCCTGTCTGCTTTGCAGATAGCTGGTGAGGGAAGCTATATTTATGGGATCTCTTTGCGAGAGACCCGTTGCCCACGTCGGGCTAGCATCATGAAAAAGAAAAACTATGGTATTTGTCATTTACCATTACTTATTCGGACTATAGTGGATTTAATTTTCCCAGAAGAGTTCCTTGTTCCATGCACGGTCTGTGTTTAACATATAAGTTTCTCAGGGGACCATTCTGAGTTTGTGTATATTAAACGGACGTGTTACGTGCCTTGAAAAGTGGACGCTCAATGTCCCGGTTGAGGTTTAAGTTTTGGTTTTTTTGGCTAAAAATACAATAGTTACCCCTTTTTCTTTGATTTATTCAATCCGACGTGAATGCAACGAGTCTTTTACTTATATAGAGGTTCTGAATGTAGTGGGACTAGGCTTACTTTAAACCCTAGATCCATGTCCCAAAGCTGGATCCTGTCTGCTTTGCAGATAGCTGGTGAGGGAAGCTATATTTATGGGACCTCTTTGCGAGAGACCCGTTGCCCACGTCGGGCTAGCATCATGAAAAAGAAAAACTATGGTATTTGTCATTTACCATTACTTATTCGGACTATAGTGGATTTAATTTTCCCAGAAGAGTTCCTTGTTCCATGCACGGTCTGTGTTTAACATATAAGTTTCTCATGGGACCATTCTGAGTTTGTGTGTGTATATACTGTATATATATATATATATATATATATATATATATGATACACACAGACCGTGCATGGAACAAGGAACTCTTCTGGGAAAATTAAATCCACTATAGTCCGAATAAGTAATGGTAACTGACAAACACTATAGTTTTTTTCTTTTTCATGATGTTAGCCCGACGTGGGCAACAAAGTCATTCGCAGAGTTCCTTGTTCCATGCACGGTCTGTGTGTATCATGAAAGAGCCTCACGGGACCATTCTGAGTTCAATCCCATATATATATATATAATAATAATTATTGTTATTATATATATATATATATATATATATATATATGGAATGTTTGAAATAAGCCAGAAAACCCTATATAAACTGTAAAACTGAAATATATAATTATAGTAGTATGCAACGTCTATAATATACGGTATAAAGATTAAACACACTGCGATATTTTACGGATAGGGAGTTGAACAATCTCAGTCTGGCCATCATTTGTAGTTTGAATCTTACCCAATCGGTATTCCTGGAGTTAAGATAATTGAGGAGTAGCTTCATAGACTTTGTCCTTTAAATAGAAACGAATCATCTATACGTACAGTATAGATTAAATTAATTTCCTTTTTATATGCTTGTAAGGGTCGTAAATGTTTGGAAAATCAACTGTGAGTGGCCAGTATTAACTAATCACGGCTAATCTCATTCCTCTTAAATGTTTTTTTTCACAAATAATTAACAGCGAACAGTCGAAAAATAATTGCGGTACTTGTAGGTTATCTCCCCCCCCCCCACCAATTTTGACAGAATATTTTCGTTAAAACTAACGAAAATATCACGACTTAACCTAACCAATTATCGAGGGCGTACAGTTGATCTATTAGTAAATAGTAAATACTATTCCAGAAACAATGTACGCCCTTGATAATTGGTTAGGTTAAGTCGTGATATTTTCGTTAGTTTTAACGAAAATATTCTGTCAAAATTGATGGGGGGAGATAACTTACAAGTACCATAATTGCTCGTCGAAGAATCGTTTGACATTTAAAATTATGTTAACATTTCAGATTGGATGCGAATCATGCGATAGGAATTAAAACTTAAGGAATGGTGGCTTCATTTTTTGAAGTTGTATTAATTTCACATAAAATAATTTATATTTGCGAATGCAGCATAGGTAATGTAAGGTATAGTTTACGTTAGTGTCATCCAACGAAGGTCAAGTCAAAATATGTTACCTTTTGCGTCGTCATCATTGTTGTAAACTTTTACCGAGTCAAGTAAAAAGAAAACCACTTATTTAGAAGCAGATTTCAGAAACCAATACATTTCATTATTATAACCATTCAATGCTTTTAAACTTAAAAACAGTACGAGAGTGTATCCATTGTTTCTTGAAATACTCTTTCAAACTAATATTGGTTTCGTGGTTACTGGATAAAGGGTAATAGGTAAACTTAAACTGATGAAAGAAGAAGTTATCAGTTTTTAATCTTTCTCGGAAATGAAGAGCTGAAAATGAATATAACTTCATTTCCTCTGACGAGTGTCATGTATAAATGAATAGAATGATGAACAAACAAAGCTATAGGTTTTGGGGATGAGAAGAAAAGGCAGAACAACGTGAAGAAGTAACCTAAACTCCCAAAAGTGACAATATGGTGTGGTGTGAATTCATCCAGAATTTGTAACAAAATAACAAAACAGAGCAAATTAAAACAAAGAACTCATCATAAAATATGTATCAATTGTTGTAACCGTTGAAGAAATCTAGTTTCAATTTGAAAAAAGATTGAGATCTCCATCCAATTAAAAATTGCAACTTAAGATAAAATAGTAATTTATAATTAATAATAATTTACAAAAACAGATTCCGTTAAAACTTTAAACTGAAGATCGGTTATTTAATTATATTGATAATAATATTTTTAGAGATTTTGGATTACCTAAAGATCAGGGCCCCCAGCCTTCTTTAGTTAGCTTTATAAGGCGAACTAACGAAAATATAACGGTGCTACTGTAGTATGCGGTCTACCTACGATTCAGCGGTCTACCTTTTAATTATAGCTTCTTATCTTGTTTACTAATTGTTTGTTTACATCCCACTATCAATCGCCCTTGACGATTGGTTAGGTTTAGTCATGATATTTTCGTTAGTTTTAACGAAAATATCATGATTAAACCTAACCAATCGTAGGTAGACCGCATACTACAGTAGCACCAATATAACGACCTAACCTAACCACTCGTCAAGGGCGTACAGTTGGCCTAACGATTGGTTAGGTTAGGTCGTGATATTTTCGTTAGTTAGCCTTATAAGGCTAACTAAAGAAGGCTGGGGCCCTGATCTTCAGGTGATCCGAGATTTTTATTAGTTATCCATATAAAAATAATTTAATTACCCTTATACTCCTACTAGGAAATATTTATGTCCAAATATAAGTTATAACAAAGTAAGGTGCACTAATGTAATATGAGTATTGGAGTTGTAGCGTTTTATTTAATTCGCAATTGTGTTTAAAATTTGTTTAAATCGATCGCGACAAGGACAGCAGCCGACTGCCAAACCAAAAACCAAACCCTACAAGTTTGTAAAGGTTTAAGCTACCCTCAAAGGTAGTTGTGCAATTTTTAGTTTTGAGTTCCTCAGTTGTTAGTTTTATTTAAGATTCTTAGAAAAATTTAGTTAATTTTATTTATTGGATTAATTTAGTTAATTTTACTTTGATTAGACCTAGTTTGTTTAGCCTAACAGTACATAGGGCCTGGTTGTGCATTTTTTATTTTTTAGTTTAAAGACCTAGGCCAGTGTTTAGCACTTGCATCATGGATGCTGTAAATAAGCCTGTACCGTGCCCTCCTTAGGTGAATATTCTGGTTGGGTACTTTGACTATTCCCATGGATAGCTTTCATAGGACCCAGTAGCTTTCTGTTGTCCATTGAATCTTTGTGTCTTTATGCTTTTATGTATAAATAGGCTATATGTATAATAAATATTTTGGTGAATTCCGATTTTTCATAATTTAATTAATATAATTCCTCCTGTTGTTCTTAAGAACCGTGCTTCAGTGCTGACACCCTGCCTAGGCAAACTCTTTCGTCTTTGTCACTCATCTGGTACTTTTCCTTCCCACTGGAAGTTCGCTTTCATTAAACCTGTCCCAAAGAAGGGTGACCGCTCTCAACCCTCCAACTATCGTCCAATTGCTTTGAGTTCTTGCCTTTCTAAAGTTTTTGAATCTATCCTTAATAGGAAGATTCTTAAAACCCTCTCTATTCCTAATCTTCTTTCAGATCGTCAGTATGGGTTCCGCAAGGGACGCTCTACTGGCGATCTTCTTGCATATCTCTGACTCTTGGTCATCCTACTATGGGGATTTCGGTGAAACCTTTGCTATTGCGTTAAACATATCAAAAGCTTTTGATATACTGTAGTGTGGCACAAATCTTTAATTTCGAAACTGCCCTCTTTCGGTTTCTATCCTTCTATATGTGCCTTTCTCTCAAATTTCCTTTTTGGCCGATCTATAGCTGCGGTTATAGATGAACACTGTTCTTCTCCTAAAGCTATTAACAGTAGTGTTCCTCAGGGTTCTGTCCTGTCACCCCCTCTTTTCCTTTTATTTATTAATGATATTTTAATTCGCACTTCCTGTCCTATTCATTCCTCTGTCGATGATTCCACTCTTCATTTCTCCACCCGCTTCACAAAGCGTCCCTCTCAACAGTCACTCCATGATTCGCATAGGACAGTTGTGGAACACCTGACTTCTGATCTTTTTGCTACTTCTGATTAGGGCAGAGAAAACCTTGTGGCTTTCAATGCCTCAAAAACTCGGTTCCTCCATCTGTCTACTCGTCACAATCTTCCACACGACTGTCCCATTACCTTCAACAACCCACAACTCAATCCTTCCTCTTCTCTTAATATCCTTGGCGTTTCCTTTTCTCGTGATCTTTCTTAGAATGATCATATATACTCTCTTTCCAAAACAGTTTCTAAGAGGTTAGGTGTGTTGTACTGACTCCCCACTTTCTTCACCCCTTCTCAGTTGCTGTCTCTCTACAGGGGTCTTGTCCGCCGCTGTATGGAATATGATTCTCATGTATCGGGTAGCTCAACCCAGACAGCTGTACTTGATGGGTGGAATCAAAGGCTTTTCATCTCATCAATTCCCCACCTCTTACTCACTGTCTTCAATCCCTCTCTCTTCGCTGCAATGTTGCCTCACTCTCTCTTTACTATCGCTATTATAACGGACACTGCTCTTCTGAACTCTATAACTGCATGCATCATCCTTTAAAGAGAGCATGCAGCACCAGACCTTCTACACTTTCTTATTCCTCTTCTGTCCAACTGTGTAACTCAAGGGTTAATCGGTATTTTCAATCTTTCATCTAATCAACCGGTGAACTCTGGAACAATCTTCCTCACTCCATCTTTCCCCATGTATATGACCTCCAATCTTTTAAACGCAGTGTTTCTAGGCATCTCCAAACCCTGGACCTTGATTCTGGCTCTCCACTTCTTCTATTGGGGGACCGCTTTTGCGGTCATTCGCCTTTGGCCCCTCCTTCCTGCATAAAAAAATAAGAAACTCGACAAATGACATAACAGGCTAATATGTAGTTTTAAAATGTTATGTTTATTATTAGCTATCAAGGTATAAAATAATAAAGTTCTTGTAGCCAAAAATAATGTTTATCTGCTAAATATTTTAGCAACTACCTACTTGTTTGAACTTACTTTCAAGTATATTTAGTACGAATTACGGACGATTGTTCGAACACAATTGTTCGAACACAATTGTTCGAACACAATTGTTCGAAAACCATAGCTCGAAAAACAGTTGTTCGAAGCAACAATTATTCGAAGTTATAATTGTTCGAATGAACAACCAAGACGTAAATAAGAAGGTTAGCCTCTTCATTTAAACTATAACATTTATAGTGCTGCAGTTAAACCACCCTTAAAATGGCAGAGTTTGTTTCTAGTGAGAAAGGAAAGCCAATGCTCTTAGTGAATGGGTTTTTATATGTAAGAGACAAGCAAGTGAAAGCAAGAGTGTACTGGAAATGTCAAAATGTAGTAGTGGATTTTTTCCGTTTGGGGGCTAGCACCGAATTTTAATGAAAATCGGTATACTAATGTAGTTTTGGTCACTGATTTCAAAAATAACTCTTTTTTTTTTTTTTTTTAATTAAAAACAAAAATGTTAGAGCACTTTAAATAATTAATGTATTTTTAACGAAAATATCATGACTTAACCTAACCAATCGTCAAGGGCGTACAGTTGACCTAACCGGGCATTCAACTGACCTAACCGGGCATTCAATTGACCTACCTTGACTTTCATATGCTTCTATCCTGTTTTATTAATAAAGATTTTTAACTTTGAATAACGTATGAATAAAGATTTTTAACTTTTAATGTTTTTTTAATACTTTTTGTTTTTCGAACTATGGTTTTCGAACAATTGTGTTCAAACAATTGTGTTCAAACAATTATAACTTCGAATAATTGTTGCTTCGAACAACTGTTTTTCGAACTATGATTTTCGAACAATTGTGTTCGAACAATTGTGTTCGAACAATCGTCCGGCAACGATTTAGTACATTTAATAACACTGTAGATTATTTTATTAGCATAGTATCTATCTGTTTAAGTCGTGAACACAATGACAATCGGTTTATGAGTTGTATTCTTGTATTTCGAAATGTATTAATGAAACAACTTAATAAAACAACTTTTCCAAACTCCACTAGTAACGCTCTGCGCCTGGGTGCTCCCTCAATCACCCATTCTATTTGGAGGAAATTTTTAAGTCGTTGCTCCCCCCTCCCCTGAAATAATTCTTAGAACTGCCACTGCCTTGAACCCTTACTTTTTTCATACATGTAAATAATTTTTATCGGTCAACATTAAAATGTATTCAGTATGTAGATGATACATATACAATATCAACTCCTAAGTAAATGAAATGCACAGACAAGTAGAACATGTCTATAAATGGATGTGCGTAAATAAGCTTTTACTGAACTTGGCAAAATTATCATACATGATTGTAACAAAAAAAAAAAAATTCTGTAGTCTTGCTTTCCATTAGTAAATGGAAACACTTGTCTTGCAAAAGTAAATGAAGTTAAAGTTCTTGGCACTAAGTTAGATGACTAATTGAAGTTTAAAAGCCACACACAACATATCAAATCGAAAATATCTATATTTCTTTAAATAATATTTAAACTCGAAGAAACAATTTCCCAAAATGCTCTCCTTACTTTGTATTACCCATTTATTCATTCACACTTACAGTATGGAATTACAACATCGGATAGTACAAAGAATTGTATAAGATATCCACTAAAAGTAATCCATGGAAAATGCTTACGAACTCTCTCAATAATAACAGACAATCTCCTACCTCTCCAATGTTCAGAGATTTGAATATTCTAAAACTAAATAACTTGTGTAAACTAAATATCGGAATAAGTGTGTACAAAGTTGCTAATAAGAGAAACTATACTTCACTCATTCACAGGGCGATTACCCGCATCAGATCAATCATAATACAAGGCTTTCCAATGATTTCATACACAAACCAAATTATTCATTGCAAATTGCAGGAAATGCTCTCTCCAACAAAGGAGCAGACATTTGGAACTCTATACCTATAAATGTCAGAACATCGGATATACCGATTTTCTATACAGGGTGCAACAAAAGTCCGTTCTCATAGGGAAATAAGATACAACAGAATTAACGAGAAAATAGTTTTTACTATACATTACAAACACTACAATCAAATTACCAATTAATCCAGTACATGCTTAAATTGCATTCCATGTAGCTGTTGACACATTTCTACTCTTCTTTGTAAGCTGTCAGTTACGTTTTGAAGTGTTTCCGCACTAATTCTATTACATTGATCTGTAATTCTTTTCTTTTAACTGCTGGATCGTTCGAGGTCTTGACTCATAAACAACGGACTTTAAGTAGCCCCACAAGAAGAAGTCAAGTGGGGTCAAATCAGGGCTTTTGGGCGGAGGTGTACCAACTTGCTGAAACCCAAACTTTCGTCTAGCATCCAAAGACATTTCCTCAATCTACTTTTGCCAAATTCCCTCCAGAATGTTGTTCAAGTAAGAAAACCCCGTTCATAGTTTCATCAAAAAAGTATGGTCATATGATGTTCCTCTATGAATTCTTGCCAACACCGTAATCCTGGGATCAACTTGCGAATGTGACTTTTCAACCCAATGTGGATTTTCGTCGCTCCAGTGACGATAATCGTGGCGATTCACTCTTCCACGATCAATTCCGTTATATCTTATTTCCCTATGAGAACGGACTTTTGTTACACCCTATATATACACACACCTCGTTAATCTCCTCGTTTAAGTTCTTGTGTGTTGGTCTCTCTTCACACGAAGGTCAAGCTGTGGCCCCGCCTCTAGGCATGGCTTGGTGGAGGAGCGAGTTGATCTCGTGCGCTCTCCACCGCATATAGCCAAGTACACCAGGCTCATCTTGTACCGTCCTGAGCCAGGCATCTAGTCTCCTCTTGAAAACTTCAACTTTGATCCCTGTAACGTTTCTGAAGTCCTTTGGAAGCTGGTTAAAAAATCTTGGCCACCTACCAACCAAGCTATTTTTCTTCAGTGTTGAGGAGGTCCCTTGTTGGGCCTTTAATTTGTGAACACTACACATCCTGTCTTTCCTATTTTCCAGTGTTGTTTGAATAGTAATTGGGTTTAGTTTGAGGTTTGGTACCAGTTTTTCGATCAGTTTCCATTTGTAGATTATGGTGTACCTCTCTCTTCTTCTTTCCAGGGAGTACGGATTTAGTTTACATAGTCTTTCTCAGTAGTTCAGTTCTATGCAGCTGTGAAATGTCTTTGCGTTTCTTCTAGTTTATTAACTTCTTCCTTTTTATATGGAGACGTCAAAACTGAGCAGTATTCAAGTTTTGGTATAATCAGTGTTTTTAGCAGGGGAATCATTACTGTCTTGTCCTTTCTTTTGAACGTTCTTAGTACCTGTTCCGCAACTCTTTTTGCTTTATTTATCGCTATCTGACTTTGTGTTTCGAATTTGGCATCATCGGTCATTATTACCCCAAAGTCGACTGCATTCGTGCTTCTCTGAATTTCCTGTCTATCTCGGGCATAATATGCAATCTGTTTAAGTTCCTCATTTCTACCATATCTCAAGAGCTGAAATTTCCTGGTTATGTCATATTGTTGTCTTCTGAGCATTTATATATTTTTTTCGTGTTCTTCTGCAAGGCCTCCACTTCATTTACATCGCTGATTTTTCTGCTGATCTTTGTATCGTCTGCAAAGGACGTTACTGTACTGTTGCTGTTTACTCCGCTGTCTATGTCTGTTAGCATGATAATGAACAGGAGTGGGTCTGGTATTATACCTTGTGGTACTGAGCTGCGTACTTCCGATTCTGATGATGATATACCTTGAATTTTGACGAACTGTAGACGTTCTCTGAGGAAGTTGTAGATCCATTTTCCCACTTTCTTCTGGATGCTATGAGCATGCTATGAGAAATGAGAAAGAAAAATGCAGCTAACAAGCCAATCATCAGATAAACAACTCATGAGCTGCTAAAACTTTGGCAGCAAGCATCATTCCCCACAGTTTAGGAAAACGTCGTTTCAAAAGGAAACAAGATTCATAGAAAGAGGAGTTGAGTAGACAAAAAACATCAGTGAAACTAAGAAATGAATATATGCATAGTCTCAGTAATTTGTTTAACCCTTTCTGAACGACTCGCGTCACGTTGGTTCTTTTATAATGACATCATCAACTCCCAGTCCATACTTCGAATATCAAACAAAATGTTTTGCAGCGCACTACGAGAAATATTTGCTTCTAAATAACCAACATTAGTCATGACGAACGTATACTCGTCATCGTAGCGCGTCACGGGAGGAACCATGACGAACGCGTACTCGTCATCGTAGTGAAGATTGTTAATTAATATATGTGCTTTAAATGTAATTTAAAATCTCATACAGACATAGGATGCAGTGATGATTGCGAGGAAGTTCACATGCTCTAGATTGCATATGTCGGAGAGATAAAAAAAAGTACCAAAAGAGGAATTACAGTTTCTACTTGATCAGAGGAGTGACCGTAAAATGTATATAAGTAGTGTAGATGTGCATGCCACACAAATTTTACAAAAGAGATACAAAAGGAAGCTCTCAGAACAAATAAGTAAAGAAAAGAAAATCATCAATCGTTCCACTGAAGTTCAACCTTTGAGCTTTGTAGAAAATTCTTTAGATGAAGACAGTGACAATGGGGTAATGGAAACTGAAGACTGTGGTTTTGAAAATACTGGAAGCGAAATGAGAATGTATTTGCGGCATGTAATGATTGCTGAACCAGGTTGAGAGAGTACATTACCCATCAGACACCAGCATCGAGTAAGGCTGCAGACATAGCAAATTCAGTATTATCAGTTATTAAAGAGAGACATCGACAAAATGATATAGCTGTAATAGGCTGTGATAGCACAAATACCAACACTGGTATAAAGGAGGTGTGATTCATGTTATGAAGAAAGCACTTGGTAGGCCACTTCAATGGTTCATTTGTATGATTCATACAAATGAATTACCTCTAAGGCATATTTCTGAAACATTGGATGGTACAACATCTCGGGCAAGTACCTTTGTTGGTTCTACTGGGAAAGTCATTCAGTTTTGTGAAAACAATCCAGTAGTACAATTCAAACCTATAACTAGTGGTAAAGAACTATTATATCTGCCACAACACATTGTTGATGATCTCAGTGGAGATCAGCAGTACTTATACCACATTATTTCAGCAATCAGAAATGGTACAAGTGATGAACACCTTGCTCATGTAAAGCCAAGTCCTCTTAGTCATGCTAGAAGGTTAACTCTTGCTGATAGGATTTGTAGGCTTTATGTTTCAACAGTGAAATTCATTAATAACACATTAATAACACACTTCACTGTAACAAATTATGGTCCTGATTGGTTTGACATCAAGTGTAGACCTAATTGCATAGTTGGCCCAAGGCATGTGTTTTCTGCTATTAGTTGGGTTAAGCATTTGCCTAGAGAATCAGTAGAAATTGTTAAGTAGTATATATCCCGAAATGCATACTTTGCTCACCCGGAAAATATTCTTCTGGCAATGTTGTGTGACTCAGCTGGGAAAAACGTGAACAAGCTGTTAGCAAAATCATGGACATGCGAAATGAGACTAGTCAAAATTTAGAATTGAAAGATTTCAAGGTTCCCAATCTTAATTTTGATGCAAAGAACTGGGATGAAATAATTAATTGGAAATTTGGAATGATATTAAACTAAGTGAGCCCTCTCTTACAATGAAGCTAACAAAATCAGAAATTTTAGCTATCAAAGAAAACGCATTGAACACTCCAAATTATCCCAATCATACCCAGAATGTAGAGCGTTGTTTGGTATTTGGATTTGAAGCACGAGATGGTTTTATCATGATTTCACGTAGTTTGATGCCAGCCGTAGAAACCAAAAGGGATTTTGCTGAAAGTCTGCCTTCTTTATTCGAAGAGTTAAGGTTGTTTTTTGCAGTTACCACTTGTGTACTCATTTGTTATGTTTCTATACTCTATATGTATTTAATAAAACAAATTAAAAAAAATGGTTATTTTTCTTTCTTTGTTTCTTTATATTCCTCGCAACAAAACATTAAATTTGAGAATATTATTAATTCAGAAAAGAAAAAGTAAATAGAAATTCATTAAATAACCTGAAAATTATTTGCAGAAGATATATTTCTAAGTTTTGTGTGGGTTATATCTATTTGTTTCCCCGACAACATAGCCATGAAACAGTTATAAACCACCGTAAACCCAGTTACGACACCCATTTCATATTTTGGCAAAAATGGGGCAGTTCAAGATAGTCTAGATTCTAGAATATTATTTCAGTTTTCTTTGTTTCCTCGTTAAAACCACAATATAATTTCAGTGTTCCTAAAGGGAAAGGAAACTTTTGTCTGGTTTCACTCCACCCTAATATACATACTAGAACGCCCGATGAGCCTTGCGCAGCAAAAGCCCTCTGAAACACAAACTAAGGTGGGACTGAGAGGGGCGGGTGTGTTACTAAAATCTTTCCTGGTACTCCCTGAATGAGCATACTAAATTTTGTTCAGATTATCGTAGCCGTTTAGGCGTGTATAAACGAACATGGATCATCATCATCATATATATATATATATATTTTTTTTTTTAAATTTTTTATGTAGGAAGGAGAGGGTAAGGGCGAGTGTCCACAAAAACACCCCTCCCCCCCCACCATATAAGAAGGAGAGAGCCAAAATTAAGGTCTCTAAGGCCCATGATGCCACATTATTAATCGATTTTTTTATTTTGAAAAAAATTGTGTTGTGTGTAAAATGCATGTATGTGTAGTGAAAAATTAGGGGGAGAAGTGTGTTTGTGTGTGTGAGAGCATGTTGGACTGCTCACAGGGTAAATAAGACACGAAAAAAAATTCAGCTAAACAGGACAATGACAGAAGAAACGGGAGTTCCAGCACTCCCTGTCTTCTGCCTAACGTCCCGCAAGGAGTACTTCCCTGGTCGATTGGTGTGTACAATCTCATATATATATATATATATATATATATATATATATATATATATATATATATATATATATATATATATACAGTATATATATATATATATATATAGGGTTATGACATTTTTATAACCTCATGTTCCTGTATCATAAATCGATGAACTTTTGCCCCCTGACAATGAAAATAACAGTTTTTTTCGATATATTTTGAAAAAAACTTCACCCCAAAATAAAAAATAAAAAATTAATAAAATTCAAATATTGGTTGCTCCTTGGTATAGCTATTGCAGATGGGTCTCTGTTCCAGTGATTTTCCAGAGTATTTAGTGCTTTTCGGTATTGTTGCAAGATATTGGACAATTTATGATAATCATCAGGTAACCAATCTAGAATGGTGCAATGCAGCTGTCTCGAATATACTAATATACTATATTTGCTTTCGGGGTGACATTTTTTTTTAATTCTGAAGAATTAGGCCCTTTTTTATTGTTTTCAAGCAAAAGTTCATCGATTGATGATACAGGAAACAATATTTATGACAAAAAATTAAAAAGTCGTAACCCTAATATATATATATATATATATATATATATATATATATAATATATATATATATATATATATATATTTAAGAAATAAATCAGTATGCAATTTGAGATTTAATGAAATAGTTAAACAATATGAGATCTTTATAAAGTTGTACAAAAAATAGGCCCAATTTTTTTTATTTATGTAAATGTGAAACAATGGCTGGTTGTAACATCAGTCATTACTCTTGTTTTGAAATGTATAACGAAGATTTTTAAAGTTGTTGCCAAAGATAGGTTATGAAATCAATCTACTCGTATTGTAGAAAGCTTGATTTACAATGCACATCTTTTACTTCAGATATCTTTCGCACAAAATATTCAAAGTTTAATTTTAAGCTTAAAGATTTATCATAAAATTTAAAAAGCAGTTTAACCTTAAAATCTAAAAACTTATATTTGCTGTTAACTATAAAAAGTAATTTTTACCTGAGTGAACGACATTTAAGAGATAAAACTGCATTAACTGCCAGTATAATTTCTTCTTTGACTGCCATTTCGAAACGTATTTGTGATATAATATTGAAAGATAACTTCACTAACTTCCTGCAGTGTTTAATTAAACACAAGTCTTTTTTATAGCAGTGAAGTAATATAAAGTTCTCAGTAATATTTCTCTTGGCGAATCATACGATGTCATTATTATTTTATTATTTTAGTCACTCGAAGACGTGGGTCGACTCCTTAAGAATGAGTCACTCTGAAGGGGATTTACCATTCTCTGAATGAATAAGCTTCTTTTTTTTTTTTTTCACTTAACGTAAAGGAAATCCCATTTTAAAATTATGAAACCCATAAGTGTTATTTCGTGCATGATTAAACTAGCGAAGATTCGTCACAAATTGCTCTACACAGTCAGCTCATGTGGAAGTTTTGCTTACACACTTTATCGATAAAACTCGCATCCGAATAGAAAATGCCTCGATACCAATTTATCGCTCAATGCCTCACAGGAAAACATTCGACAACCAAATACATGGATAACTTCAACCAATCGAAACGGTTGATTGATTGCACCGACCTCGCTTAGTTTTCTTATAAGAACTTACATGTTTTGCGCGATTATAACGTGGTTGTGGTTGGCTTAACAATTTGGATTGGTTGGTAAATAGCCAACCATAGATTTGGTTGCTTTAGGAAAGTGTTTGTGCGAGTGTGAACATAAATAATTATGTGGTCAAGTATTTAGTTAATAATCAGTGAGGAGGTTGAGAAACTAGCACAGCGCTCAGGCCAACTAATGCGGATTATTGCTCTAATTCCTGTATTATTATTACAAGCATCATCGGGAGTCGAGCCCCCGACATCAATATCTTCGCGTCACTTACGGGGAAACTGTGTTTCCCATTGAGATATAGGCACTGGCAAGTATTTAGTTACGCAACGCAACATAGCGTAGGCTCGGGGTAGAGAAATATGTCATGCTTGGCTACTTCTAATCTGTTTCTCCACAATGGTTTATCAGCTGTTTCCGGTCTCTCCCAAGAACTTCCTGGGTTACCCATACAAGAAGGGGACCTTCCCTTCCTGTCTGACGTGGCCAACCGCACACTTAATTTCGAGGTCACGCTCATATATTTTCATATTCCATTGTTCCACTCATTTTCAGTAACACAAATAAACATACGAACAAATGAACAAATAAACATTCGTACATACATCATACGTACAGCAACATCCACCTACCATATATATATATATAATATATATATTTTGTTTTAATTGGGGTTGTTTAACCTCCTTCGCAACATCTAAGGTCATATGACGGAGGGGACCTACAGCTTTACGTGGGATCCGAACCACGGGTCGCTACATAATCTGGGCGCAGAGGACGGTCTCTCATCCAATTACTACCCAGACCCAATGTCGCTTAACTTCGCTGATCTCCGGGAAGCGGTGTTACGACATCGGCCACGACGTAGCCCATATATATATATATGTAGTGTGTGTGTGTGTGTGTGTGTGTGTGTGTGTGTGTATCAATTTATTGCATACTGCTGCCCATATGAATGTAAAGGAAACAATTGATAACTACTGGTGAACGCAGTAATGTTATTGGAAATGTGAAGATAATTGGTCATTACCATTAAAATAAAGGTGTTTTTTATTATTATTTGGAGTTATTTTAAGTTATGAAGTTTACCTTTGTAACTGGGTCACGAATTTTTTTTTACTTAAAATGCGCAAATATCAAGGAATCTCAACAAATACACTGATATATATATATATATATATATATATATATATATATATATATATATATATATGAGGACTGACTTTGAGACGTTAGACCTTGTAAACAAAACTCAATTCATAAAAACTTATTTTAATTCATCGATTGCGAGGCCATCGACAAATGGACAGAAAATTCTTTCAGATTTTCAGTGAAGTAAATTAAAAAAGTCCACAATGACCTTGACATAGATTTATTCCGACTGATAAGTGAACGACAAGTAAAAGTAAACGAGTAAAAGTAAACGAAATCAAGTATTCTTGCATTATTAACACAATTCATATATGTTTTTATAATGCCAACTACTGACTATTGTTAGCATTTTCTTCCATTGTTATTTGTTGTTTGTTAGTGCATGTTAGCGTTTACTGTACTGTACATATCACTGAGACAATTCATCCACAGGACAAAAATTTATAGCGTATAAATGTTTAATCACCACTGTTAACAAACACTGTCGGTTAAACAGCAATTCGGCCTACGTGGTTGTAAAGAGACTGTTTTTTCCAATTTTTTCCCAATTTACAAACCTTTTTATTTACTCGTGGTCCTTCGGGAAACTGTTTCCGCAATTTCTCTCAACTGCGAAGATAATGTTTCAGAACACAAAATAATGGTATTAGTGAATTAAAAAAAAAAAGGCATTTTGGGTTCTGGAACACTATATTCGCAGTTGCGAGAAATTACAAAAGCAATTCCATATATATAAAAGACACCTTATAGTTTGTTTTGTATTTTATTATGAAAATAAAGCCGTTATTTATTCACTGTAATATAACAAAGAATTAACAGTAATTAATTGGTAGTTTTACGTTATGCTTATGACAGACTTAACTAATAAGATGAAATGTTAATAGCTTAATTGACACGTAATAAATGATGTACACGTTGATGGTATGTAAATAGCATGCGACATGGAACATTGAATGGGCCTAGTAAATGATATAAAGAATGCACGTGCGTTTGGTACATTGAATGGAAAACATGACACTGATTAAGTAGGCTAAATGATTGCATGGATGCACAAGGAATAATTGATGCGGCCTAATAATAATGGATTGAAATGCTTGACCAAATATAATTTATATATAAGAACATTATGTGATGTTAAATGATTACGTCAAGAGAATATTTAGTTAACACACAAATATATGAATTGAACATAATGACGGATGATACGCTGAATTACGGTATTGAAATGACACTTAAATTGGATGACAGGCCTACTGCGTTCTTTCACGAGAGTCAGTTGGAACGCTTGATTAACACTTTGGGAGTATAGCCTACCGTTCGGCGGGAGGCTAATGTAGGCTTCACAAGAGTACTTAGAATAGGAGGTACTTATCTTAGGACGATGTAACCTTGTTGAAGGCGGGTTGAAGACGAACCATTTAACGCAGATTCGAGTTGTCGTTGTCCGTTAAGCCTCTTGAGATGATGGATGTAGGCTTCGTGGAGGCCTGAAGTGATGTTACTTCTCGAGGTGCAGGCTGGCCTTATGATCTTGCAGGCGTAGGCCTGTGGTGCTGAATATATCTCGAGGAAAGTGGAGAAACTTGAAGGCCGACCCGGCAAACCGCAGACCCGAAGCGATTCCAGTTGGGCCTCGAAGGATTGCTTCTGCAGGCGGTCTGTAGATCTTACTTGATGATAAATTGTAGGCCTTGAAGGAAGCAGCAGGCCTCGCCTCCGGCCGAAGCCGGAAGGCGGTTGAAGAGATGATATCGGTCAGAGTAGTCTAACGAAATGGAAACGCTAACGAAGTGAGGAGGAGTGAGAGTGGGTGCTCGCTTTTATACGTAGTTCCTGTGACGTAGGACTTCGCACCAAATCTTAAGACGCTTTGTCCGCGCGTCCTTTAGTTGATAAAGGCTTACATTCGCGCCTTTTGGGAAGAAACAGACTTTCCATTGTTTGTTTGCCCACGTGTGTTCCAAGACTGTTTGATGGTAGCGTGGAAGGAAAGTATTTCTGTCTATTTGTTGGTCTATTTCTTGTCGATCCGCTACATATATATATATATATATATATATATATATATATATATATATATATATATATAACTAAGGTATAAGTGGGATGAAAGGCTTCATTGTTTCACACAATACTCTCATTCAAGCTAAGAGCAACTCGTAGCATCATTGCCAAGTATAAGAGAGGGCAAACGTACTAACGAGGATCCCGTAGATGGTTCATCACTACAAGAAGCAATAAGTATCTGTTATAATCTGGTTCATATTTATTTTTGTGACTGTGTCCCCAAAAACGTGGCCATGGATTATCGAAATGGGCGCATTCTGCGTTTAAATTGGGGTCCGACTCGCCCATCACCTATGCCCTGCATAAACAGTACAGCGACTGTCCACGACCTTCTTCCCTAACCCTTTAAATTTAAATTCTCATTTTAATTGTCAACATACAATATTTATTTTCATTTTATATATAATGTAGTTATTAAGTTTACGGTATTTAAAACGAAAAAATAGCTTGGAACCTTGAAATAAGGCCCATTTAGAGCATTCATTTTTTTTATACGCATGCATTCATTATGCGTGTGCAAGTTTTCTTCTCGCACCCCCTAATCGGGGAAAATTGACTTAAATTTCGAGTATCTCTTGAAAAATATCTATCACAGCAAAAATAAAGAAAACTTTAGACGCAAAATTAAGTAAAGATAAAATAAGTGGGGTGTGGGGGTATAATGTTACGTTACATTCAAAATTTGTAAACATTTTCAGTCAGTTGTTGGGAATTCCTTCATCGGTAAATGAAATAAAACTAATTCCATTTAAACCGATGTAATTTCGGCTCCCTGTGTTGCGAGAAAGCGCGCTTTTAAAGCCCTACACGGGCACTCGTGTTGTGCCAAACCCTTTGTGCCCTTATTTCGTGACATTCACTTTAATGTGTGCGTAATATGTGTGCGTGCGTGTATCACTGTACGCATAACTCCTGGCCCTACCACTTCTGAAACCCCCGAACTGCCACTGCTGACCTGACCTAACCTAATCCAACTACCTTAACCTATACTCAGCTAACATAACTTATGGTAACCTCATCTACTTCGTTGCAACCTAATCTGGATTCAGTACTGCATTGACTAAATATGACACAATAATATAGGAGGAACCTGACTATTTTTCCACCTAATAATAAATATCTATTACCAAAGTAGAAGCTAAATTCATATAAAAGCGCTTCATCGTGTTCACGTTGGAATCCCGCTTCCCGTTTGGTCAATGGTTAAACATCATAATCATACAAAAGATAACAGGACGAAGATGACAACTTTTAGTAATATAAGGTGAGATTTCTTTTATCGAACCGGTGCTGCCACCACATTATGTAAGATTTCAACGTCATAATTACTAATAAATAAATAAATTATTAACCTTGGTTAACCTTGGTTTTGCTTCCGCTCGAATTGTTCATTCTGACGAAGGTCAAGCTTGTCACTCCACCTTGGACCTACAGTTTACGTCATATCCGAACCACGCCCCACCATCAGCCCAGCGTCTTAACCACGAGGCTACCCAGGGTACCCATTTATCTACCAACCAATTTTTTTTATTGTGTGGAAGGATGAACAGCTGGGTTTGCTGCGCGCCTCCTGCCGTCACCGGGTCTCGACCCCGGAGCCAATGGATTCGTAGTCAGCGATGCTAACCACTACACCACCGAGGCGCATTATGAAAAAAAAAAAAGATGTATAGTATCCAATTTATAGTTATGTATTTAATGGCCAGTTTGTAACCATGTTTGATGCGTAAATCGGTACTATAAGGAATGATGTTTATAATTATGGTTATAAGTGATTGTTATTAATAATCAAAGAAAAATGCTTGGGCCGAGGTCACCAGATCTTTTAGATCAAAGAATGTTATTAATGAAGTTATTAATTGGGTTGATTGATAGAATGAGTTTTGTTCCTTTATTACACAAAATAACGATTTATGAATGAGAGAGAAACGTCGTTTACAGTTGCAGTAACGATTGCACAAAATTAAATGATTTATGAATTAGACAGAAACATGTTTACAGTTGCAATAATGTATACACTTGAAATAATAACGCGCGAGGTAAATGATTAGTCTTTAGTAGTATGCCTGAAAAATGGGAGAGTGCAATGCAATTGCAAATGTTGCATAATGTTGCAAGAGTGCCACCCCCCACCCCCCGTAGCACTGGTCTACAGCCAGAATGCTTCGGAAATAAAAGTAGTCAATCTTTATTAATTTTGGGTCACTGAATACAAAAATGATGCCTACAATCGCCAATTGGCTCTATTTATAAAGATATCAGGCAACCCTGCACCCTACTAACTGGACTGCATCTGTCGCGTAATATGTAGACGCCTGTGACACATCGACGCATTGACTCTACTGCGCATGCGAGTAGTTATATTTTTTTATTTTAATAAATTAATGTAAATATATACATATATATACAATAAAATGTAATTTTAAATTTATCTATTACATTATATATTTGTAAATTATTTATTAAAAAATAGATTGGATCATTTTAACATATTTCTTCCCATAATGTTTTTTATATTAATATAAATGAAATACTAACCTAACTTAACCTTACCTAATTTAAAATTATTAAAATGCAATGTAATTACATTAATTTATTAAAATTAAAAAAATATAACTACGCGCATGCGCAGTAGAGTCAAGGTGTCGATGTGTCACAGGCGTCTACATATTACGCCACAGCATCAGTTCATTCGCGAAGTCATACAGTGCACCCTTGTTGAGCTCTTTTTAGTGTTTGCTTTTGAAACTGAATTTTTTTCAGCCTAATTTGAACAAAGATGCCTCGTAATTGCATGAACAGTGTAGATGGTGCCCGGACAGTTCGCTACTGGACATTTCGCTACCGGACATTTCGCTACTAGGACATTTCGCTACCATATATAAATTTACCAGTAAGTAAAATTTAAAAGGTAATAAAATTTATTAAAAAATTACGAGAATTATTAAATGAATACAAGGATTATTAAATGATTACATGAATTACATAAATTATTACGCATGATTACATGAATTATTAAAAGAATTTTATTTTTTAAAAAGAATGAAAGAATGCATAAAACATTTGATACAATAAAATATCTAAAAATATTTAAGATTATGAGCAATAGCGCGAAGGAATTCCAGTCCAGTTTATTTCCCGAATCGTATCTTCTCAGTAAATTATGGATCCTCTGCTCACAGTCCCTATACTTTTTCTTCTTCTGAGTTGCGTTTAGGTTAGGTTAGGTTAGGTAACGTTACAGTATAAAAAATTAAAAGAACACAAGACATACAAAAAATTAAAAGAACAACGGAAATATAAGAATTAGAAGAACAAAAGGCAAAGGATATAAAAAAGATATTCCAATCAAACCAATTAAAAATTAAAATGTTGATAGAGGAACCAACCTTTATGGAAGTGCGAGTGACCAGACACTGAATTCCTAATAAAGAAGCCCTAACAAGGTGAATAACGGTGAGTATTTTTCTCGAAAATTCTAAAGTTAGTTGGTACGTTATGTTGCTATTTTTTGTATTTAAGTAACCAAAAAGGGAGAGGCAGAGGGATCAATGTTAAATGTCGGTTTTTATAAAAAGAGATTCTAAAATTCTAAAAATTCTAAGAGAAGTGTCATCAGATGATGAGGCTAAAATTTTAAAATGTTTATCCAAAAGGGCAAGATTGCAGGACTGGGCATGTTCTGTTATAGGAGAAAATTCTTTAACGACAACGAAGTTAGATGCCGGTAGCGAAATGTCCGGTAGCGAAATATCCTAGTAGCGAAACGTCCAGTAGCGAAATGTCCGGTAGCGAAATGTCCGGTAGCAAATTGTCCAGTAGCGAACGGTCCTAGCACCAGTGTAGATAACTTCTGTTGTGTTTGTGGAGAACTGACTTTTGCATCACAAAAGTGTGCTATAACCGCCGTAATTAGGAAAGCCTATCACCTTTATTTTGGCTGTAAGATTGGAGATCAGGACAAGAGCTGGGCCCCGCACATATGCTGCAATACTTGTGCAACAAACCTTTGCCAGTGGTTGAATCGGAAAAGGAAATCTATGCCTTTTGCAGTGCCAATGGTGTGGAGGGAACCAACAGATCATGTCAGCAATTGTTACTTCTGCATGGTGCCTCCAGTCAAGAAAGGTATTTGCAAGAAGAAAAAGTGGATTTTACAATATCTGAATATACCCTCTGCTATACGCCCGGTACCTCACGGCGAAGGACTACCCGTTTCTGAGCCCCCACATTCATTCTCCCTGGAGTCAGAGGACGAGGAGAATGAAGGAACCTGCGAAACTTGTGAGCCTTCAACTTCACAAGACCCTGAATTTGTTTATAACTTGACATCTTCTAAACCGCACATGATAACTCAGAATGAATTAAACGACTTTATCAGAGATTTAGAACTGCCAAAGAGTAAGGCAGAGCTGTTGGGCTCCAGATTGCAGCAGTGGAATCTCCTCGCTGAAAATGTTAGAGTGTGCAAGTTTCGTGACCGTCAAAAAGATTTTGTCCCATTCTTCATCATGGAAGGTGACCTTGTAGCTTGCAACGACATCGATGGTCTGATGGCAGCTCTCAACATTATTCACAATCCTGATGAGTGGAGACTGTTCATTGATTCATCGAAGTTGAGTCTAAAAGCTGTTTTGTTGCATGTTGGCAACGTATTGCCATCAATTCCAGTTGGTCATGCAGTCCACATGAAGGAAACATATGACAACATGATTAAGCAACTTTATGAACTGCATAAACTATGACAAACATCAGTGGCAGGTTTGTGGTGAATTCAAAGTTGTAGATAGATCTTCGACTGCAAAAGGGCTACACTAAATTTCAACAATATCTGTGTACTTTTAGTGGTGCTGACAGCCTCTTGTATTTTTCATTTATTTATTACATTTATTCATCATATATTTATTTTGTAATTCATATTGCAAATATTATGCGTAAACCATGCCTATTCACACTCTCGTGCATTGTGTTTCACATGTTTCACTGTGTAACTGTGTATGTTGAGTAGAAACACGTCTTTTGACCTGACGTCATTACTGTTGACGTCATTGGCTCCGGAGAAAAGTGGGAGGCTCGCTGTTCGCGTCAGTATTATTTAAGACGCAGTGAGAGATTGATGCGCAAGTGTTTTCCCTTAATATTTGCAGATTTTATCCTTCACCATGTCAGATTCCATTAAAACAAGAAGAAAAACTGAAATATGGCTGATTGGACAGCCAATTCACACAATTGGCAGTAAGAAGCTTCCATCCAATGGAGATGTACTACATCGGCTTTTCTGTCTCACAAACAGTTAAAAAATATTGAAAGAAGCATCCAACATAGTTTATGCTGAAATTTTTGAGATTTGGGACAAGGCGAAAATACCCACCAGAGCCAAACAGCATGTACTCGTACTAATGAAAATTCAAAAAAATGTATGAGAACTTCAGATCACTTCAAAAATCAAAATCAAACCGTAATCACAATCAAATTAAAAAAGAAACTGAATTCCAAGGTAGTTTAGATAACCTTTTTGATATAGCTCACGCAAATGCTTTACAAATGATGTCAAATGAGGAAGATAGATCATTCCTACAAGCTCAGAGAGAAAAAGGGAGGCGAGGTTGCATGACTGATATTGATAAAAAGTGGTCGCTAAGCAAATGCGACAACGGAAAAGAGATGAAAGACAAGTTGCACTAAAATAAGTCGAGGCATTGCGAAAGAAATTGTCATCAGCTGTTGTTCAGTTCAGTGATAGCAGTTCAAGCAGTAGTAGTGATGAGCAACCAGAGCCAGGCACATCGTACACTCCTGAAATGACATTCAAACCTTCAAGCATCACAATATCAAATAAGCGTAAGCGCATCGTAACACCTGATCTGGCAATGGCATTAGATCGGACAAAAACAAGTGATCGTAGTGCTGTTATGGTGCTTTCAGCTGCTGCAACTTCTCTTGGACATGATATTGACAATGTTGTTTTGAGCAGAAGTACTCTACGGAGGGCGAGGAATGTTGTACACAAAAAAATTGCAGATGACATTAAGCAAACCTTTACCTCTGACGTTCCGTTTACTATTCATTGGGATGGTAAAGTAATGCAAGATATAACAGGTGATGAAAATATAGATAGGCTAGCTATTCTTGTATCCGGTGGAGGAAAGTCTAAGCTTCTAGCAGTACCCAAACTTGTTTCTGGAGAAGGCGAAAGAATTGCAAAAGCAGTTCTAGAATGCTTAGACGATTGGAATTTGCGAGAATGTATTCAAGCAATGTGTTTTGATACTACCGCTAGCAATACTGGTAAAAAAAAGGGCGCTTGCATGATAATCGAAAGTAAGCTTGCTAGAAAACTTTCTTTGGCCTGTCGGCACCATATTAATGAAATCGTGATATCGATGTCAGTAGTATAGTTGCAAAATGGGAGAGTGCAGAAATATTGCATAATATTAAGTAATGTTGCAAGAGTGCCACCCCACCCCCTTTGTTGAAAGAATGCCACCCCACCCCCTTTGTTGCAAGAGTGCCACCCCCCCCCTTTGATAAAAAAAAAGAAAAATTCCCCCCCCCCTTTCTTGCCAGCCTCGAAATGGGACTGCAAGGGGTATGCAGCTTAGAGTTATCCCCCAAGCTGATCCCCCCAAAGGGGAGTGCCAACCTTTGTTGCCAACCCCAAAATGGGATTGCACGGGGTATGCAACTTGGAGGAGGAGTTCTCCCCAAAACTGAACCCCCCCAAAGGGGCAGAAGAGGGGAGCCCCTATGGGGGAGAAGGTGGGATTGCCTCAGCCCCCAAAGGAGCAGAAAGAGATAGTAAGTGAGGAAGAGAGAAAGGAAGAGGAGATCCTTCATCCGACAGCTGTCGGACGCATATGGCTCCGTCGTCCAGCACCCGGCCTCTTATAGTGCCCCTATTCAGCCAGTTGGCTTAGGCAGTCAGTGCCAGCCACTGCCTCAGGGCGTCATCGACTTAGACCATCATCAGCCAGGGCCACAGGATGCCATCGTCTCAGAGCATCACCAGTCAAGTGCCACAGTGTGCTAAAAGGATCCGGACACGCACCCCAATCTAGGTCAGCCTTGTTGCGGGACCCCTATACCTTAGCTAAGTGCTAGTGCCTCCCGGATGAACCATACAATTATCCAACCAAATAAAATATATAATTGTGTACAAGGAACCAATAAAACGCCGTTACATCAATCTGTTTTAAAGAGAAGTTTTAGCCCTGTAACTTATAATTTTGTTAACTATGTTTTATATATATATATATTATATATAAAGAAAACATGTTTCATTTTTGTAAATATATATATATATATATATATATATTATGATATTTATTATTAAATAAACAATTAATGAGCCTATGATCCAAAATTGCAATATTGGCCAAATTCTTAAATACGCTTTAGCTTGTGTAATTAATTCCGCGTCTCGCAGTTAAACGTATCGTATCAGTCCTTGATTAATAAAAATATAAATTTTTATTTAATAAGCAAACTTTAAAATGTTTTGAAATATACTGTCTTTTGCACTGCTTCTCATATATATACTAGGAAAACTTAATAATATCGGGGAGGAAGCTAATTCGCAATTTGCGTGTAAATACAATGAATCAGCGGACCCAATCCCTTGAAATAATAATAATAATTATTATTATTACAATCACTAATGATATATAAAACGACCTATTCAGATTATATAGCAATGTTCATATTAATTATAAGTTTGTAACTATTCTATTTAAAAGTTATAGAACTCCAAACAAATATATAATATGCGTGAAAAGAAAAACATATATATATATTTACAGAGAGAGAACGACACACACACACACACACACACACACACACATTGTCCCACAGACAAGACTTGTTACTCAGAGTATCCTAAAATTATAAATTGTTATTTATTCTATTTTTAAAACCATTTTAGTCTATCACACAATACGTGGGGTGTTTTCAGGTCAAAGATCACGAGCCTTCAACCACAAATGTGGCTTTGGTTGATAGCGTCGCGACACGCACAATACAACACAGAAAATAGAGAAAAAATATTCTAAAATTGATTTATACCAGAAACGCACAGAACAAAAAAAATCCTGGAACCTTGTAAACATATTTCCTCCCCGAAAATAAACCGAGATGGGGCACAATAGAACTGTATATATCGACACTCCCCAAACAATACACATACACACACACACACACACATATATATTATATATATATATATATACTCGGTTTAATTCAGTTTTCCGAATAACTGACCCGACTTGTTAACAATTGTAGAATAGCCCTCGCCAATGGGAAAAGGCACGTTTTATATCGGCAAATGCGGAATAAGGCTGTGTTCTACCTGGCAAAAGGTCACAGGTCCACCTTTAGCCGAATATGATTGTAGTAATGTCAGACAAAGCTGCATTGTCTCACAATATGCAGGTGTCTCAACCAAACCTAAATAAAATTTTTTTTCGAAATTCCGGTATACCCGTCTGAACTGGTATTTACAGCAAAAGGGTATGATGCGCCACCCAGATTTGATGACGGTCTTCCAATCACCGTCCAGGAATACCTGAATGATCTCGTTTTTGAACATGCATATGCCTAAACCACGCCCTACCTTTCGTGGATCCACCCATCCATTGTTCGTTCAAGGTAGCGTTGCTCACGGATTGGTCGAAAAAGCATTACTCGTAAACCAATAGGAAGTTAGGATTACTCTTGTGGGTTGGGCACGTAAACCCCTATAAAATGGGGTGTTTCGTCGTTCAGAACCAGTTTATCATACACTTTATAGTAACAAGCAAATCATGGACGACTCCTACAACTCTCCCGATCTGTTTTTTGAAAATCATCACCGGAGTCACGCTGCAGTGTATCTTTACAGTGTCACAGATCGCCGCGAACTATTTTCGTCTCAGAGCATTGCTGAAAATTGTGACGAACTGCACGAATCCACAATCAATTCAATTGAGATGTAAGTAGCATATATATATATATATATATATATATATCGTAAACACTGATGAGATGTCATATTAAGGGCTTTGAAAATTAATTTGTGCTGCTTCCATTTATATTTACCATTTAAATATGTGATCAAGCTTTAAATTTTGTCTAATTCCTTCGTTTGAAATAAACGCTTTTTCAAATTTAATTTTCATTCTCATATATATATATATATATATAATATATATATATCGTAAACAGTGATGAGATGTCATATTAAGAGCTTTGAAATTAATTTGTGCTGCCTTCCATTTATATTTACCATTTAAATATGTGATCAAGCTTTAAATTTAAATTCCTTCGTTTGAAATAAACGCGATTTCAAACTTAATTTTCATTCTCACACACACACACACACATATATATATATATATATATATATATATATATATATATATCGTAAACAGTGATGAGATGTCGAGAAGCTTGACTGCTTTCAAGTCCATATTTTTTTAGAATTTATTCAATTAGGTACGTAATAGTGTTTGCACCTTTCACGTCTCGCTTCTATACCCCAGTTCAGTTAACTTGTCGCAGGGCTTTATTTATTTACTGCATATTCCCACATTTAAATGTATAGTTTTAATATTTATAGGAAATTAGTTTTTTAAATATTGTCTGATGGCTATGTTTTAAATATAGGAGCGATGCCGAGTTAGAACGTGTAATCGCCACTTTTGACGGAAGGATGGGAACTCACCCCAACACAGAAGCCGCTGTGTCGGCGCGGGATAGCGAGCGTCAACCCGTGGAGGGGATAATGTAGGTTTTTTGTAACTATATAGATTGTTTTTACATTTCTTTTGGATTTTAACAAATTGCAATAGGGATGTATTGAAAAATGTGCTTATTCATTGCATAATGACCCATATATATATATATATATATTTGCCGACATACACATTACTTTTATCGACAACCAGATTCGTGCATCTATTTTAATTACAGGGCCGCCACGGACCCAGTCCATGATATAAACACTTTCGACGAAAGGAGAACGAGTGCTTCGCCGAACAGTCCACCCAGCGGAGCAGAGGTTACACTATTGAATCACAGTCGGCCAAGCGAACGCGAATTTGCAGACGAGTTAATGTGTTTTGAAAACTATGTAGTATTTTAAAGTAAGTAAATTTTTTCTACAACGTTAATTAGGCACATTGATTTAACTGATTCTCGCTAATTGAATTTTTCTCGTTTATAATATATCCTGACGTTCATTCAGTATTAATTAGCCTTATAAGTACCACTACAACCGCGTTTTGAGAGGTTCATGCCTTATTCTCGGTCTATATATACGTTTCAATCAGAATATTTTATAAAAGGCCACTATAATTGCTAAACATTTTCAATTATTTTCTACATCCTTCATCGTTATTTCTGATTTCTGCATATATATACATATATATATATATACAAACGGCGTGTTTATATTTCTATATCTATATATATATATACACACACACACACGGCGTGTTTATATTTCTTGTACAGCTAGGCTTTTAGAAATATTAAAACTTTTAAGAATTGCATTCGAATTGAAAAATAATTTTCTCTTTATTTTACAGGAGCGAAACGGAGGTAGACGATATAAATACTTTTGGAGAAAGGGTGATAAATGAAGTGGTACCCACAACAGCAGGCGAACCAGATGTCGTGGTATTGGCCCACAACCGATCAACCGATTGCGCCGTCGTCGCAGAGATTATGTAAGTATTTTTTGAGGATATTAACAAAACGTAACATTATTTTCATTTATTAAACATGTACAAAAAGGGGCAGCGCCCAATTCTTAATTGTTTGAAATGTATATATAGATTTACACAATATAGAGCTTACAAATTACAGGGGGTTGCAACATGTGGGAACTTTTTTTTATGTGTCTGCATACATATTTATCGTTCATATTTGTGTCACACAAGTCGAATAATTTTTTAAAAATTCATAAAGCCCTTCCCGTGCGACATATGCATGAGAAACAAAATACAATACAGTCCACATGTTTCAGTATAAAGCCCTTGAAGGCGATATGGGGTCCAAATAATCTTAGGCACACGTAATCGCGTGATAAATTGTACAATTGTCGAGTCATGCCATGGGGGGAAACCGAGTGAATAGAAATAATACATTCTTTCCTTAGTTTTAAAATAGATCGCAAACCAATGAATCCCCTCGCCACCCACAATGTCGGTGTTAACGACTGCCCCGTACCAGTTTCCCGTACTGGGCACCTTCAATATTTAATTTTTCGCATACACACCGATAAATTTGGAACGCGCGAAACAGTCACTTTTCATCCCTCTCTGGAGTGTATTTGCATCCATTTTAAAAATCTGTGCTTATATTCCTAAATCTGTTAACTTCTATTAGGGTCTGCGTATCGAGATATATTAGTACACTAATAGGCGCGTCTGTAGGCTTGGCGAAATCCAAACGCACTGAAATCGCACCGGTCTGCTGCCGGTTTAAATGGGTGCTTACGCCGGCAGCCAAGTCAGGCGTAACGTCAAATGAGTAAATATTAAACTGATCCACAAATTCTTTCTGTGTTAGGCCGATTCCAAGGTCATCACACACACACCTGTGTTATGGGCTAAACTGCTATATGCTCTCGCGCAGAGCGGGAACACGGCATCTGACGAGTAGTCCATATTCAAAGTCCCACCCAGTGCGACGCCATTGATATATAAAGTAATATTTTTAAACCCAAAATTTTCAAACTTCAAGGCACTCTTTTTATAATCCCCTTTCGTCGAAGCGTGGTCTTGCATTCCAATTAAAATCCTTTTAGGTAGGACTCCAAGAGCGATGTTTTCTAGCTGCTTCGATGCCAATCCTGTTGGAATCGTGTACAGTTTGATCTTTACCCTGTTAATTGGGTATTTCACTATGGCGCATACCAGTTCTTTCTCAATTTCTATATGTTTCGCGGAACTTAGTTTCACTCGGCGTATACGGAAATATGCCTCCATGATGTGGATCACAACAGGTTTCGCGCCTTCTTCTTGATCAGCGCCCAAAATCAAACAGATCTCAGGGCTCGTGCGGGTAAGCTTCAATTTCATATCTACCCCGTTCATAAGCAACTTCTGGAATGTAAAGTCCGCGTGCAGGCGTCCAAAACATTCATATATCTTTTTTTAAGAATTTTTAAATTTATCCTTCATACTACCCTCATCTTTAGTGTGGTAATACCCCTCGGCGGATAAAAAGGTGTCCTTCACTTCTTTTGAAAAGTTGAGGACATTTTCCAGATATGCTCGTAGGTGATAGTACCCCGTGCCTGCTGAGATGTTAGTCTGATTTAAATATACGTCACACTGGCTGAATATGGTGTGCAGAAAGTTTGTTTCAGGATATGCAACATAATTATCATCACAGTCCGTTCCGTCAGAATGAGCTATGCGAAGTTTAGTATACATGTGCATACAGCTCGGATCAAAAAGGTAAGGGCCTGAACTGGGTATCACGAATTCTATAGGGGCACTGGGTGAGCTAATCGTGTTTAAAGGGTTAATTGTAATAAAGTCACTGTGCTCAATAGAAACTTGAGTTGGAGGCATCTCAAAGAGGGCTAGCTCCGATTTACAGCACTGTGAACTGCAAGGATGAATGAAACGTGCCATAGTGAGTTAGAAACAGTGCCACCTCCCTCGACGAGTATCAGTTAATCTATGAATCGTGAGAATAGCGTCCTCAGTTTATATCAGTTAAAAAAATGATCGGTCACAGGTTTCATACGCTTAGAACACTTCTTTTTTGGGGCTCTTTTACGTTTAATACCACGTGACCCCTTCTTCTCCCTAACAATTCTCTTCTTCTTTACGCTACGTGTTGGCACCCCCTTCTTCTTCCTATCAATTCTCTTCTTTCCTCCGCCACGGATTTTTCTCTTCGCTTTGATGATTTCATCCCGTGTACGTTTTAAATGTTTTTTTTAGAGCTTCTTTAGGTTTAGTTCCCGCGAGCATTTCCTCTGCCGCGTTAAAACCTGTTTGTAACGCTTTCCTCCCAAGGTACCTGGCCCCTCTCTTCACTAGTGGTACAACTGTGCGCAGTATGGATGAAAAAATGGACCCAAGTCCACTACCACGCTGGTATCTCGCCCCTCGGTATACCATGAATGGTTTTCTGGCCATTATAACTCAGTGCGTCGAAAGTGCAGCTTCACTGTTAAGCTCCCGTCACCGAATGGGAAATTTTTACCCTCTACCGTTCTTATATATATTGAGATATTAGTTATTAGATTAGTTGAGACAATCACATAATGGGGTCTGTCATATGAGGCGTTGCGTGGAAGAAGGGCGACCTAGCCAAAATCAAATCTTTGAGAAAAATGCATTTTAAGTTGGAGAGGTATTTATCGACAATTAGGTAGATGAAGGGCGACCTAGCCATTTTTGGCGAAAATGAATTATTGCTGTTTTCAGTAGCTTAATATATTAAGCTACTGAAAATCAGCAATAATTCATTTTCGCCAAAAATGGCTAGGTCGCCCTTCTTCCACGCATCGCCTCATATGTAATACTCAAACTCCGGCCTCTATGGTTGGGGATGTGTGCAATGCGCAGCAGGCGGGCTTGGGTGTCCCCAACAAATTGGTGCTCCATTATATTGCTATAAATATAGCACATGTCTGGAGGCTCAGGGTCTTCAGCCATTTTCTCCATTTTCAATTGATACATTAAGCTGGACAAGTCATCCGGTGCCTCGTGAAAGGTGTCTCTTTGGAAAGCTACGCTATATCGCCCCTCAGCCATAATTTTGAACAGTGCTTTATCTTTAATATTTCCACCAAGCGTTGACTTTAGCTTCAATGTGCATGCATGCGCGTTTATGTTTACGACTTCAAAAAGTAAATCGCATGTCAAGTATGACTTTTCAAGACTCTTGTTTAAACCCGCCACAATGTCTATGGCTGTGTCATAATGCCCGACTCCTAACGAAACAATTGCGCTATAGTACTGTTCCTCGCCGCACAGGGCTGACCGTATAGTATTGTCTAATGTTATGACTATTTTTTCGCACTCGTCGTTTCTTCTATAGATCAGAAGTATGATTTGTTCATTTTCAAGAGTTAAATATTTGGAGGATAACTGAAGTTCACATATCCCCACCTCATACGATTCACGACCCAATTCAATGGGACCATGGAGTTCTGTTACAAAATTGGCTAGTGTGTTGTTAGGGTGTACAGACAGGGACGATGAGGACGGGAGCGTGACGTAGAAATGGTTAGGTGACATGTTGCATACTAATTAAGCTTCATGACTGCATCAGCTTTTATATAGGTATTGAAGCTTTCTGGGTAACCTAGCCACTTCACCAGGTACATTTTTCTCTTTCCTGTACCTTTGCTTGCTAAAATTTTCTCAATTTTAAACACATTTTTTCCTAAATTAAATGCCACTTTCTGAAGTTCCTCGCGGTAAAACCCCCGAGATTTCTTCCCCATTCAAATCTTCAACGTAATACATCATTATCTCGCCTTTAGGCCTCATAGCCCTAACTTTAAAAATCTCGCGTGTCCATCCTTGCTCAAAACCCTTCGCGAATTTATTTCCCGAACGTGACAGCCTTACATAATCATTGATTTTGAAACGCGCAGATTGTGGTGGTGGTGGCACTCCATCACTTCTCGGACGCTTGCCTCTTTCTAAAACATCGTTAGGCGTTGTACCGATCGTACGGTGGTGTGAGCGGTTGTAGGATGAAGCCAGTGAATCGAGAACGTTTATATATCTGTACGTGTTTTATGTGTAAAATAACGGTGCATGCGTTCCTTTATGGTACGTTGAACTCTTTCAGCTAAAGATGCTTTATGTATAGAATTGGAAGTGTAATAGCTGATATTAAACTCTGACAGCATGTTCTGAAAAGCTCGCCTATAAATTCTTTCCCATATCCGTACAAAAATAGCCAGGAATCCTGTTTTCTTTCAACATCATGTTTTGGCGCTTTAGCGACTGTTTCAGGCGATTTATTTTTCAGGGGAACTAGCCACAGGTATCTAGAGAATACATCTATTATGAATAGGATGTAGTAGCCATCGTTGTACACTGAATATCTTTGCATGTCTGTTAAATCTGCCTGCCAAATAGAGTCAATCGATGCGGCTGTTGTCTTGCTGTTTTAAACCTTTTTCTCACCGGTTTATGAAGTGTGTAAGCATCCTGGGCACGCAAAAATCTCTCAACATCCTTTTTCCTTACACCATAAGTACCTCTGTACAGTCTATTAACGCCACCATAGGATGCAGGGCTAGAAATGTCATAATAGTGCTTACTTAATACGTTAGCCATTTGCGTATTTTAGAGGCACGTGGATAAGGTTGGCTTCTACTCTCTTCTTTCTTCTCTTCAGAGACGCAGCTGTTGTGGGAAGGTGTACTCAGTTGTGACACGTGCGATGCATGCTCCAAGTCTTTTAACCTATTCAGATTACCTATCAATGTTTTGGGGACATTTATTTGCTGTAGTCTTGCTTAATATGTCTCCATCCTGTTGGTGATGGCCTGTCCCTTTCTCACCAGATCATGAACAATATCAACGATATTGGACCCTTGTACCCTTGTTCCATCAACAATGACCTCGCCTGTGTCGCCCACTGTATGACGGGTCCTCACTCAATAGATTATAAAGACTTAACCCTTTATTCCTCAATGTATGGGGGAGGCTGTTTTTTAGCACATGTTCGATGTGCTGTGTTCCGCTACTCTTTGGTTGCTCAGGCCCTGTGTCTATGCTCAGCGCTACTCGAGCTGTGCCTCACGGTGAGCTCTGTAGGATGTTATAATCTTCGTACTCATGAAGAAATTTCTGCAAAGCCTCTTGATACAAAACCCTTTTCTCATCAGGCGCCTTTTCACTGTTTAATAGGGATAGTAGCTCACTCTCCATTCTTTTAAGCCTACTTTTACGGGGTTCTAGAGCCGCGTCTGGGGTCCTTTGTAATGAAGCATACACCTCGTGCGGGATCACAACCACCTTCTTCATTATATTAATCTAGTCAGTAAAGGCCCAAAATTGAAAATAAGATGGGGAGAACGAACCGCCTCTTTGTACAATAATACGCTTTTTCTTACCCACAGTCTGACTTTTATGGGCGAGCGTCGTATTATGTTCTTGTAACGACGTAAGCGAGCCTTCTGACAGGATTTCATTGGAACATTACATTTTATAACATTGAGGCAGATTTCGCAGATGCATTTAAAAAGTCAGAGTCGATATTTTTAACAAACATCTGCTGCAACGCCGAGGCAGTCGTTGATAGATTTTTATTAATTCACGGTATTTCTTTAGCCTATTCGTCATTCTGGAATATACACGGTTTCAGGCTCGTTTGGAAATATATTCGTTCTTAGAAGCACCCTAAACGTGTTTCGCGGGTGAAGGTCACAAAGCAAATATCCATAACGTTGCTTTGTGACCTCTTTATAAACCTCCAAAAACTCCTTACGCTGACTCGGGAACATTTGACTGGCTAATATCCCAATTTGTGACACATCTCTACGTTGCGCGAATAAGACTAGATATTGCGTATTTAACGACACATCGCGCATGTATCTATTTAAAAATAGATTCTGATTGATGAAGAACACGCTTATGTTAAGGTGGTGGGAGAATACTGTAAATGTCTCGGCAAACGTTTTATCCATCTCCAACATGAGGTCGTCAATTACGATGACTGTATGTTCATTTCCCTTTAACGAATTAACGTCATAGACCCCCTTGTGGAACAAACATCATCTTGGTACTCGTTGAACACTGATTGGTATGTCGAATAGCACCATATAACTTTATGCACAAATTTTGAGAACATTTCACCCTTTTCTTTAATGATATTAAGCATAAACACCGTTTTACCACACCTGTCGGTCCAGATATAATACATGTGGATGGGCTCGTGAATCTGAATTTTTCTACAGCATCCATTTCTAACACGTCACACCCCTAAGTGACTCATTTACAGAATATCACAAATAACGAGTTCTGCTCCTTATATTTTGTTTTCTTCTTCCACAGAACCGTGAATGACGACGATGTACAGCCCCCATCATCGACATCACGGACGAATCCATTGTCCGTGCATCTACAGTGCCCGTACCCGATGAACCCTCACCTGCGACACGTGTAGCACGTTCAAAGCGGAGACATGATGAAGAGTCCTCCACGTCAGGTATAAAGCGCGCGAAATACGCGCCGGTTGTTACAACCGTAGTAGAACCCCAGCCCTCAACGTCTTACGCTACCAACCCTACATCAGCTTCTTCAGCCCCTTGTACATCCTCCACAGCCCCCACCCGTTCTGTAGAGTCTGCTGTAATAGACCCAGCCCTCAACGTCTTACGCGGCCAACCCCACATCGTCCAATATAGGCCTTGTCCATCCTCCTCAGCGGTGACTCGTTCTGTTGAGGATGATATAACGTTTGAGTTGGTGCGCTCCGCAACCCCGACCCCAGCCTTGACTAGAAATCGGTATATAGTCAGGGTTGACCCTAGATCCCTGTATAGCAATGGAATTGAGCGCGGGCTACGTCGCGTTGTAGAGCGCATTGTAGAGTTTGCCCTTCAGAACCGCGACGAGCGTGAAGTCAGGACGAGTCTGTCCTTCGGTTTCGGCTCAGATGATAACGATGTAGATGATTTTTGGGTGGTAGTGCCATTTAGACGTTTGGCTGCTGAAGATGTAGAATATATATTAGCACGTATAATGCAAGCCGCCCAAAGTAGTATAGCATTCAATATGGACAACTTCACGGTAAATATTGACCGTGTATTCCGTGTTGCGGGTCATAGTACCACACCCTACACTCTTAACTTCAATTCTCAGGTTATTTATAGAAGGCATATAAACGTCGATCGTGGTTGCGGCTTTATAGCAGTAGTCTTAGCACGTATGTTTACTGTACAAAATATACGGACCCAAAAAATTTGGTTGCCTACGATCGTGGAGCGTGCCCGTAAACTAGCTGTACACTGTGAACTTGAGTTTGACTGTAATATGGGTCCTGAAGAGCTGAGAAGGGTAGAACAGGAAATGAATGTCCGTATAGTCGTATTTGGGCTGGATGATCGTCGTAGAACTGTGTATGTTTTTAAAAGCAGTGTGAGAGATCGTACAAGACCCCTACTTATTTTAGGACTGTCAGGGACAACGTATCTACCCATCCGTAATATAAGGTGCCTTTACGCGAGTTATGATAAAAGTCGAAAATATGGACGACATCATGATTTGTGTAAAGGGTGTCTCGAGTTTGCGATGATATAGTGAAACATTGTAAAGATTGCCATGGTATGTGAGCAGTGTAAAAGCCCAAATGTGAAAGCCGTGTAGTTGAAGCTGAGAAGAGGGACTGTAATGTGTGTAGACGCACATTTTTCAATAATAGCTGTTTTGATCTCCATAAATCAATTGGCACGTGCAGGAGAATGAGAATCTGTGAATGTGGTATGTTTCACACCTTGAATGGTAGCGGAAATTTCAAGCACAAATGTGACGAAATTCACTGTCTACATGCGGAGGAATATAAGGCGGATGGCGTAAAGCATGTATGTTATATGAAAGACGCCAAGCCTAAAAACAAACCTTGTATAACTGTATACTACGATATAGAAACATACACGAACTGAAACCAAAGAGGTAATTCCACATTTACTTGTGAGCCGACTATCTGCGATGAGTGTATGGAGATCGAGTGTGATGAGTGCCCCAAATGTGGTAAACGGACAAACGTTTTTAAAACAATTGTCCACGATAGTCCTGTGGAACTATTTGTGTCCTATATTGTCAAGTTAGCGGACAAGTTAAAAAAAATGACTGTGTATATTCTTGCCCATAACGGGGCAAAATTTGACACACAGTTCCTTTATAAGGAGCTGCTCGAGCACGAGTCTCTGAGATATTTACAGGTGATCCCTTGAAAAGAGGAACAAATTATACAGATGCAAATAAGAGGTAATGTACAATTTAAAGACACTTTATTATTCACACCCTGTAAATTAGCAAAACTACCCAAGGTGATGGGGGTAGCAGCTGAAGTATCAAAAGGCTACTTCCCTTACACTTTCCTCACTAGCGAGACTTTAAATTACGTGGGCTACCTCCACCCAAACATTATTTTAACTATGATTGTATGAGTGTAGATGAACGTGAAGACTTTGATCGATACTACAACAGTTTTAATGAACGTAATCCTTATAATATAGCTGATGAATGTGAGCGTTATTGCGTGAATGATGTACGCGTGCTTAGAGTATGTTTCCAGCCTTTAGAAGGATGTACATAGGCCGTTTCAAATGCGATCCGCTGCAAGTCGCAACCACCATCGCGTCATTATGCTTTACGGTGTTCAAGAATAACTTCATGCCTAAAGCCACCTTAGCCATTATTCACAGAAACAACCCCAGTTACGGCCACAAGGCTATTTACTGGCTCATACACCTACAGCAGCAGACAGGTGTATACATAAAGCACGCCCGCAACACGGGTGAAGTACCCATTAAGATTAATGGTCGTGTTTTTTGGGTTGATGGGCTAAGTGAAAACCGTGTCACTGGTGTGAGACTGTGTACTCCTTTAACGGATGCTGGTGGCATGGATGCCCCGTCCTGAGTGTGGAATCGCCGGAGATATCCATAGATCTCCTGCCGACTGTCTTGCATGGACCCGCACCCGTGATCAACTTATAGGTCCCAGTTCACTCACAAAGTCTTGTGGGAGCATGAATATGATGCACGGATGGAGACAGACGGGCGTACCGTGAGGAAATAAACACGATCAAGCGTTCAATGGTACTGGATCCTCTCAAATGCGGTGATAGCTTGTTCGGTGGGCGTACAAATCCCTTCAAGCTATACTTTCCACCTACGGAGGGTGTGAAACTCCACTACTACGATTTCTGTTCTTTATACCCATACGTGATGAAGAACAACCCGTACCCCGTGGGCGCTCCTGAGAAACTGGTGGGACCTAACCTGCCCTCCATCAACAAATTTTCAAGAAATTTGAATGATCGCTACTTTGGGCTCTCTTTCGTAGACGTGCTCCCCCCTAACGATTTATGGATCCCGATCTTACCCGTCGTTATCGACTACAAGCTCATGTTTTCCCTGTGCGTGAAGTGCGCGGAAGAGAATAACGGCGATTGTGACCATACACCCCACCAGCGTAAGATCAGAGGTGTATATACAAGCCCTGAGCTGGTCCTAGCCGTACGCCATGGGTATAGAATACTGAAGATACATCAGGTGTAGAGGTTTCAGAAGCTACCGAACCTTTTCACACCGTATATAAACGCATTTTTGAAGGATAAGGTTGAGGCATCAGGGTATCCGCGAGTTGATACCGAGGATGAAAAGTCTGCCTATATTCAACGTTACCGCGACCACGAAGGTATACAACTTGAACGTGCCCAAATTGCAAAGAATCCTGGCAAGCGCTTTAGTGCAAAGTTGTGTCTAAACAGTCTATGGGGAAAATTTGCACAGAATACTGGCAAGGGGAACGTTCATTTGGCACAAAGCTATAGCGAAGTCTGGGATTATGCCAACGCACCCGATAAAGAGGTCATGGAGATCGTGAATGTAGGTAATACTTACATAATAAAGTATAGCAACACTGAATTGGCCACAGATACCTCAAGGGTTACAAACATTCCTGTAGCCAGCTTCACAACAGCCTACGCCAGAATCAAACTTTGGGTTCTATTGCATTCTCTTGGGCGGAGAGTATTGTATGCCAATACAGATAGCGTAATATTCACAGCGAGGAGTGGTGAATACATGCCTGCTATTGGGGAGTTCCTCGGCGAGCTCACTGATGAGATTAAGGACGAGTATGGAGACATCGCATACGCCGACTCTTTTGTCTCAACAGGTCCAAAAACTTATGGGGTACGGGTGAGGGTAGGAAATGAAACGAAATATATCGTGAAGGCAAAGGGTATCACTCTTAACCAAGCGAATCGACAGGTCGTTAATTTTGATTCGTTGAAGGATCTAGTATGTTTGGCCGATGATGAGGGCGAACGACCTCCCCAGTTAATTGTAGGCACCCACATATTTCGGGCTCAGGAGCTGGGGGACGTGAAGGAACTTAGGGGTACAAAGGTTTGCCGTAACACCTATAGGAAACAACGTTACCCTTTGGTTACCATAAACTTTGATGGGGCTATTGCTAACTTATTCATCACACGTATTTGTAAATATATATGTATTGAGAACAATCTTTGATGTGCCTAATGTTAACTTATTTATTGCACGTATTTGCAAATATGTACACCTTCAATAATTTCGTTTATTAAATAAATCGTGCTTCAACTTGTGTTTCACTTTGCGTGCGTGCGTATGTACAGTAAAAATTAAGCCCCGCCTCCTGCAAGACCGGGGACGTGATTCATCCCGTAGCCTAAGCAGGCCTCTGTCCCCGCGTTCTCAGTTGACTTCTGTATACCCTTGAGCTCAGACGTGTATTCTCTCCCGCGTAGAAGAAAATGGCCACCTTTAATATTGCTTGTTCAACGTTTATGAATTGGTATTCAGTAAAGTGCGTAGATGTAGTGGACACTGAAAAACTCCCTATCCCCACCTCCTTTGACTCTTTTAAGGAAGCATTGAATCGTGCGAAGGGTCAGGCTATTCAAATACTCTACGGATATTCTGGCGAGGGGATTGTAGGATTTCGCAGTACAGACGATGTACTGAAGTATGTTATAGAACTAAGCTTTATAAAGGCACACGTGCACCGCGTGGTAGAAGGAGCGGCACGCTCAGAACAGTTATGGGTAGTGAGCCTTGTGGATGAAAGGTGTGATAAACGGTATTATATCATACTACACCATGTCGATTACTCATACCCTACGACTGAAAATGTGAATCTCGTTATCATGGACAATCTTAAGTATTTTTACCACTACATTAATATATATCATGATGAGGTTTGTAGCGAGGTTGTGGCTAAAGGGTTATGTGAGTTTTTAACAGATTTTAGAGATGAGTATCGCTTGTTAAATAAAAAGCCTAAATATGAACATATGTTTCTCTCTAACAGCGCCCCGCAGTGTGAAGATTTTTAGGAGAGATAAAACATTATAAAATGTGTTTAGCTCGTGAAATTTACCCTGATGGAAACTGTCTGGTGCGTATTCGGGGGAGTGGTAGTGATAAAACGTTAAAACCGAAATTAGTTCTTGTATCGAAAAAATTCTCAAAACGCCTACCCAGTATATTGGGGTACAACAATTCATGTTGGGCCAGCGCAGCACAGGTTTCATTAGATTATGGTGGTCTCGCACCTCACGGATCATACGGGTTCGAATAAACCCATTCACGTATCATCAGGGTGAGTCAACCGCCCATCGAACCGTTCCTGCCTACCTGCGTGCCTCACGCGGCTCATAGTCTTCTCAGAGCTTGCTCCGAGTGGATGTACATAATCATCTCGAGTTGTGTGAATACGATGGAACTCCCTTTGAGAAGCATTCTCAACGCTTCGTACGACGTCTCCGTAACGAAGTCGTTGCGTGTGTTCAGGCGGGAAACCGGCACCATTAACTGTGTGTTTGAAATGAACAGTAGACCTGCGAGCAAGCGCAACGTTATTTATTTCAATCTTGAGGAGATGCATAAAATCTTCGCGGTAGTTGAGAGGTGGGCTGAGGACCGCTATAAAATACCAGCTGATGTAGGTATAATAAGAGAGGTGATTAGTGAAGCCTCCTCATATACCGTTGTTTGAACATTGAGTGTAAATAACAATCAACCATGAGTTGATATACGACTGATGTGGACGAACACTGCTGATAATGGCGTTCTTGTTCCTACACGAAACCGTTTCATCCTCGACAGAATGTTTGAGATCGTTAGATTCCGTAAGCTGAAGCCTATATTAGACACACGTATCTCAGACATGATTTACTTTGACACAATACTTGAATACGCTTACACCGCTCTGCTCGACGGATTTGTTGAATGTAGGAATGAGCAGAGAGAGAACGGACTAGCTCTGGATGTGTATTTAAAAGGCTGAGACTCTTCGAAATATCCCGAGCTTTGGTACAAAACGCTTGAGAGGTACAGAGATGAGCTCGCCTACACTGTTCACCCTGAAGAACTGTACCTCTATATAGTAGATAGCTGCCATTACGACTTGGAAGATTATTTCAATTGCTGCTATGCCGGGTGAAGAAGAGTTCACGATTGAAAAGTTCGGTACGTTAAGAAAAAACCCTCGATTAGAAAGGCATGATTATAAGCTTGTATTTAATGACATAGTTAACGATGACGTTTTTGTGCGTGCTTTTGAATGTATTCTAGTGGCGCTTAAAGACAACTTACCTGCCGAGTGTAAAGTGGGTACAAAAATAGTATTGAACGATATGAAAGTCATTTACATAGAGTATAAACCGCCGTATCAGTTAAGCGGGGAGGTGATGCTTGAGAGGTTTTACCACATCGTGCAGAGTAATGCCGATGTTGATATAGCGTCAATCAGCATTGAATTTACCGTTTTGTACCGTAGGTGGTGAAGACAATATATATTTTTACTGTAATATTTTGCTAATACTACGTTTTGTACGAATATATATATTTAATATAAATATATATTTTTCTAATATTTGGTTAATACTGTGCTTTGTATGATTATATATTTTCCATGTTTTGTACGACTATATATAATTAATATAAATATATATTTTTCTAATATTTGGTTAATACTATGATTTGCATGATTATAAGCACACCGGACAAAAAATTAGTCACCCCTAATAGCACCGATAGTAGGAAGTTCAAGGTCACACAGAGGGCGCTGATGTAGCATTGGTAAGTGACAAGTAGCGGTGACGTAGCACACAGGATCAGATCTGTTTCGTGAGGTGGTGAAGAACAAAGTGTGTGTTGGATATAGTCTGCAAAATGGGTCGTGAGACAGACGTTACTCAGTGGCAAAAAGGAGCCATCGTGTTTGGCAGAGCCCACGGACACAAAATGTCTGAAGTAGCCCAATTTGTTGGTGTGGCAACGCGTACTGTCCAGCGAGTTTACAAAGAGTGGTGTAGTTCGCAATCAACTGAAAATCGACGGCGTAACTGTGGCCGGAAAACAATTCTCGACAATAGGGGCCGCCGCCATGTTTCTCGTCTAGTAACTGCAAATCGTTTTCAAACCAGAGAACAATTGCTCCAAGAAACCAATGAGGTTCTCCAGCGACCAATTTCCGAACGGACATTGCGACGAGAACTGCATGCGATGGACATCTGGAGCAGGGTACCACGGAAGAGGCCGCTGTTAACAGCAGGTCACAAATTGGCACGTTATAAATGGGCTCAGAGGCATAAAAACTGGACAGCGGCAGATTGGAAACGTGTAATTTGGTCCGATGAGTCCCGTTTTTGTTTGTTCTCCAATGATGGGAGGCGACGAGTACATCGCAGGTCCAATGAAGCCTTTAATCCTGAATGCGTCGAAGGTGTTGTTCAGGCTGGAAACAGAAAGTGAAGCGCAGGAATAGACACCCACGGACTCTGGCGGAACTTCGGGACCGGCTGATGAACGAGTGGCAGCAAATCGATGTTCAGTACATGCACAACCTCGTAGAGCCTCTGCCTCGCCGGATTCGTGCGGTTATCAAGGCCAGAGGCGCCGTCACACGTTATTAGGTACATTCTGAGAGGGGTGACTAATTTTTTGTCCGGTGTGCTTACATTCCCCGTTCTATTATTTGTTCATATACGGGGTGGGCGGAAAGTAGCTCCCTAATTTAAATTACATATAAATTATGTATAAATTGTGATTGTATTGTTATATTGTTATGGTGTGTTCTCTAAAGTGGTACAATTGTAACGGTAATCTTTTTTTCTCTAAAGTGTTCTCTTTGTGTTCTCTAAAGTGGTACAATTGTAACGTTCATTTTTTTTTTCATTTCAGATTGAAGGGTAACATGGCTGAGCGTTTAACACTGCAGGAGCGTGCCCAGTTGGCGGCACGGTACGAAGTTTGGCAATCTGTCGTTCGAGTTCAAAGATGGTGGCGGGCCATTCACGGACCACGTGCCCAAGTGGACCCGAAAACAATCAAGAACTGCCGCTCGAAGCTCATGACCACGGGGTCTGTGGCAGATGTTCGAAGATGTGGTCGCCCTTCGACATCCAGGGCCCAGGAGACGGTGCAGGCAGTTCAGGAAATGTTCGCACGGAGTCCACGAAAGTCAACTCGCCAGGCAGCTCGGGAAAGTGGACTCTCCCGCTACTCAGTGCGAACTGTGCTGAAGAAGGAGCTGAACTGGCGTGCGTGGAAGCCGCATTACTGCCAATCTCTCTCGGACGAGGACTGCGACATTCGCATGGAGTTCGGGGAAATCATGCTGGCTTGGCATGAAGACTGGCCCCATCTCTTCCGCAACATCCTCTGGAGCGACGAGGCGGTGTTCCACGTCGGAGGCTTTGTCAACCGCCACAATTGCCACTACTGGGCAGGAGAGGATCCCATGGTTACCGCTGAAAAACGGCAGAATCGGTTCAGTGTAACGGTGTGGTATGGTATGATCTCAGATCAGGTTGTGGGCCCGTTCCTTCTGCGCAACACCATGAATGCTGAGCGGTACCTTGCTATGTTGCGAAACGAGGTCTGGCCGGTTGTCAGCACATGGGAGAACATCGACGATCTGATATTTATGCAAGATGGCGCCCCTCCGCACTTCGCTCTTGTTGTCCGTGAGTGGCTGGATGCCCACTTCCCTGGGCGTTGGATGGGTCGTCGTGGTCCACATCAATGGCCAGCCAGGAGCCCCGACTTGACACCGTGCGACTTCTTTCTTTGGGGGTGGGTAAAGGAAGAAGTCTACCGCACCAAACCGAGGACATTGGAAGAACTGGAGGACCGAATTCGGGAAGTCATGTCCTCCAACCCGCCGGAGTTCCTGCTAAAGTCAGTGGACGCCATTCCTGGGCGGCTCCAGAAGCTGGTGGAAAGAGTTGGAGCCCACATTGAATTTTAGAGAAAACCTACCATGTATGCCTACCTTTTCATATTATTTCTTCTGAAATAAATGGATAATATACATATTTTTTTACCAATCCAAAATAGGGAGCTAGTTCCAGGGCGTCCCAAAAAAATGTATACACACTTTAAATACTTATAAAGGCAGTGTTTATTAAAATACATTTCATTTTCAAAATGTAATAGAATCTACAGACATTATTTAATTGTTTTATCAACGCCTGTTTTCAAACTGACATCCGTTCTGGTCCAGGCACTGCTGATAACGCGAAGCAATGGAATCGCAAACATCACGAAACATTTCGTTTGGTATTTGTGTGCATTCTCGTTCAATGGCTGCTCTCAATTCAGCGACTGTTGCAGGTTTTATAGCGTAGACTTTGTCTTTTAAGTATCCCCATAAAAAAAGTCTAGTGGTGTGAGGTCTGGTGAACGCGGAGGGTATTCTACGAAACCCCTTCGTCCAATCCACATCCACATCGTGCCAAGTACCACTCGCAATACTCCACTCTTCGGTCCGGATCATCTTCATTAATAGCATGGACTAATCTTGGAATGTAACTTTTCCATTGACAGCGCTCAAAATGCGTTGGACAGATGATTCTGAAATTCCTACCTCACGACTCGCTTGCCGCACAGATTTTCTTGGACTTTGGTGATACGTTTCCAGTACTCTTTCTTGCTTTGTGGGGCTTGTCGATGTCCGTGGTCTTCCGGAACGCTTCTTGTGGACATTCTGAACAGTTCCATCGGCTTCAAACTTATCTCTAATTCGAGTGATGGTAAGTCGCGTTGGTGGATCTGTTTGAAACTCCCTCCTAAACTGTATTTGCACTTCAACTGCGTTTTCACACTTCCAGTAGCATTTTAGAATGAATTTCCTTTGTTCAAAGCTTAGTCTGACTGCCATTATTAATTCTAATGGGTTTAACTTGGAAAGAAAGAAACATCAATTGAGCTATCAGCTGTTAAAGTGTGTATACATTTTTTTTGGGACGCCCTGTATATATATATCCTATTGTATATCCATTAATTAATAAACAGAACGTTGTAATGGTGTTTTATTTATTCCTTGAACACGTTTATACCATTTTCTAAGACAGAGTAATTGATTAAATAAGTAACGAGGCTGACAGCTCAGCCAATTGTAACATAAGCTTATTTAAAATAAATAATGAATCTGGCGTTGTCTGGCAACTCAGCAGCCGACTGACTGAATAATATATAGAAGAAATAAATATTTAAAGCTATGTGGCGCTATCTGGCAACTCTGACAACTGGCTGAATAGGGGCACTATAAGAGGCCGGGTGCTGGACGACGGAGCCATTTGCGTCCGACAGCTGTCGAATGAAGGATCTCCTCTTCCTTCCTCTCTTCCTCTCTTGCTATCTCTTTCTGCTCCTTTGGGGTGGTGAGGCGTCCCCTTCCCCACCCAAAGAGGCTCCCTTAGGATAGGCATGCCCCTTTGGGGGGTTCAGCTTGGGGAGAACTCCGCCTCCAAGTTGCATACCCCTTGCAGTCCCATTTTGGGGTTGGCAACAAAGGTTGGCACTCCCCTTTGGGGGGGATCAGCTTGGGGGATAACTCTAAGCTGCATACCCCTTGCAGTCCCATTTCGGGGCTGGCAACAAAGGGGGAGGCGGGGATTTTTTTTCTTTTTTTATCAAAGGGGGGTGGGGGAGGGGGTTGGCACTCTTGCAAAAAAGGGGGTGGGGTGGCACTCTTGCAACATTACGTAATATTATGCAATATTTCTGCACTCTCCCCTTTTGCCACTATACTACTGACGTCTTCCAGAAGTGTTACGATGGTTCAACGGGACCGGATATATTACTTTTCAAACGTTTCAAGAATTCCTGGAAACAAATGGATGATAAAAGATTTGAAACTGCCAATACAAACATGCCGTGGAAAGCAGAAATCCTCGCACTGTGCGAAGAACAGCTTGTGAGAAGTCACCCAAGAGCGGATTATCGCGAACTTCTTGAATTATTAATTATTTATTTAGGTGGTGTTCCCTCAGGAGGGGTACATTTTCGTCAACCTGGGGCTTTACATCGCGCTAGGTGGATGTCAGGAGTGATTTATGCCATCAAAATTTTATTGTTTCGCTCGCAGTTCAACCTGACAAAACAGGAACAGAGTACAATGGAACGCTTCTCTCGCTAAGCTGTTCGCTTTTATGTGCCAAAATGGTTTGCGGCTCCCATCGCATCTTCTGCACCAAGAACCGATTTGGAGTATCTACAAGAGCTTCAGCAATATGATAAGGAACTTTCAGCAATAGCTAGCGAAGCACTATGTCGTCACCTCTGGTATCTAAATGAAGAACTTGTGTCGCTTGCCTTTTTTGATGATGGCATAACTTTGCAAGTGAAACGGCAGATGGTTCAGGCATTGGAAAGACCTGGTTCAGAAATACCAGAAAAACGAATTGCTTTTGACCACACTCATGATGACCCACTAGAGAAAAATCTGGCAGACTTTGTCACAAGCTCAAGTCGCTCCTTCTTTGAGAAATTGTCCCTTCAATCGACGTTTCTCGAAGTAGATCCTACAGAATGGGATAACAGGGACGACTATAAATTAGCTAAGGAATATGTTAAAACAATGAATGTTTTAAACTATAATGCAGAGAGAGCGGTCTCATTAATTCAGAGTTTCAGCAGTCATCCCACAAAAAACGAAGAACAACTGCAGTACCTTCTTCAAGTCGTGGAAAAACACTGAGAGCGGTTTCCAGAGGCAAAGAAATCGATAATAAAGACAGGAAGCACATCAACATCATGGGTTAACATTAAAAAAAGTGGATTAGGCCTATTGGGGATATCACTTAAAAAAAGAAGCGCCTGTTGTAGTTACCTCCTGGGTGGTGTGGAAAAACTACACATTTCAGAGTCTGTCGGCACCACTAAATACTATCGAATCAGGCTGAAACTTCACTCAAAACTTTCTGTCGACACGCATAACAAATTCCAGGGGTGAGACATAAGAAAAGAAAAAAAATATTTTTCACCCCTATGAGCTGGGCCGGTCTAAAATTATATATATATATATATATATATATATATATATATATTATATATATATATATATATATATATATATATATATATATCTGGAGGAGATTGTAAATACCAATCGACCAGGGAAGTACTCCAGAGGGGACGACAGGCAGGAGACAGGGAGTGCTGGAACTCCCGTTTCTTCTGTCACTGTCCTTTTTCGCTGATCTTTTACTGTCTTATCTACCCTGTGAGCAGTCCAGCATGCTTTCATACACACACTTCTCCTTCTATTCTTCACTACACATACATGCATTTAACATACTATACAATCTTTTCAAAATTTATAAAAAGTAAAATGGCATTGTGAGCCTCGGAGACCTTGATTTTGGCTCTCCCTTTCTTATAAAGGGGGACATTTTCGCGGGCACACGCCCTTGGGTCCACCTTTCTATATATATATATATATAGTGGTTAGCGTCGCTAACTACGAATCCATCGGCCCCGGGTTCGAGACCCGACGGCAGCCGGCGCGCAGCAAAACCCAGCTGTTCATCCGTCCACACAATAAAGAAAGTGGTTGGTAGATAAATGGGTACCCTAGGTAGCCTAGTGGTTAAGACGCTGGGCTGCTGATGGGGCGTGGTTCGGATTCTACGTTAAACTGTAGGTCTAAGGTGGAGTGAAAAGCTTGACCTTCGTCAGAATGAACAATTCGGGCGGAAACTAACCAAAGGTTATATATATATATATATATATATATATATATATATATATATATATTGTGTTAGGAGTGTAAAATTAAAAATTTAACACTTAATTAATTGTAAAGGATAAAATTTGTGAGAATTTAGATGGCTTTTCGGGCATTGTGAGGTGTGACATCAAGCGTTCCAAATATATCCGCGCACTGCACGAAGGATTACAGGGACCTCACCTCTATTTAAGGGGTGACGTGACACAACACCTTGTATTATTATTAGTCGTGTGCCGATTAATGGGCATCGGTATCGGCAAAACCGGCCATTTTTTGTGCATCGTCATCGACAAAATTTAGCCGATTCTCTTACCAATTCTTTGAAATTTCAAAATTTTCATTTAAAAAAAAATCTATATTTTAGAAAATTGAACACACAAGAAACACAATTTATGATCATTTATACTCATTTCAAAGTGTAATTGTATAAAAATATTTCACAGTCACGAAAAATGCAAAGCTTAATAAGTTAAGTTACCCACAAATTTACATTTTCTCTAACTAGCTAATCTCTATAATATGAAAATAAAAACCCACTCTAATAGACAGAGTTTATTTCCACAACAGTTTCGACGCCCACTGGCATCCTCCTCGGGTGGATACAGAAAAACGAATGAACCAAAACAAGAGGGAAAAACAGTCCAGGGACCGACCGTTAAGAAATTTAAACCTAGGTTAGATCCCATTCTCCCGACACCGGAAGGGTATTTTCATTAAGTACATTCGCACAAATTTGAAACTATCTTCCTGTTCTAAACATACAGATTCTATTATTTTTTTTTTTTTTTTTTTTTTACATAATTATTACATTTATTATTAAATTTATTACATTTAATATTGCATAATTATTTATTACAGAAATTATAAATATATTATTACATTGGTTATTACATTGTTGTTTATTATACAGAACTTATAAACCGAAAAACGAATGAAAAAGGCGATTAGGAAACAATCAGAGAGACCATTGAGAAATTCGCACCTAGGTTAGATACCGTTCTTCCGACACCGGAAGGGTATTTTATTACAGGGTCCCGCTTATAAGTACATTCGTACAAATTAAAACTATCTTCTTGTTCTATACATACAGATTCTAATATTTGACATAATTACTGCATTTATTATTGCATTTACATTTTTTTTTTTTTAAACATTTATTATTATTACCTTTACCCTAATTATTAAATTTATAATATTACCTTTATTGTTACATCTGTTGCATTTATATTTATTTCCACATTTATTACTTCCATTATTACATTTACTAAAAGCGAGTAAGGAAACAATCCAGAGACCTTTGAGAAATTCACACTTAGGTTAGAACACGTTCCCCCGACTCCATAAGGGATTTTTTGACCAAGAATCTCATTAAAGGGTCTAACTTATAAGTACCTTCGCACAAATTAAAATTATCTACTTTTTCTATACACACAGATACTATTATTTTTCTTTTGACATAATTATTACATTTATAAAGTACCTTACTTGATTCCCAATCTATAGCATGATTATTTTGGCTGGCGTGATAAAAAATGGCATTATTAGTATTACAACTTCTGAAGGCATATTTGTGTTCTTTAATACGGGTTTCAATATTTCTTCCAGTTTCTCCCACGTATACTAAATCACAACTTTTACAGGGAATGCTGTAGACACAGGCTTGTTCCTCTTTTGCCACATTATTCCTAACCAATTTACTTTTCACGGTAGACGAATATTTGAACGCCAAAGCAAACTTAAAATCTTTCGTCAACGGTTTTACTCTTTCTAAGCCGGCAATGTAAGGCAAACTCACATATTGTTTTTTGGTTAACTGAAGGTTCCCGAGGGGCATAAAAAGATTTTCTGGCTTTAAAATACGCCTTTCTGATAAACCACTCGGGATATTTTAAATCCTTAAAAATGTTCCAAATCTTTGAATTTTCCGGGTCCAGCAAATGTGGGCTACAAATCTTGAGCGCTCTTAGAAACATGGAAGAAATAATTGAGCTTTTAACCCCTTCATCATGATATGAAAAATAATGAATGTATGAATTACAATGAGTAGGTTTTCTATAGACCGTGAAATTGGGCTTTCCGCTTTCGTTAATGACCAAAACATCTAGAAAAGGTAATTGTTTTTCGTTCTCCCATTCATATTTAAATTTAATAGAGGGAACAAGATTATTTAATGACTGAAAGAAAGTGTCAAAGTTGTTCCAGTGGTCAGGCCAAAATGAGAAAATATCATCTACATAACGAAACCAAATTAGATTCCTGAGACATATTGTTTGCAACAATGCCGACTCATAATAGAAGAAGTCGGGGTCAGTATAAGGCGGCCATAAGGCGATGTAAACAGGAAGAAGAGTCAATTCGAGCATCAAAAGCCTGTGAAGCTCGCATAAATAACGATAATAACAAATTTTGGAAATTTGTTAAGAATCAAACGGGTGTCAAAAAGTCCTCCCTCCGACAATCGATGGGGTGTCGGGAGAGGATGAAATTGCAAAGCTGTGGAAAAACCACTATTCTAACATTCTTAACAGTGTGAGTAGGGATAATCTTAAGAGAGATTGCAGCGAAACGATTGTGGGAGGGACAAGGGAAAATACTTTGATATCATTTTCTGAAGTAAAGAGGTTAATTAAAGAGTTAAAGACTGGTTCTGCGTCAGGGGTAGATGACTTATCGAATGAGCACTTAAAATATGCAAATGACGTAGTATGTCTGCATACGTCATTGCTCCTATCAGCCATGGTGGCTCATAGCTATATCCCTGCAGAGTTCATGAGGGTATATATCTTGCCCCTGGTCAATCAAAAATAAGTACGGAGACATTCTGTCCAGCAATAATTATAGGCCTATTGCTGTCGCTTCCTGCTTCTCGAAACTACTAGAAAAACTCTTGTTACGCCGATTAAATGATTTCCTATGGACATCTAATCAGTTTGGCTTTAAAAGGTCCCACTCAACTGACCTGTGTATCTATGTACTTAAAGAAACAATATCTAAATACATTGAGAGTAATTCAACTATTTATAGCTGTTTCCTAGATATAAGTAAGGCATATGAGAGGGTGAACCACAATATTTTATTTGCAAAACTAGAAGACAGGAAGGTTCCCATGTACATATTAAATTTATTGAAATTTTGGTATTCCCACCAATCTTTCACTGTTAGGTGGGGCAATGTACTATCCGAGTGTTTTAGCTTCTCTTCGGGGTGAGACAAGGCTCCTTGCTCTACCCTATGCTGTTTAATGTGTATATCGGCGGATTAATTGCTTCACTTAATGAGGCAACAGTGGGATGTTGTATAGATAACACAAGGATAAATAACTTAGTTTATGCCGATGATACGGTGTTAATAAGTCCCTCTGTTAAAGGTCTGGATCGGCTACTAAAGGTCTGCGAAGCGTATTCGCAGAAACATGATATTCTTTTTAATGTTACGAAAACTAAGGTTATGCAATTTCATCCTAAAAGCTGTAATCAGCCAGCTGATATAAGGTTTAAAATGAATGGTGAAGTAATTGGGGAAGTACAAGAGTTTAAGTATTTGGGTCAAACTATTACTAGCTCCTGAGTGATGACTCGGATATAAGAAAACAATCTCGAAGCCTGTGTACTAAAGCGAATATGACCATAAGGAACTTTCGATTCTGTACAAGTGAAGCTAAAGACACTCTCTTTCGTACTTTCTGCAGTAATATATACGGACAGCAAATCTGGGTGAATTATAAAAAAGGTTCTGGCAGAACTCTAAATTTGCTGTACAACAGGTCTTTTAGACTCTTACATAAATTACCCCCGAGATGCTCAGCTTCGCAAATGTTTGCTACCCGCAATGTCCCGAGCTTCCCGGAGGTAACAAGACGTGCTCAATACAGTCCAATGCAAAGAATTAAAAATCAACCAACCCGATCATCCAAGCTATCCATGAGTCCTGCCATTTATCCTCTAAGCCAGAGGTCGGGGAACAGGGGTAAATTACCCCAAATGGGGTAAATTTAAAAATTTTGGGGGTAATGCGTGCGGTATGAGAGCCTCAGTCGTGTGTATGGTATCATGAAACGAAGAGGTGCTTTTAGTGCTTGACACTTTGTGCTGATATTTTTTTCGTATATTTTTATTTTATTTTGTTACATAAATGTGGCGTTATTCTAAATTTTAGAATATTACGAATTTACGTCCTGATTTTGATGTTGTTGTATCAAAAATGAAACAGCATCATTTCTCCAAAACCTGAAGTGGAGATGTTTTGAATGAAATTCTTCAGTTCTTCAATCCTTTTTACTAATTTTGTTTGTGTGCTATTCTTATGCCAGCATGTGTGGCTTTTTTTTATTTCTCCATAATAATGGATCCAATAAACATTTTTTTAATTTGAATTTTTTGTATACCATATGCAACAATTTTAAGAGCAATTGGCTTGTTTTTGTTTACTTTGAAGTCTGGGGGTAATTTCATTTTACTCAAATAGATTTTTGGGTAATACCCAAAAAAGTTCCCCGACCCATGCTCTAAGCCAGGGGTGGGGAACCTGCGGCCTTTTGGGGTACTAGTTGCGGCCTTCTGCCTATTTGACATTCAGAATTCATACCGTACGATAATGGACTGGACAGTAACTGATACCCCTTTAGGGTTTTAGGCTATTTCATTAGATCATGGTTTCAGCTTCACTGCTTCTTACACATACAAGCCTTCTTTATGGCTTGAACAATAGGAAATATGGCAACGTTGCCAGTTAAAACTGGCAGAGTTGCCTTACGGCTTACGCCCTTACCTATCAACGATCAACTCGACTGGCTGACTGGATGACAGTTACTGACGATTCTCCGATAGTGACACGCACGCTTGTTTCCTTTAAAACTGTAAATCTTTGATCAATTCGTGTACCATTTTCATTTAAAAATCTTCTGGTACCCCAATCATGTCAAAAACTGTGAAAAGAAAATTAAAGGAAGAGAACAGAATATTCCATGAAGAATGGGAATTGCAGTATTTCATAGTTGTTGAGAAAGATAAAATGATGTGTTTGCTCTGCAACGACATAATTGCAACAGTGAAGAAACACAATGCATATAAGCATTATGCAACTCATAAGAACCACAAGTATGCTATATTGGAAGAAGAACCCCGAAAGTTTACACTTACGAAGATGAAACTTCAAAAGCAGCAACAACAGCAAGTATTTAAAACGATGTCAGGCCTAGGGACTGAAATCACTGAAGCAACTTATAAAGTAGCATATATACTTGGAAAAAGAGGTAAGCCATATAGTGATGTGGAAATCATAAAAGAATGCATTGTTGAAGTTGTAGCCCCTTTAGATTCAGACAAGGTTAACAAATACAAACAACTACCTCTTTCAAGAAGGACCATAACTGATCGGCAACATGATTAGCCCTCAATGCAACTGAACAACTTCATACAATATGCCAAAGCGAAAATACTTATTATTCGATTACCTTGGATGAGTCCACTGATATTACTGACTCAGCGCAAGTGTCACTTTTTATTCGTGTTATAACTGCAGATTTTCAATGCTACGAGGAGTTACTGGCTTTGGGTACTCTTACGGGGAAGACACGTGGAATTGACGTCTTGTCTCTCTTTAAAGAAAAATGCCGTGAAGCGAAACTGAATTTATGTAATTTAGTAAGTGTATGCACAGATGGTGCACCTTCCATGAGAGGAAAATGTGCAGGATTTGTTGCGCTACTACAAAAAGAACTGCCAAATCCAGATAGCTTGATTTCCTTTCACTGTATTTTGCATCAACAGAATCTCTGTGCCAAATCTACTGTTTTAAGTGACATATTAAGTAAAGTTATACGTATTGTGAACTACATTAGAGCAAATGCATCACGACATCGCCAGTTTCGCAATATGCTTATGCTTGATGATGAAACATTCAGTGTGGATCTTCCGTATCATTCTAAAGTGCGCTGGTTGTCACAAGGGCAAGTCTTTGAAAAACTTTTGTCTTTGCGAAAACAAATCACAAGATTTTCTGAGGAACTCAATGAACCATGTGAATTGTCAAAAAAGGATTTCTGCAGAAATGCTGCATTTTTGTGTGACGTAATGTCAAGCAAAATTACCTGAATATTTCTTTGCAAAGTAAAACTAAATCCATATATGAAATGTGGCAAAAAATCCAGGCTTTCCGGAGGAAGCTGCGCTTTTTCAAAACTATCCTTACCCGATCGGAACTTTCAGCTGAACACTTCCCTGAACTGGCAAAGGTAATTGATGAAGAAGATACAAGCAAATCATTAAGGGAATGCGATGTGAAAGAATACACAGCTGTCCTAGACTCCCTGATTGAAGAATACGATGAAAGATTTGAAGATTTTGAGAAACATGACTTCACACTGAAACTAGCTTTCCAACCACACCTGGTTGGCGTCTCCAAAGCACCTGAAGATTTACAGATGGAGTTGATTGAGCTATTAGAAGATAATATCCTTAAGTCTCTATTTGATACTAAGAAGGATCCTGTTGAAATATGGAAAAATGGCGTTGAATACCCACGTCTGCGCCAACATGCTCGTCGAATGTTGCCTTCTTTCGGCACAACCTACTGTTGTGAATCAACGTTTTCATATGTGACTCAAATCAAAACGCACTTGAGATCTCAGATGACGAATATTCACCTGGAGGACCAACTAAAACTACGGTCAACGATATTGGAACCAAATGTACGACTCCTGTCCCGCAATAAGCAGTCACAAAAAAGTCATTAAATGGTTTATCACTTTTTCACTTAATATTAACATCATTTCACTTAATATCACTTTTCACTTAATATTAGTTATATTGTTAATTATTCCCCACAAAAATAAATGTGCACTTGCTGAATTTTTTATTTATTATAGAAGCCTTCACGTATTATCAAGTTTGATTTAAAATTAATAAATATGTAGATTGTAGACTAAAATATGACATTTTGTTGTACTGTATATGTTAAATTCTCAGCATGCGGCCTAATAGGGTCTTGGTTAAATGAAATGCGGCCTAATAGGGTCTTGGTTAAATGAAATGCGGCCTTCCAATGAAAAAAGGTTCCCCACCCCTGCTCTAAGCTATAGACTTCTTGGTACGAAAACGTCTGTCTGTAGCTCCACTTAACTTCGACAGTGCAGTATTATTTCTAATCAATTGTATATATTTCGGTGCTACTATAGTGTGATTCCTACCTCGATTCGGCGGTCTACCTTTTAATTATAGCTTCTTACCTTGTTTACTAATTGCTTGTTTACATTCCAATGTCCATCGCCCTTGACGATTGGTTAGGTTTAGTCATGATATTTTCGTTAGTTTTAACGAAAATATCGTGACTAAACCTAACCAATCGTAGGTAGACCACATACTATAGTAGCACCGAAACTATTTTTTAAATAAATAAAATTGAATAATAAATAGCATTTTATATTTATTATATTTTCATTTATACCTTGGATAGGAATCACACTACAGTACTGTAGTTTCGAATCAAAACGGGTAGGAATCACCCTATAGTATCGAAGTCACCGGTAGGAATCACGCTATAGTAGCACCTATATTTCTATCCTTAGTATATGAACTGTCATTGTATTAATAATATTTGTCATATGGACTATAGTTTGCCAATAAACCTTTTCATTTTCATTGTCATTTTCATTTCATAAACTAAAACTTGGGATTAAATCCAAATTTAGAACTCATAAACGCAAGTTCTGTCATTTTTAACTGTTCCAGACGTGAACACATTAAATAAGGGAAGACATTTATCTTTAAACCTTAACTTCAAATTAGCAGTCTATAGAGTGGGTAATTTAAAATAAAATTAAAAACAGTCCTGAGACTCAGATCATGTCAGATAAGAGATAATAATAATTTGAGTTATCTTCCCAAACAGAGAGCCAACATAGGTCATAAATATTTTTAATTTCAAATCTTAGAAAGGAGTTTTTTTCCATTAGGCTAATGAACGCAAAAGGCGTAACAGAAATACATTAACTTAAAGTAACGCTAAAAACTTGTAACCAGGTCACACAAAGGAAAGGAGTAAGTTTAATGAATAAAAATTATTACATTTGGAAAATCGACTCACTTCTAGCACACATAAGTAACTTTCAAATAACAGATGAATATCGTTTCAAACTTTCATTGAGATTATAAGAAAAGCTGAATAGATTCTTTAGAACGCTCCAAGATTAGAAAAAATGGCCAAAGAAACCTGCAGTTCTCTTTATAGTTCCCAAGCCTTAAAAACACAATGTTCCGTCCTACCTACATTCTGGGGTTGTAGTGCGCACAGTGTCCCGTGCGAATAGATTTTATTTCTTGTCAGTACTGTCCCTAAACTCCCAAACCTCAATGTTATGTTGTCATGTCACCTAAACTCCCCTCCCTCTTCCACTCTTGTAGTACATTCAGTCTATATATCAACCTACTTTCAAACCAACTTTTGTTGAAAAGCACAACCACTGCATAGTTTTATCGCATCTTGACAGTTATACTCAGAAAATTAAATCAGAATTATCAAAATTTCTCACCCCTTGTTTATTTGCGATGATGCTTTAAATCTTAAAATTGTTTTACATCGTTGAGAATGGGATAAGATCATTCTGAAACTGTTTGTATAAATGTTGTTATAGACTTCAGTTCTCTTGTCATCTGTAGTAATTATCGTTTTTCTCCTTTAAGACAATTAAAAACACGTAAAGGTAGCATCCAAGAAGCTCATTTCCCCACGATGTGGGGAGCCAGAGAAGGAAAGAGTAAGCGGCCAACTCAACTCCACTCGATGCCAGAGGCCGAGAGCTAACCAGCACCACACCGCCACACCTTAACCACTCAGCTACTGGAAGCCTTTTCAGGACCTTCGAACAAATGAAAACAACTGAATTGAGTTGAAGGAAAGGAAGACGAACATCGTGTGATAAGCAGTTGTACTGGGAATGAAATAAGTAGCTCTTCTTTTCATTATATGGGCGAATGTTATTATTTGTTTACAATCCATTTCATACTGATGAGTTACAACAGTGATGACATATTTAATTAAGGTGTATAAAAATATATTATTCTTAATGATCTTTCTCATATATTAATTGCATTCGGAAACTTTAATCAATATACCTCAATCTCCATGTTCAGAATTCACGCCATTTAACTCTGCTACTCAGTGGGACCAGGTACGCAGATTTATAATTAAATAAAAGTTCATTAAAAAATGCATATAGTGTTTCTGATGAGACAAAATGGAAAATTTAGACCTTGTTTGTTCATTGTCATTAATGTAACGAAAGGCAAAATGTCTCGTGCTTCCTTCAGTTATTACTGAATGGAACACTTAAGAAACTTCGTTTCTCCTTCCCAGGTGCACTTCTTTCAAGGGCAATTTCTCCGAAAATGGTGGGAAAGACTGTTACTGACATGATCGCTCATAGAGAGCGGAGGAGACTATCAAATACCAGTGTGTGAGAAGACTTTTTTTCCCCACTATTTTGGATCTTTGGTAGAGGCGTACCCAGAAAGGTACAATCAAACTTCCTTGGATACCCTCGCAATGAAGCAGCACACTTAAATAAACAAACAAACAAAACAACCTTTTTTCAGAAAAAATACATTACATAGGATATATATCACATCCATATATTTTTACGCAATGTTGGCATTTATGTTTAATTTTGTATTTTAGTGGCAAGTAGTCTAATCAGAGCATTCTTATCTGAATACAGTGTCTTTGGGAAGCATGAAAGTTTTTCAGGTAAAAATATTTGCGACGCATTTCAACTTTTATGACAGAAAATAAAAAATAAATAAACAAAATGAAAAATAAAATAAAGTTACATTTATTTATTTTTTTCATTACAAATGAAAATTGAGATAATCTTAGAAGTAATAGAAAAAAGAAGTGGTAAACAATACATGATAAACCAATAACAATTCATTTCTATTATCACAAATGAAAAATTATACAGTCTTAAAGTAAAAGAAATACAGACAAATGAGGCACATTATACATACGGCGTAATATAATGAAACCTTTAAAGATATAATTTATACAACTTGTGATTGCACCCGATTTAATTAAGACTGTGAATTTGGCATATATAATAGTCCACTGTAATTTTTTGAAAAAGGACTGCGATTTTTTTGTTTAGTAACATTTACAAGATGCAACACACACACACACATATATATATATATATATATATATATATAAAACTTCCTCAGAGAACGTCTACAGGTCGTCAAAATTCAAGGCATATCATCATCAGAATCAGAAGTACGCAGCTAAGTACCACAAAGTAGAATACTGGCCCCACTCCTGTTCATTATTATGCTAACAGACAAAGACAGTGGAGTAAACAGCAACAGTATCGTAACATCCTTTGCGGACGATACAAAGATCAGCAGAAAAATCAGCGATGCAAATGAGGTGGAGGCCTTGCATAGAGATAAGAACAAAATACTAGGGACAATCAATATATTTTGCCCCACCCTTTTTGCTTAGCTAAAGAATAGGCCATGGGGCTGAAATGTCTTTTGGGCCGTAAGTTTGAACTTTCTGCTCTTCACATAACAGGATTTTTCCAGTTTCAACCTCCCCTCCTTGTATAAAACCGCTTTTAAACGCCCTTGTATAAAACCGATGGTTAACGCAGTTTCGAAAATGGCGTCTGACAGTGATGTGCATCGTAAAGAGAGAGCTGTTATCGAGTTCTTAACCGCAGAGAAGGAAACAATTGGAAATATTCACAAACGTCTACAAAACGTTTACGGAGATGCTGTCGTTGATCGAAGCACAGTTGGACGCTGGTCTAAACGTGTGAGATCATCGGAGAGAGGGAGAGCCAGCCTCGATGATGAGCCCACGCAGCGGTCGCCCTGCATCGGCTGTGACATCGCACACTGTGCAACGTGCTAACAGCATCATTCGATCAAATCGGCGCTTCACATACAAGGAGCTATCACTGGAGCTAGAAATTAGTGAAGGAAGTGTGAATACGATAATTCAGCAACAGGGATACTCAACTGTGTGTTCACGGCTTGTTCCTCGCGAACTGACTAAAGATCACAAAGCTCAAAGAAAAGAAATTGCTTCCGAGTCGTTGGTTCGATACGAGACAGAAAGGGATGACTTCCTTTCACGAATTGTGACTGGGGATGAGACTTGGGTACACCACTTTGAACCTGAAACAAAACGCCAATCCATGGAGTGGCATCACGCAGACTCCAGACGCAAGAAAAAGTTCAAAATGGCTCTCTCTGCAGGAAAGGTTATGGCCATCATCTTCTGGGACATGAAAGGGGTGATTCTGGTGGACATTATGAAGAAAGGACAAACAATCAACTCAGAGGCATACATATATTGCTACCCTACAGAGACTCCAGAGACGTATAAAGCGAGTTCAACCGGAGAGAAAACTGGAAGACGTCCTTCGTTTGCACGATAACGCAAGACCACACAATAGTTCGCAAACAAGAGAGGCTATCACAAAAATACGCTTGACTGTGTTACCCCACCTTCCATACAGCCCGGATCTGGCACCTTCAGACTTCCATTTGTTTGGGCCAATGAAGGATGCTATTCGTGGAAGAAAGTTTCAGAGTGACGATGAGGTTGTTGAGGAGGTTAAGAGGTGGCTCCAGCGGACTTTTACCAGCTGGAAATAAAGGCCCTTGTTTCGAGGTGGAGAAAAGCCGTAGAAAAGGATGGAGACTATGTGGAAAAATAAAAACTTATAAAAAAGGTATGTAACTACTTGTGTACAAAATTTCTGGAACTTACAAAGAAACTTGGAAAAAAAAAATGGTGGGGCAAAATATATTGAGTGGCCCTCGTATATAAATGGTCAGAAGACAACAATATGACATTTAACACCGAGAAATTTCAGCTCTTGAGATATGGTAGAAATAAGAAAATTAAACAGACTGCATATTATGCTCCAGATAGACAGGAAATTCAGAGAAGCACGAAAGCGGTCGACTTGGGGGTAATAATGACCGATGATGCCAAATCCGAGACACAAAGTCAGATAGCAATAAACAAAGCAAAAAGATTCGCGGGACAGGTACTAAGAACGTTCAAAAGAAGGGACAAGCCAGTAATGCTTCCCTTGCTGAGAACCAAAACTTGAATACTGCTCAGTTTTGAAGTCCCCATATAAAAAGGAAGAAATTAATAAACCAGAAGAAACGCAGAAACATTTCACAGCAAGAATGATGGTTGCAAAGAACTCAACTACTGTGAAAGACTATGTAAACTAAATCTGTACTCCCTGGAAAGAAGAAGAGAGAGGTACACCATAATCTATATATGGAAAATTATCGAAAAACTGGTACCAAGCCTCAAACTAAACCCAATTACCATCCAAACACTGGAAAATAGGAAAGGAAGAATGAGAAGTGTTCCCAAATTAAAGGCCCGACAAGGGACCTCCTCAACACTGAAGGAAAATAGCTTGGTTGTCAGGGGGCCCAAGACTTTTTAACCAGCTTCCAAAGGACCTCAGAAACGTTACAGGGATCAAAGTTGAAGTCTTCAAGAGAAGACTAGATGCCTGGCTCAGTTCGGTACAAGATGAGCCTGGTGTACCTGGCTATATGCGGTGGAGAGCGCACGAGAGCAACTCGCTCCTCCACCAAGCCATGCCTAGAGGCGGGGCCACAACTTGACCTTCGTGTGAAGAGAGACCAACACACGGAACTTAAACGAGGAGGTTAACGAGGTGTGTGTGTGTATATATATATATATATATATATGCACTAGAATCACAAAATAACACGTGACCTTATTAATAAGCAAACAACCACAAGGAAAAGGAAACACAAAGTCCGAGCGCTTTCGTGATATATTCACATTACCTATTTTCTGTTCTTCCTTGATAATGTGAATATATCACGAAAGCGCTCGGACTTTGTGTTTCCTTTTCCTTGTGGTTGTTTGCTTATATATATATATATATATATATATATTATATACAGTATATATATATATATTATATATATATAATATATATATATAATATATATATATATATATATATATATATATATATATAGGGTGTAACAAAAGTCCGTTCTCATAGGGAAATAAGATATAACAGAATTAATCGTGGAAGAGTGAATCGCCACGATTATCGTTACTGGAGCGACGAAAATCCGCATTGGGTTGAAGAGTCACATTCGCAGGTTCATCCCAGGATTACGGTGTGGGCAGGAACTCATAGAGGAACATCATATGACCATACTTTTTTGATGAAACTATGAACGGGGTTTTCTTACTTGAACAACATTCTGGGGAGAATTTTGCAAAAGTAGATTCACGAAATGTCTTTGGATGCTAGACAAAAGTTTGGGTTTCAGCAAGTTGGTGCACTTCCGCATTTCGCTCGTTCAGCGAGACAGTAGTTAGATGAGAATCTTCGTGGCATATGGATAGGACGCCGAGGTTGTGTGCAATGGCCGCCCCAAAGCCCTGATTTGACCCCACTTGACTTCTTGTGGGGCCACTTAAAGTCCGTTGTTTATGAGTCAAGACCTCGAACGATCCAGCAGTTAAAAGAAAAGAATTACAGATCAATGTAATAGAATTAGTGCGGAAATACTTCAAAACGTAACCGACAGCTTACAAAGAAGAGTAGAAATGTGTCAACAGCTACATGGAATGCAATTTGAGCATGTACTGGATTAATTGGTAATTTGATTTTGTTTGTAATGTATAGTAAAAACTATTTTCTCGTTAATTCTGTTGTATCTTATTTCCCTATGAGAACGGACTTTTGTTGCACCCTGTATAGAAAATCGGTATGTCCGATGTTCTGACATTTATAGGTATAGAGTTCCAGATGTCTGTTCCTTTGTTGGAGAGAGCATTTCCTGCTATTTGCAATGAATAATTTGGTTTGTGTATGAAATCATTGGAAAGCCTTGTATTATGATTGGTCTGATGCGGGTAATCGCCCTGTGAATGGGTGAAGTATAGTTTCTCTTATTAGCAACTTTGTACACACTTATTCCGATATTTAGTTTACACAAGCCATTTAGTTTTAGAATATTCAAATCTCTGAACATTGGAGAGGTAGGAGATTGTCTGTTATTATTGAGAGAGTTCGTAAGCATTTTCCATGGATTACTTTTAGTGGATATCTTATACAATTCTTTGTACTATCCGATGTTGTAATTCCATACTGTAAGTGTGAATGAATAAATGGGTAATACAAAGTAAGGAGAGCATTTTGGGAAATTGTTTCTTCGAGTTTAAATATTATTTAAAGAAATATAGATATTTTCGATTTGATATGTTGTGTGTGGCTTTTAAACTTCAATTAGTCATCTAACTTAGTGCCAAGAACTTTAACTTCATTTGCTTTTGCAAGACAAGTGTTTCCAATTACTAATGGAAAGCAAGATTACCAAAATTTTTTTTTTTTTGTTACAATCTTCTCCTTCCGCAGCTTATTATCCCATCTTTACATGGGGTCGCTGTTTTTGGTTCGTCTTCTCCACTCTCCTCTGTCGTATACCACGTCCTTCTCCAAGTCCTTCTCCCTGATGTCCGCCACCACACAGTCCCTCCATCTCGTCTTCGGTCTTCCTCTTCTTCTCCGTCCCGGCAACTCCATCTCCAGCACTCTGCGCCCCACATACTCCTCCTCTCTTCTCCTGACGTGTCCATACCACCTCAGCCTGGCCTCGTGCACCTTCTTAGATGCTTCCGCTATCTTCACTGTTCCTCTTATATGCTCATTTCTGACCCTATCCCTCCTCGTCACTCCACACATCCATTTCAACATCTTCATTTCAGCCACATCGATTTTTCTTTCATTGCTCTTCTTCATTGGCACAGTCTCCATTCCATACAACATTGCCGGTCTCACCACTGTTTTGAATACCTTTCCCTTCAGTTTCACTGGGACCCTCTTATCACAGAGCACCCCTGATACGTCTCTCCAGTTCTTCCACCCCGACTGTATTCTACAGTTTATCTCTCTCTCTGCTCCCCCCTCTGCATCCACTGTTGACCCCAAGTATTTAAAATACTCCACCGTCTTAACACGCTCTCCACTCAATGTCACTTCCCCTCCTCGGTCCTGCTGCACATCACATCTCATATATTCGGTCTTCTTTCGGCTAATTCTCATCCCCCTACTTTCCAACGCCTCACTCCAATTTTCCAACTGCTGCTCCACCTCCTCTTTTGCCAAGTTCAGTAAAAGCTTATTTACGCACATCCATTTATACACATGTTCTACTTGTCTGTGCATTTCATTTACTTAGGAGTTGATATTGTGGGGTGTAGAAGTGAGTGTTGTATCGTCTACATACTGAATACATTTTAATGTTGACCGATAAAAATTATTTACATGTATGAAAAAAAGTAAGGGTTCAAGGCAGTGGCAGTTCCAAGAATTATTTCAGGAGAGGGGGGAGCAAAGACTTAAAAATTTCCCCCAAATAAAATGGGTGACTGAGGGAGCACCCAGGCGCAGAGCGTTACTAGTGGAGTTTGGAAAAGTTATTTTATTAAGTTTTCATTAATACATTTCGAAATACAAGAATACAACTCATAAACCGATTGTCATTGTGTTCACGACTTAAACAGATAGATACTATGCTAATAAAATAATCTACAGTGTTATTAAATGTACTAAATATACTTGAAAGTAAGTTCAAACAAGTAGCTGCTAAAATATTTAGCAGATAAACATTATTTTTGGCTACAAGAACTTTATTATTTTATACCTTGATAGCTAATAATAAACATAACATTTTAAAACTACATATTAGCCTGTTATGTCATTTGTCGAGTTTCTTATTTTTTTATGCAGGAAGGAGGGGCCAAAGGCGAATGACCGCAAAAGCGGTCCCCCAATAGAAGAAGTGGAGAGCCAGAATCAAGGTCCAGGGTTTGGAGATGCCTAGAAACACTGCGTTTAAAAGATTGGAGGTCATATACATGGGGAAAGATGGAGTGAGGAAGATTGTTCCAGAGTTCACCGGTTGAGTAGATGAAAGATTGAAAATACCGATTAACCCTTGAGTTACACAGTTGGACAGAAGAGGAATAAGAAAGTGTAGAAGGTCTGGTGCTGCATGCTCTCTTTAAAGGATGATGCATGCAGTTATAGAGTTCAGAAGAGCAGTATCCGTTATAATAGCGATAGTAAAGAGAGAGTGAGGCAACATTGCAGCGAAGAGAGAGGGATTGAAGACAGTGAGTAAGAGGTGGGAAATTGATGAGACGAAAAGCCTTTGATTCCACCCGATTAAGTTCAGCTGTGTTGGTTGAGCTACCCCATACATGAGAATCATATTCCATACAGCGGCGGACAAGACCCCTGTACAGAGACAGCAACTGAGAAGGGGTGAAGAAACTGGGGAGGCGGTACAACACACCTAACCTCTTAGAAGCTGTTTTGGAAAGAGAGTATATGTGATCATTCTAGGAAGATCACGAGAAAAGGAAACGCCAAGGATATTAAGAGACGAGGAAGGATTGAGTTGTGGGTTGTTGAAGGTAATGGAACAGTCGTGTGAAAGATTGTGACGAGTAGACAGATGGAGGAACTAAGTTTTTGAGGCATTGAAAGCCACAAGGTTTTCTCTTCCCTAATCAGAGGTACAGTAGCAAAAAGATCAGACGTCAGGTGCTCCACAACTGTTCTACGCGAATCATGGAGTGACTGTTGAGAGGGACACTTTGTGAAGCGGGTGGAGAAGTGTGGAATCATCGGCAGAGGAATGAATAGGACAGGAAGTGCGAATTAAAATATCATTAATAAATATAAGGAAAAGAGTGGGTAACGGGACAGAACCCTGAGGAACACCAATGTTAATAGCTTTAGGAGAAGAACAGTGTTCATCTATAACCGCAGCTATAGATCGGCCAAAAAGGAAATTAGAGAGGAAGGCACATATAGAAGGATAGAAACCGAAAGAGGGCAGTTTTGAAATTAAAGATTTGTGCCACACTCTATCAAAAGCTTTTGATATGCTTAACGCAATAGCAAAGGTTTCACCGAAATCCCCATAGTAGGATGACCAAGAGTCAGAGATATGCAAGAAGATCGCCATTAGAGCGTCCTTTGCGGAACCCATACTGACGATCTGAAAGATTATGAATAGAGAGGGTTTTAAGAATTTTCTTATTAACCCTTAACGTGCGGCTATCAATACAAAAAAATAAAAATAAATAAGCACATTATTTAAAAACGGGTATTATTTAAAAAATTTCATTTAAAAAAATAAGGTGCGAAAATCTGTATTCATAGGAGGCATGTCGCAGTTGTGTAAGTGGACTCGTATGTGGCATGTCGCAGTTTGAGGGTTAAGGATAGATTCAAAAACTTTAGAAAGGCAGGAACTCAAAGCAATTGGACGATAGTTGGAGGTTGAGAGCGGTCACCCTTCTTTGGGACAGGCTGAATGAAAGCGAACTTCCAGTGGGAAGGAAAAGTACCAGATGAGAGACAAAGACGAAAGAGTTTGCTTAGGCAGGGTGTCAGCACTGAAGCACAGTTCTTAAAAACAACAGGAGAAATTATATTAATTAAATTATGAAAAATCGGAATTCACCAAAATATTATTATACATATAGACTATTTATACATAAAAGCATAAAGACAAAGATTCAGTGGATAACAGAAAGCCACTGGGGCCTATGAAAGCTATCCATGGGAATAATCAAAGTACCCAACCAGAATATTCACCTAAGGAGGGCACAGTACAAGCTTATTTGCAGCATCCATGATCCACGATTCAAGTGCTAAACACTAGCCTAGGTCTTTAAACTAAAAAATAAAAAATGCACAGCTAGGCCCTATGTACTGTTAGGCTAAACAAACTAGGCCTAATCAAAGTAAAATTAACTAAATTAATCCAATAAATCAAATTAACTAAATTTTTCTAAGAAACTTAAATAAAAATTTAACAACCGAGGAACTCAAAACTAAAAAAATGCACAACTAGGCCCGATGTACTGTAGAACAGTTAGTGCAACATCGACAGTCAGAATGCCAGTCAGTGGAAGCCTCATCATACATGACAGATTTGTAAGCAAATATTTATTCAGTTAATGAATGTCCACTTCTTAATTTAATTATATATTGTTACTCAGCGATTTAAATCTGAAACTGCAAAATATAAGAACTAATTTCAGAACACGACACTACACAAAACAAAAGCCTATTGTTTTTCGGCTACTTTCCTATTCACTCGCTTTTTTCACAGCGAGCGGACAGCAAAGTAGCAGAAGAACAATAGGCTTTTAACTTTTCACTAGTCTTATGCACATTGAATGTATAAGGATTTCAATGGTGCGTACAGATGGTACAGACCGTACCACACCATACTGTACATTTTGCTCCCAATTCTGTAAGGTAGGTTTACAATATTTTTCTGTTTTCTGCTCTGAATTTTTCCCACAAAAATTTTGATGGGGGACAGCCAGTTCCCCTTGCCCCCCAATTAACTCCGCCCCTGGTTCAAGGCTTTGTAGAACCCCACTTTCCAATACATCATGTTCTGATGAAATGTCTTTTATTTTAACGTACTGGTGACGATTAGAGAGATATGATAAACCAACTTAGCACATTTCCCCTTAGGCCATATGTGTTTAATTTATCTAGTAAGATATCATGTGAGAACATATCAAAAGTTTTCGACAAGTCGAGGAAAACTAAGGTTGAGATTGTGTTTTTTACAGTTTAGGTTTTTATAGATATTTTCTAATAGCATGTTGATAGTGTCTTCTGTGGTGTGAACTTCTCTAAATCCAAATTGTATTTTTGCTAGGATGTCGTATTTAGCTAAGAATTTAATTAGTTTATCGCATACGACTTTTTCAGATACTTTACTTAAAGTTGGTAATATAGAGATTGGCCGGTAATTGTGTGGAGAATCGGGATTGTTTGATTTGAATACTGGACAAACCCTGGCTATCTTCAGGTAATCAGGGGATACACCTTGTACTATTGACTCATTCATTAGTTTTGTGAGTGGAGTTGCTGTATCATCTGATATTAATTTATAAAATTTTAAGGAATTGTTTTTATTTTTTGTTTGGCAGAATTGGTTAAAAGAAGAATGAATGTATTTGGTGTGGATTATGACATATACAGGGTGTACATAAAGTCATGATCTATTTTTGTGAAGCACTTGGAAATTATATGGAATTCAATCATAAAATGATAAAGTGGTAACATTTATTAAATAATTAAGAGTAGGATTCGACGTGACGCCCATCAGTATCCCTGCACAGCTCAAATCGTTCCGCAGCATTTCTAAACACATTCTGGAGCATTTGCGGGGTTATGTTATCTGCAGCAGTTCGTATACGTGTACGTAAGTTTTCAGGACTCGTAATCTTCGTCTGATAGACGTGCGATTTGATAAAGCCCCATGCAAAGAAATCTAAAGGGGTTAAATCTGGTGATCTCGCTGGTCAAGGTCTGTTGCTTCCGCGTCCGATCCAGCGATTTGGAAAACGTCCATTTAGATAATCCTGAACAATTTTGGCATAGTGACAAGGAATGAAAGGATAAGGGGCACAACAAAGGTTGGAGAAATCTCGAGGAAGATACAAGAAAGTAGACTGAAATGGTATGGACATGTGATGAGAGGGGACGAAGATTATGTGGGTAAGAGAACGATGAATATGGAGGTGCATGGCAGGAGAAAGAGAGGCGGACCGAAGCGAAGGTGGATGGAGAAGGTGAGGGACGATTTGAGGGAGAAGGGTTTGTCAGAGGAAGAAGCCCAGGACCGGGCTGTGTGGAGGAGGCTGGTCAGAAACGCCGACCCCGCATAGAGGCGGGAACGGGCGAAGAGAAAGAAGAAGATCTTTGGGATCACTGTAGGAAATCTCATCCTGTGATAACAAAGATACGAGATTTGTCTTTTCAAATTTTCCACCTTCTCCCCCAAAGAGGTTCCCCCTCTTCTCCCCCAAAGAGGCTTTGCAACCTCATTTTGGGGTTGGCACCAAAGGGGGTGGGGGTGCCTTGCAACGGGGTGTGTGGGTGCCTTGCAACAACGGGGGTGGGGTGGCTCTTGCAACATTACGTAACATTGCAATGCAATTGCACTCATACATTTTGCCACTCTACTACTGTCCACTAGTTGTTATTATTTTTTTATACGAGTTTTGACTTGATAGGAAAATATATTCATTAATTATTGGATGTTTGAATTTTTTTAATTTTGAGAATGTTTGAAATTTTGTTTCTATGTCACATTTATTTTCAATTAATCCCGACTAGTCAAAACTTGATATTTCTCTGATAAATTTCAATTTATTATTATGACCAATTTTCATTGGCCAATTTTCACATAATAAGAGTATACCTAATATATAGTCAAAGGAAGACCGCACCCAGATTTGTTCTAGTAAAATGGAGTTTTCCATAGATTATGTAACTTTGCTGGCTTAGTAATGGTTAAATTAAAGCCATTTGCAGTGACAAGATTGTAGAAGAAATTATCATTATTAGAATATATTTTCGCAAGATCGATATTTAAATGTTCGGCAGTAATGCGGGTATTGTTGATGTGATTAGAAGTTAAAGTTTTATATATGCCGCAATAAATGTTGGCAAGTTGCCGTTTGGTGGTCGGTAGATGCCTAATATTGAATAGGAAATGTTGTTTAAACACACTTCAACTGCTAGGGTTTAAGAGTGATTATTATTAATGCCTCTTAATTGTTCGATACGTTCACTGTTATGATTAGTCCCTATGAAAATGCTTATTACGCCGCCTCTGTTATTATTTCTACAGTACATATGTGGTGTTATTAAAAAATGACTTATTTTCATTTATATTATAACAATTTTAGATTGGCCATCAACTCATGAAAGTGATTTGTAAGGTTTCTGATATTTAATGTAAGTTCAAGTTGCTTTGTCGCTCGTTTAAGAAGGTATCTACTGTCACATAGTTGCTATTTATTGTATTTACACTCAATGATTTCCTTCACGGGTGTAAGAGTATTATGGAAAGTGTTAATCATTGAGAAAATTATAAAGATCAATAAAACAAAAATAGAAATGATTAATAATACTGATAATAATCTAGAAGAGAAAGAAAAAAGGAAGTTAAAAATTAAGAGGAGAAATGAATAACGGCAAAATAATAATGAAAATAAGGATAAGGAATGGAAAATTAATAAATAAATAATAAATAATTTTATAATCCTAATATGTTGTTTCGTGTATGTTCACTATTAAAAGAATAACTATTTTTATTTTTTAATGACTACTTTTCTACGTGAATTAGGATAGCTATTTTGTTTTAATTCGCACAGAGAAAACAAAATTAAATATGTTTCAACAAAATCTGTATTTCATTTTTAGGCAACCCAATTTTTGTTTCGTGAGAAATTGAATTTTGTTGTTAATAACTGCGTGCAGCAAACAAATATTTACTTCATGGAGGAAAATTGGTTTAAATTTAACATAAATTATTTTAATTTTCAAAATACCAAAATGTGCAATTTATTTTTCTGATTTTTTTCAAAATTTCTTTACATAACTTTAACTTAACTACTCTATATTGACTTACGCAAATGATCTACCGCAGTGGTTCTTAACCAGGGGGGCGTCGGTAATTTCCAGGGGGGGCGCGATCCCTTGGGGAAAAACAGGAATTTCTCTAATTGTATTTGTTATTCTCTTAACGAGCATAAAATCTGGGAGAGAATGTTATTTTGATGCAAGGGGGGCGTGGAGGGAAGGACCAATTCCTAGAGGGGGCATGGTAGTAAAAAGGTTAAGAACCACTGAATTTCTACCGTATGTATACAGAAATAAACGTGAAACATTTTTACCATAACCGGAGTCGAACCGCTTTCAGTGATAATTAATTTTCACGCCACGTACAGTGGCGTTTTTTCTTACACGTCGTTATATTTACAAGTTATATTTACACCTTTATATTTAGAAGAAAATAAAGAAATGCACTTTTTTTAAGCTAAAGTAATTAGTTAACCTTTTAAAGACGGGTGCATGCGTATACGGTGCATGGATTATCGTTTGGAAATAAAGCATTCACAACAAAATTCTACGTCAATAAAATGAAGTAAAAAAAAGGGGTCTTGTAGAAACTAATTGAAGCGATAATTATATTTTAACCTTTCCTTTATTTGATTCAAACAAAAAAGTTTTCTCTTTGCAAATAAAACAGACTAATTTTTTTGGAAACCTCGGTAGTAGTGATTATCATCGCTGACTACGAAGCCACTGTGTCCGAGTTCGATTCCCGGCGATGGCAAAGGCAGCACTCAGCTCACCCAGCTGTTCATCCTTCCATACAAAAAAGTGGTTGGTATATAAATAGGTACCCTGGGTAGTCTAGTGGTTAAGACGCTGGGCTGCTGCTGATCGGGAGGTTGCGAGATCGAGTCCGGGTGAGGCCTTTATAATTTCTGACCGTCGTGGGTCGTGGTTCGGGTTCTACGTTAAGCCGTAGGTCTAGGGTGGAGCAACAAGTTTGACCTTCTTCTGAATGAACACTTCAGGTGGAAGCAAAATTAAGGTTACTGATGTGATCACCATTTAAATTATTAATAGGATTTGAACGTGCTCAGAAATTTTAAACATTTTTTGTTAATTGTTTCTGCAGTTTCAGTCGTTACATTTGTGATTTCATTTTGCTCCAGATCAACTGTTTTTTGCATTATTCATGTAGACACTCTATAGAATAGAATAACCTTTATTAATAATAATAAAATAAATACATTTTATCAATTTACAATGATACGAATAACTGTGAAGCTCGACTATTTATTTTATTTAATTTGGCCCTTAAGCTTTAGGCTTTACTGGGCTCTTATTAAAAATAAGCAGCTAGTTGTTATTAATTAATAATAATAAATAAATAAATAAGTAAATAAGTATTATTAATAGTTAAAACATGTATTACGACATTAAACAATATTAATGGACAATATTAAACAATATTAGTGGACATTAATCTTAGATTTTTGTTAGTATGCCATTATTAATCGGGATTTCAACTTGGTTTTAAACAAATTTACATTCACAATATTTTTTATATCGGCATGCGAGTCATTCCATAGTTTCAATCCAATGAAAATGGGTAGTTTTTGAGATGAAGACAATCTAAATTGAGGTATAAAAAGCTTTGATCTATTTCTGGTCTGATACGAGTGGATTTCTTGATGAGTTACAAAATATCTATTTACTCATTGCAAATTAATAATTTTGTTCTTACACTCGTAAATAAAAATAAAATGTGCCAGTTGGGTTATATCATTGAGCTTTAGTAGGTTTAGCTCTTTAAATAATGCAGTAGAGTGATCGAGGAAATCAGCATCAGATAATAACCTTATTGCTCGTTTTTGGATGACAAAGATCCCATTTAATGCGTTGTTAGCGGAGTTTCCCCACACAAGGGTGCAGTATGTTATGTAAGGAAAAACAAAAGTATGATAAAGAGTCAATAAAACTTGTTTAGGGACTACATTTCTAAGTTTAAACATTATAGCAACGCTCCTTGAAATCTTTTTCGTGATATAATTTACATCAGTGATGCACAAACCCTGGCCCGCGGGCCAAATGTGTCCCCCACGGGTTTTTTCAGTGGCCCCACGGGTCTTTTCAATTCAATGAAAAAGTTAGAATATAAAAGTGACCCAATTTATGACTTAGATGGAAAGTAAGTAGGCTAATACATTTAGTTATTTTCTTTGCTTGGCCATCACATCGAAAAAGTTTGTGCACCACTGATTTACATGATCACTCCATTCCAAATTCTTATGTAGCATTATCTCAAAGGAAAGACAATTCTTCATTTTAAATTACAAACTAATAATTACTTGATCTCCTTCGTACTACAGTAATAAAACCATTTATAAAAAAAATTTAAATCATCATATATTTAATCATCACAAATTTAAATCATCACTCTTCTTTAAATAGCCCCACACAAAATAATCGCAAGGACTAAGGTCGGGGAGTATGGGGCCCACGGCTAGCCGTAACTAAATCTGGGTAATTGCTAGAAATTATCCGATCTTCAAAATACGAGTTCATTAAGTGCAGCGCAATATTAGATAAATGTGGACGAACATCATCATCCTGATGGAAAAAAGTGACACTGAAGTCAATGTTCATTGCTTGAAGAAATGATATAAAAATTTCTGTTCGAATCTATAAATAACATTCTGACGTGACAGTTTCATAAAGGTTGGTGCTCGTTCGTATATTGTACATCCAATAATGTGCTAGATCTACTGAACACGTATTTTGAAATTAGGATAATTTCTAACCGTTGCCCAGTAGTTTGGTTACGGCGAGCCTTGGCCCCCATACTCCTCCAACCTTAGTCAAAGACTAGCCGATGTGCCCGTCCATGATGGGCGGGTTCTCCTAATAGACTATTGGTAAAAAGCTTTATTTTTTTCGTTTTTAGCGATATTTTAGTTTTTTAACTATTAATATTTGTTTTTGTGAATTTTCAGAGCTCTTATTGTGGTTTATATTATTTTCCAGTCATTATTTTTGTTTTTTAATTGTTATAACTAAATTTTTGCGTTACACACGCACGCCTTTAGTTCTAATAATATAGCTTAATTAAGGTTTGGGGAGTATTGATTATTTAATGGGTTATTTATGGATTATATAAAGGACAATATCTACGGGAATAATCCAAGGACAGTTTATCAACTAGAAAATGAAATTACAGCTGTGACAAATGGAATTGCAGAAGATTTTAGCACGAACTGTTAAAAATTTCAGCTCACGTCTAAATCAAATTATTGAGGTCAGTAGTGACCATAGTGAAAAGGTTTTTCATTAGGTTTTTTGCCTAAAAATGGTTATTGGAACTCAGACAGAAATAGTTATTAAAGAATAAAAACAGCGAATCCTTTGTTAAATGCTCTGTTTATCTTTTAAAAGCAGTTTCATCATTATTACTGACCTATTCAAGATTTTCTGGAAGGCGATTTCAAAACATGACTTAAACAAGATTGGTGGCGCACGATGGTATACAAAATAGTGTTCAGGAAATAATAATTATAATATAATGAAAACAAAATAATTACGTTTTATAAATGTAAAATTGACTCCCAAATCAGTGTCAAGGTGATTCACAAATGCGCTTTAAATTCTTTCTGGGTTTAAACTTTCAGAAGATAAAACTGCGACAGAAAGCATCCCAAAATATATATAAAAAAAAATATCTTTGTAATTTACTTGATTCGTAAAGATTTGTGAGAACTTTGTAGGTCTTATCCAATATACTACCAAATCGTAACTATATACTTAATATACGAAAGGATTTTATCTTATAATTAATCTGAGAGCAAACTAAGGCTAAAACTTAAGAGCCAAACTACACAGCCACAAATAAGTGAATAGGTTCTGCGCCTCGGTGGTGTAATGGTTAGCATTGCTGACTACGAATCCACCGGCCAGGGGATCGAGACCCGGTGACAGCAGGCGGCGCGCAGCAAACCCAGCTGTTCATCTTTCCACACAATAAAAATTGGTTAGTAGATAAATGGATACCCTGAGTAACCTAGTGGTTAAGACGCTGGGCTGCTGCTGCTGCTGCTGCTGCTGACAAGCTTGAGTGACAAGGTTGATGAACAATTCGGGCGGAAGCAAAACCAAAGTTAAAAAATTTGTATTGCTGTAAATTGTAATAATGTAATATTTATTTTTACAACAAAGATTTTAATAATAATGAATGGTCTTGTTGTCCGAAATATTTTATCACTTACATAGTAATTTTTGCAGGCTGATTCCGAAAATAATATTCATTTTTCGCCATCACATACAGATTTTTCACAAAATGTCGTATTTCATATTACATATGTATGTAATTTTCATTAAAATTGACTCAATTAAATTTTGATTAAAAACTACTGCCTATAAATGCTTCCAGATCAGAAATGACGTCATAGTGTCTTCTAGAACATTCGAGAAACGCACTGCTAGTATATAAGTGATTGACAAGCCACGAAATGAGTCAGTCTAGTGCGTGCGAGATTATTATTCAAAGGTGCTCGGTGACTATATTTCTCGTTTGAAATTTGGTTATTTGTCGCTATGGCAACCAGAGGGTGTGTAAATAGCTCAAACATTTTCTGTTATATTTGTGGAAAATTTACTATGAAAAAACAACGCGAGATATTACAGACTTCGTCAAGAAAGCATTCTATGCGTACTTCGGAATGAAACTTGGGGATCAAAACAAATCATGGGCTCCACATAAAGTTTGCAGTGTTTGTGTTGAACAACTTAGATTGTGGAGTAAAGGTAAAAAGGATTCTTTACCTTTTGGGTTTTTAATGGTCTGGCGTGAGCCTAGAGATCACAGCAATGACTGCTATTTTTGTTCATGTAACGTGCAAGGCTACAATACCAAAAATAAAAAGGAAATTTCTTATCCAAACTTTTCAGTCTGCTATAAGACCTGTTGCTCATGGACCTGGTATACCTGTACCTACTAAACCAAATACTCTTGATATAACTTCATCTGATTCGGTGTCTGATGACGATGGAAACGATGATATTGATTGTTTTCAAACCGAAACATCTGGTGAACCTCAATTGTTTACACAAAGTGAACTTAATGATTTGGTAAGAGATTTGTGTCTCCCGAAGGATTCTTCAGAGATTTTGGGATCCAGACTTCGTGCAAAGAACTTGCTTTCTCCTGGGACGTCATTTTACTGGTACAGAAATAGAGAAAAAGAATTCATCCAATATTTTTCTCAAGAAAATTCATTGGTATATTGCAACAATGTTTCGGAACTAATACTTAAGCTGGGTGCTGCAGTCTATGACCCAAATAGAAGCTAAGGTTAAATACAAAGAACACGGTTGGCTACTTTATGGAGACTTAAAAGTGACTTGCATGTTGTTAGGTCAACAACCAGGTTATGCGAAGTTTCCATGTTTTTTGCGTGAATGGGATAGCCGAGCAAGAACTCGGCACTGGATAAAAAAGGAATGGCCACGCAGAGTCAACCTGACACCTGGTTCTAAAAACATTCAATGTGAAAGTTTGGTTGACACGAAGAAAGTTCTTTTACCTCCGCTTCACATAAAATTGGGCTTGATGAAGCAATTTGTTAAGGCCTTGGACGAAGATGGAGATTGTTTTAAGTATCTACAAAGAACACGGTTGGCTACTTTGTGGAGACTTAAAAGTGATTTGTATGTTGTTAGGTCAACAACCAGGTTATGCGAAGTTTCCATGTTTTTTGTGTGAATGGGATAGTCGAGTAAGAACTCAGCACTGGATAAAAAAGGAATGGCCACGCAGAGTCAACCTGACACCTGGTTCTAAAAACATTCAATGTGAAAGTATGGTTGACACGAAGAAAGTTCTTTTACCTCCGCTTCACATAAAATTGGGCTTGATGAAGCAGTTTGTTAAGGCCTTGGACGAAGATGGAGATTGTTTTAAGTATCTGTGTGGTAAATTCCCAATTCTTTCGGAAACAAAATTGAAAGAAGGAATTTTCGTTGGGGTCCAGATTAGAAAACTGACTTTGGATGAACACTTTAAAAGAACAATGAACAATGTTGAAAAAGAAGCGTGGATTGCTTTTAAGGATATTATCAGTAAATTTTTGGGGAACAACAAGGACCCAAATTACCAAAACATTGAGAACAACATGCTAAATAAATTCAAAGAGTTGGGTTGTAATACGAGTTTAAAATTACATTTCTTACATTCACACTTGGATTACTTCCCTGAGAATCTCAGAGCACTCAGCGAAGAACAAGGAGAACGGTTTCACCAAGACATCAAAGAAATGGAGAGGAGATATCAGGGAAGAAGGGGGGACATCAGCATGATGGCTGATTACTGTTGGATGTTGAAACGGGATACTCCAGAATTATTACATAAAAGAAAAGGAACAGCGCGTACATTCGAGACTAAAAGGCATAGATCTCACGAGAAAATTCAGGACAAATAAAGATGAATATGTAATTGACGTTAATAGTCTTCTTTCTTTTTAAAGTTGTTTACATTTGTATTTAATAAACCAAAGCAAAATAGGTACCTAATGTAAATTGAAATAAATAATATTTATTTATGTTTTTTTTTTTCCCTTCCAGTTTGCAGAAAATCCTTACGTAATAGAAAAAAATGAACACCTTATTCGAAATCAGCGTAGTTGAATTATATAAAATCAGTTATTAGTAAGAAAACAACTCTTACAAAGTTCTCATTTGCAGGCCTGTGTAATAAATAATAATAATAATAATAATAATAATAATAATAATACTCCATTTTCTACCTTGAAGAGAGTTATAAAATTTCACAGGTTTGTAAAGTTATGCGTGTAGACAGAAAAAAATAAAAAATGCGCAAATCTATATAAGTACTAACTATTTATCGAACCCTGCTCTTGGGGGTTTCGATAATTAATTGGTCAATATTTTCAGTGTTAAAAACCTCAAAATGTGCAGGTGTCTTGCTTAGTTATTGGTTTTATATTTAAATAAGCTTTCATTTGGACACTTTTCTGCTTTAATTTAAGAAATGCGAAATGGATAAGTGAAAGAAAAAGATACAGTATTTTAACCGTTTGCGTTGTAACGGACTTTGTTGTGGCTAGCGACAGACGATTTTATTCAGTCGTAGAAAAACTTCTAGGCATTAAAGGGTTACAGTCTTATTTCCTTATAAAATATTTTGTATTCGTCGAACAATTTAATTTTTTGTTAATTAAACGACATAAAAATGGAAGTATTTTAAGTTTTATTCAACCACTTCATTCACTCACTGAGGTTGTGGTCGTAAAAGTGACAACTTACTCAGGCCCGTCACTAGGGGGGGAGTTCGGGGGGTTCGACCGAAACCCCCTTTTTCAGCCAAGTTTTTTTTAATCTTATGTATGTTAGCAGATATTAATTTATTTGCATAATTTTTAACAGTTTTATTTAACTTGTCCTTAAGGGCCGGGGGTCGGGGGAAGCACACACACACACACACACACACTTTATATTTATATATATATACACCTCAGTGGTGTAGTGGTTAGCGTCGCTGACTACGAATCCATCGGCCCCGGAATCGAGACCCGGTGACGGCAGCCGGCGCGCAGCAAAACCCACCTGTTCATCCTTCCACACAATAAAGAAAGTAGTTGGTAGATAAATGGGTACCCTGGATGGCCTAGCGGTTAAGACGCTGGGCTGCTGGTGGGGCGTGGTTCGGATTCCACGTTAAACTGTAAGTCTAAGGTGGGGTGAAAAGCTTGACCTTCGTCAGAATAAACAATTCGGGCGGAGGCAAACCAAAGGTGTGTGTATATATAATTTTTAAAGGAAATTTTCGAGTAATTCATTATTTATATAGTGATATACACCCCGGCCCCCTAGCCGTAGGGCTCGCTTCGCTCGGCAGTGATCACTAATTCCCCAGATAATTGACGCCGATGACGCAGGAACTAAGCACTTCGAACCCCCTTTTTAAATTCCTAGCGAGAGGCCTGTTACTCAATTTAAAAACTGGAGTACACACAATAACGTACACAGTATAAACACAAGTTTCCCGAATGAATTTTCATTAATGCCATTAGCACTATTATTATTATTATAAATAATAGTTAGATTGTCACATACCTGCAATATAATTTCATGTGTACCTCTCAATTGGGATTGTAAAAATTAAGTTTTAAGTAAATTTCATTAAAACGAAACAAAGCGAGAATTGTTCATAAACTAAAGTTGATCCTTTTTCTTCACACAAAATTTAAATATAAAAATGAATTTTCATTAAAAAAACAAAAATTGTAAAGTAATCGTTAAAATTTAAAACAAATAAAAGAAGGTGAAAGGTTAAATTAAACAAGGCTTTTAAAATTCCTTCTTACGAACGTCCGTCCGAACGGCTCCAGATACTGGACAAAACTGAAACTGCCGAACGGGAATGAACGAAAATTTCACCGTTCTACCTAGGTGAACTCACCTGAAGCGTAGACTGTTCCTTCGCGCTTGGGTGTTTGTTTGTTTGTTTGTTTGTTTGTTTGTTAGTGGAGATCAAAATAAATGTTTATCCCACATTCAGCTTCTCAGTAATCGGAGTTCTATCTTGTTTATTGAAAGTTTTCAATAACTGTTATTCCTATTTATAAAAATATATCGAAGTATTTTACGAGCATCATTTTAAAGGTTTCTATCATAAAACGCACTTTTATTCAGATATTAATTCAACAACAAAGTTCTTCTTTTCGTTTCTCTTAATTTACAGACTACATTTCTGTTCTTTGTTCTTAAGATGGAATTTGTCTGTTAATCAAAAGTTTTTATCATAAATATTAGAGTGGATCTTTTCTCATTATTTAATAATTTCGTTCGTTCTAATTTCACATTATTATTTTCCTTCTTCCAGGCTCAACAGTCTAGGATCTGGCTCAGAGTTCGTATAAATTTCTGGGTGCAGAGGTTTTGACGACTGATCTACAGGGTGTCCCATAAGTCCGGCATCATAGGAGAAATTCATATTTTTTCTATTTCTACACACCATAATTTATGCTCGGGATGCCAATTTCCCGTCCACCATTCTGTTCAGTGACGAGGCTGTTTTTTATGGAAATGGTGAGGTAAATCGACAGAACACCCGCTACTGGTCTCAAAACAACCCTCACTGGTATACCTCTTCAAAGGAACAAGGTGCATCTCGGGTGATGGTATGGTGTGGCATTTGGAAGGATCGCATCATAGGCCCCCTCTTTTTCGATGAACATGTCACTAGGCACCTACCTACGTATGCTCAAGGAAGAAGCATTTCCCAGTGTCTTGAACGAAGAAGGAAATTTCCCAACATGGTTCCAGCAAAACGGCGCTCCTGCGCATTACAGCACCCAAGTAAGGGAATACCTGTACCAACAATTCCCTGGTCATTGGATAGGACGTCGAGGGCCTGTGGAATGGCCAGCTAGAAGCCCGGATCTCACGCCACTAGATTTTTATCTCTGGGGCCACTTGAAAGCGCTGGTATACGCAGAGAAAATTAGGAGTGTTGAACATTTGCGGCAGCGCATTATTGGGGCATGTAACACCATTATTCCTGACATCATTCACCGTGTGCTTGCTGACTGGGTATCACGTCTGAATTTGTGTATTGAAAACAATGGTGGACATATTGAACACGTTTTGTAAATAAAAGCTTTTGTTTTGCCTTTTTTTATTATTTTTCCTATGATGCCGGACTTATAGGACACCCTGTAGACTAATTTTGGGGCGCAGAATCCGAATTTTTCTATGCCATCGCACCAATTTGTGGTCAAAATGGCAAAAAATTGGCAAAAATGGCAAAATTTTATCAGTTTTTCGTATTTTTGTCATATTCTTGATTTTAAAATTTTTTTAAGGGCAAATTTTTGTTTGAGAATCTGTTTTTGTAACATACTGCTGCCTGAACCAAGAAAACTGACAAAAATGTCAAAAAATAACAGCAAAAATAGTAAGAAATTAATGTAAATATTGTAAAAAAATCGCAAAAATGAAATTTTTGGCTATTTTGGTGCATAAACTAGCTCTAACCAATTATATCGAACTAAATAGTCAAGAAATTAGATATTAATAGCTCTGCAAGAATTTATTAAAACAAAGTATGCACAAATGTCTAAATTTCGGGTATAAATCGATAAAAATGGTTGTAAAATACTTGAAAAAATAGCCAAAATGTAAAAAAATAGTGCTAATTTTGTTATTCTTAGGCTTGCTTGTTGTAAAATGTTTGAACTTCTTATAGAATCGATCTATTTGATTTCTTTAGAGTAACTAAGTCATATTTATTGTGTTTCAGGTTTAGTATTGGTAGTAGCTACAAATTGAGGATCCCTGTATTCATTATGTGATTCAGCAGATGATAGATCATGGTAAGTAATAATCGAATTGAATATTTAAAACATAAATATAAAGACCAATGTGTTACAAATGAATTTTTATATGTATAGAATAGAACCAGTTTATTATAATTGCAATTGCAAGAAGTCTTCGTATATTTTATTTTTTCAGGATGTATGTCAACTTGTGCCAGAAAAGAAGCATAGCTCAAACCTTGGTAAGTGTATCTTATTCCAGAAGAACAAAAGCCCAAGTGGAGAGAAATATTTGAGCAGCGGAGAACATGGACTAAAAAATTTGCTTCATTTGGCTTCTGCGTACGCAAATGATGACAGAAGCAAGCGTTTGAAAGCTCTTACTGAGAGTCAGACTCCTTTTATCCAGTATCACAGCACTTCGTGCTATGCAACATATAAAACGTTCGTTGAACGTAGCCAGAAGTCTAAAACTGCTGAATCTGAACCCTCCGATTCCTCCTTAGGGGAAGCATTAACTCCTCCAGAAAATAGTTCAAGCAAAAGGATTAAAACACAGCAAATCAAGGATATGAAAGTGTATGTATTTTGTGGTTCAGCTCGAGTCAAATTGAAAGGTGGAAACATTGACCATGATTTGTTTCGGATATGTACTCCAGGTCGTGCCCAAAAGTTAGATTCATCCTGGTTCAGCTTTTTATTGATCTCTTGTCTCAAGTAGGTGACACTGTATCCACAGCTTGTGAAGTCTATTTTTGAGACTACATCATTAAACGCTTCTTGAAACATGTCAGTAGAACCCATAACTTCATTTTCTTGCTGTCTGTTTTCCAAAATCGTCTCTATTCTGCGATCATAGGCTGCAAAATGCTTCTTTATACAATTATTATGATAGAATACATCTGCAGCGAATACATCTTTGTATTCGTTCAACATCGCTACTCTGGTAAAAACATCGTCTTGGAACAAGTAAGCATAACTCAATAACTTTTGGGCACGACCTGGAGTACATATCCGAAACAAATCATGGTCAATGTTTGCACCTTTCAATTTGACTCGAGCTGAACCACAAAACACACACACTTTCATATCTTTGATATGCTGTGTTTTAATCCTTTTACTTGAACTATTTTCTGGAGGAGTTAATGCTCTCCCTAAGGAGGAATCGGAGGGTTCAGATTCAGCATTTTTAGACTTCTAGCTACGTTCAACGAACTTTTTATATGTTGCATAGCACGAAGTGCTGTGATACTGGATATAAGGAGTCTGACTCTCAGTAAGAGCTTTCAAACGCTTGCTTCTGTCATCATTTGGGTATGCAGAAGCCAAATGAAGCAAATTTTTTAGTCCATGTTCTCCGCTGCTCAAATATTTCTCTCCACTTGGGCTTTTGTTCTTCTGGCATAAGATACACCTACCAAGGTTTGAGCTATGCTTCTTTTCTGGCACAAGTTGACATACATCCTGAAAAAATAAAATATACGAAGACTTCTTGCAATTGCAATTATAACAAACTGGTTCTATTCTATACATATAAAAATTCATTTGTAACACATTGGTCTTTATATTTATGTTTTAAATATTCAATTCGATTATTACTTACCATGATCTATCATCTGTTGAATCACATAATGAATACAGGGATCCTCAATTTGTAGCTACTACCAATACTAAACCTGAAACACAATAAATATGACTTAGTTACTCTAAAGAAATCAAATAGATCGATTCTATAAGAAGTTCAAGCATTTTACAACAAGCAAGCCTAAGAATAACATAAAATTAGCACTATTTTTTTACATTTTGGCTATTTTTTCAAATATTTTACAACCATTTTTATCGATTTATACCCGAAATTTAAACATTTGTGCATACTTTGTTTTAATAAATTCTTGCAGGGCTATTAATATCTAATTTCTTGACTATTTAGTTCGAGATGATTGGTGAGAGCTAGTTTATGCACCAAAATAGCCAAAAATTTCATTTTTGCGATTTTTTTACAATATTTACTTATTTTTTACTATTTTTGCTGTTATTTTTTGACATTTTTGTCAGTTTTCTTGGTTCAGGCAGCAGTATGTTACAAAAACAGATTCTCAAACAAAAAATTGCCCTTCAAAAATTTTTCAAATCAAGAATATGACAAAAATACGAAAAACTGATAAAGTTTTGCCATTTTTCCAATTTTTTGCCATTTTGACCACTTTCGCACCAATTTGGTGCGATGGCATAGAAAAATTCGGATTTTGCGCCCCAAAATTAGTCTAGATTAGTCGTCAAAACCTCTGCACCCAGAAATTTATACGAACTCTAGGCCAGATCCTGTACTACAAGTGATCACTCATGAGTTGCAACAACTTTAGAGTGGAGAGAGAGAGAGAGAGAGAGAGAGAGAGAGAGAGAGAGAGAGAGAGAGAGAGAGAGATTTAATGTAACAAAATGGTCACAAATGACAAGCGAAAAAATTTCCATGTGTTAATTTTTTGCCTGTATTAAACACCAGTTTGTGTAAATAACGAAAATTTTTGTTGCATTCACGAACGCAAGTTTTAATAAATTATCAAAAGTTTAAGTACACCTACTAATTTCCAGTGTTTTGCTGCTTAGCTCATGACAAACTTCAAATGTAAACTTAACAGGTACTAGAGATGAATTTGCTTACCTGGCTTTCATATTGTATGCTTCAGTGCATCTGCCCTATGCAGTGTGTTGTAACACAGAAGCTTCTTCAAAATAGCCTTCAAAATGTGTTGATTTACGTCTAGCATGCAACCTAAGATTAATGCCATTAGCTCTGCACAAAGGTCCAAAACAGTTTAAAAGTCTTTACTGGGGTAGTGTGTTTCTTCAGGAGTATGTTAATACATGTGTTCAGTTATTAACATGCGCTGCAGGTCTTTACATATAAAATCCTTGCAGAGGAGCTAACTGTGTAGTTTAAGGTATATTTCTCTGTTTCAAAAAGCAAAAATGGGTGCCGAAGCTCAGTTAACAACAGAAAAAAGACAGTCGATTGTAACTTTGAGAAATGAGGGCCAATCACTGAGGCAAATTGCAAAAAAAAAAAAGTTTCTGTGAATGCGGTTGCTTGTGCCATTAAACGGTACGAAGAAACTGGTCAAAATAAGGACAGAAAAAGGTCAGGGCGACCAAGAACCACAACAGACTCAGAGGACAAGTATATCCGAGTGACCAGTCTGCGCAACAGACGCCTCACAGCACCTGAAATCAAAGCCCAGCTGAACAACTTCAGAAGTACAACATTTACAACATCAACTGTTCAGAGAAGACTAAAAGAGGAAGGATTAAAAGGACGAACTGCAGCAAAGAAACCAATGCTGAGACTCCAGAACAAAAAGAAAAGGCTAGCCTGGGCTAAAAAACACCAAAATTGGACTGTTGAGCAGTGGAAATTTGTCCTTTGGACTGACGAATCAAAGTTCGAAGTTTTTGGATCCAAACGCAGAGTATTTGTGCGGCGCAGAGCGGGTGGAAGAATGACATAGCAGTGTGTTTGCCAATAGTGAAGCACGGTGGCAAAAGTGTGATGGTCTGAGGATGTTTTGCAGGGGAGCAAGTTGGAGATCTCCACAAAATCACTGGAATACAGCGCCATGCCATCCCATCTGGACTGCGACTAGTTGGCCAACAGTTCATAATGCAGCAAGACAACGATCCTAAACACACTTCCAAGCTGTGTCAAAATTACCTGAAGCAGAAAGAACGGCAACGTCAGCTCACAGTTATGGAATGGCCAGCACAGTCCCCGGATCTGAACCCCATCGAGCTAGTGTGGGATGAACTGGATCGACGAGTGAAAGCCAAGCAGCCATCCAGTGCTCAGAAGCTCTGGGAACTCTTACAAGAGTGCTGGCAGCAGCTTTCACCAGACTATCTTCTTTCTCTTGCTGAGCGCATGCCTCGAATTTGTTCTGCTGTAATTACTGCTAGAGGAAGTTATTCTGATGAATCTAAAATTTAGACTTTGCTTTTGGTAAATTGTTGTTTGTGTGCGGAGTTAATGAGCTGAAAGGACATCACATAGCGCATGTTTTACACTATGCGACTAATTCCCCATGTGTCATGATAACTTAGTTAATAAATAAAAGACTTTAAACAAAATTTTAAATTTATGAATATTTCAGGGTGTACTTAAACTTTTGACTGGTAGTATATATATATATATATATATATATATATAATATATATATATATATATAATATATATATATATATATACCGTATACTGGGGCGTATAAGTCTACGGTCCAGATTAGTCGATCCCCTAACTTTCAATTTCAGATTTAGATTTTAGCCTATCCTGGGTGTTTAAGTCGACCACCTACTTGCCAACATAAAGTTAAACTTTGTAAAAACCTTGTAAAAATTAGTTATCAAATCCTTCATAATCATCATCTGACATCATAAGTTCATTACATATAAGTTTATTACATACATCCTGAGATACATTTGCAAGTGCTTCGTCATATGGATCCAATTCAGATGTTGACCAAAAGCGAGCCAATACGGGACTGAGGACCTATGATAGGTAGACCTGTCTTTAAATACAAGCTAAAATGGAAAGTGGAAGGTTAATGTTTTAGACTGGGCCTATAAGTCGACTCCCTACTTTAGGGGCATAATTTTAAGGTTAAAATATCGACTTATACGCCCCAATATAAGGTATTTATTTTTTGAACATATGACGCTTTAAAAGGTTTGTATTTTTTTTATTAAGTGAAATAAAAGGATGAAATTTTTTCTGTACTTTCTTTACACACGGGGAATTAGTCCCCTAGTGCAAAACATGCTCCATGTTATATTCCCTCAGCTCACGATACTTACCCGGTACTTTCGACGGAAGAAACCCTTCAATAGATTTTCTGCGGTTTATGACAGGAATATCATGGTTGCCAACCTCACCAGACCTAAACACCCACGACTTTTATCTTTGGGGTTATTTAAAAGATAGCGTGTTTAACCGTATTCCACACGCAATAGAAGAATTGCTAACATCAAATGAAAAAAAATTCTCAGATTTTAACAGATACTCTGACCAGAATACTGCAAAATTTTGTTGTTTGTATGTGGAGTTAATGAGCTGAAAGGACATCACATAGCGCATGTTTTACACTATGCGACTAATTCCCCATCCGTAAAGAAGATACAGTAAAAATTTCATCCTTTTATTTCAGTCAATAAAAAAATACAAGCCTTTTAAAGCGTCAGATGTTTAAAATATCAGTATAGTGGGCTCAGTTCTGTATGCATTGTATGTGTTAGGTAGGCTTGCCAACTTTCTGAAATACAATTCCGGGAGATGATATACGATATATACCCGAGCTGGCGGGTTCGGGGGGGGGGGGGGCGCTGTAAACCCCCCAAGAAATTTTTTAAATATTACCAATTTCAAGGGCATTTTGAGGCCATATGCAGGGGGTATAAAGACATATTCTAAGGTCAATTAAGTCAATCGACGCCCCTATATATATATATATATATATATATATGAGCTATTCATAATTATCAATAGTAAAAAAAAAACAGATTATTTAAAGGCTAATAATATGCAAATGATAAGGTGATACCAAATTATGTATTTAAAGAAAACTAATCCCAAATTGTAAGATATTCGGGAGATTAGGATAACATTCCGGGAGCCGGGAGAACACACACGATTCCGGGAGTTTCCCGGCGAATCCGGGAGGGTTGGCAAGCCTAGTATTAGGCTGTGGTGGATTCCTTCGCTGAAAATTTTAATCATGTGTAATTCTCTCTCTCTCTCTCTCTCTCTCTCTCTCTCTCTCTCTCTCTCTCTTCTAACTGTTATGTAATATGAGGTTAAAATAGATATAAATTGAGTAGAAAAATGTCTAAATAGATCTATTTTTACGAATATCCTAAGTATATCAGAAAATTATCACGTGCACAATATCACAAATAACTTTATGTCTAGAGAAGTGACCCTCATCCGAAATATTTTCCACGTGACCTTCACAAAAACAATTTTTAACTTTCTGGAACACGAACAAATATTATTAGGTTATTTTATTTTATTTTCTTATTTTATTTCTATTTTATTTTATTTTTATTTTTATTTTTTTATTTTTATGTTTTTTTTTATGCGATAATCTTGTTACAATTTAACGGACGGAAAAGGAGTATACATGAAGTATTAATTTTAGCTTTTATTTATTAGGCCTTGAAAATGGGTAGAGTTGCTCGAAACGTCGGCTGCAGCCCAATATAATGACTTTTTTGCTCTACGTCTTCGTTTTTATCCTAAATGTGATATGTGTATATATATATATATATATATATATATATATATATATATAACGTAAAGAACGACGCTTGTATAGGAGATATTCCCCGCAAGACGAGAAAGAGAGAACGGAACAAATGAAAAAAATGAGGTAACCACCTGGGAATCGAACCCGGGATCTTCCGATTGCCGGTCAGACGCGATACCATTACACCATGGACCTCACCCTTCCAAATGCCGTAATTCCTCTACATACTCGCAGAAACCAATGCCCCAAGGGGGCACCTCCCGCATGCCGTAACATTATATACATTCAACTGCAAAGAACACGCAGCATAAATAACGTAAAGAACGACGCTTGTATAGGAGATATTCCGCGCAAGACGAGAAAGAGAGAACGGAACAAATGAAAAAAAATGAGGTAACCACCTGGGAATCGAACCCGGGATCTTCCGATTGCCGGTCAGACGCGATACCATTACACCATGGACCTCACCCTTCCAAATGCCGTAATTCCTCTACATACTCGCAGAAACCAATGCCCCAAGGGGGCACCTCCCGCATGCCGTAACATTATATACATTCAACTGCAAAGAACACGCAGCATAAATAACGTAAAGAACGACGCTTGTATAGGAGATATTCCGCGCAAGACGAGAAAGAGAGAACGGAACAAATGAAAAAAATGAGGTAACCACCTGGGAATCGAACCCGGGATCTTCCGATTGCCGGTCAGACGCGATACCATTACACCATGGACCTCACCCTTCCAAATGCCGTAATTCCTCTACATACTCGCAGAAAACAATGCCCCAAGGGGGCACCTCCCTCATGCCGTAACATTATATACATTCAACTGCAAAGAACACGCAGCATAAATAACGTAAAGAACGACGCTTGTATAGGAGATATTCCGCGCAAGACGAGAAAGAGAGAACGGAACAAATGAAAAAAATGAGGTAACCACCTGGGAATCGAACCCGGGATCTTCCGATTGCCGGTCAGACGCGATACCATTACACCATGGACCTCACCCTTCCAAATGCCGTAATTCCTCTACATACTCGCAGAAACCAATGCCCCAAGGGGGCACCTCCCGCATGCCGTAACATTATATACATTCAACTGCAAAGAACATCTCCTATACATCTCCTATACAAGCGTCGTTCTTTACGTTATTTATGCTGCGTGTTCTTTGCAGTTGAATGTGTATATATATATATATGTATATGTACATACAGTGTATATATAATGTTATAAAAAATGTGGTCACCTTTCTCACCCTACCAACAAAACCACAATTCGAAGGATACCTAAATAGACCAGAAACCATATAAAACCTTTTACAATATATTTCCTTAAAATAAGAGGATGATTAGTCTTTTTTTTTCCGAATTGAATTTGTTAAAAAATAACGTTGACAATACAAAAGTAGAGAAAATTGCTAAATTTATGTCAGAGCACTGAGCAGTCAAGTCCTAATTTTAAGGTCAATTTTGGGATCACTCGTCGATTCAGGGTTGGCCTAGGTTAGGCTAGTTGGTGCATTGCTATGGGTTGCAAAGGGCTAGGATACGCTAATAAGTGAAGTACGACTAAGCCAAGGCTGTATTACCGTCATGGCAACCCTTTTTGATTTGGCAGCGAGCGAAAGAAGTTTGTTAATTCTGTTATTTTATGCGTTTTTGTATGGCACGTTTAAATGAGGAAGACAAAACTGGTCTCAAACTAGAAGAATAATGTAACAGTATCCCAATCGACATTGGTTCGTGCGTAGAGTATGTCACGTTTGTTGGAAAAATGTCGTGAAACAAGAACTCATGCAGGGAAGCCGGGAAGTGGCTCCAGCAAACATTGACTCTGTGAGTAAACTTATATGCAACCAAAAAGACAAACCCCGTTCAGTTTGAGTGTACAAAAAACTGCTTATCACACCGGTATTAAAAAAAAACTTCAGTGCATCGAACTACAAAGAAAAACTTTGGTCTACAAATATTTAAGCAATTCCAAGTGCATCGCATATCCGAACAGTCCAAAGTAAACCGTGTACAATGTTGCCGTCGACAGCTTCGCCGTTTTAGGTTAATTAAATAACGACGTGTCTATCATTTGGTTTACGGATGAAAATACTTTCACTATTGAAAGTGAAATATCGGCTTCGAAATACGCAAAACAATAGAATGTACGCTAACCTAAGATAAAAACGAAACATTCCGAAAAGCAGGCTCCTTCGAAAGAGACATCACTTTAGGCAGTCTGTGGTGGTTTCTGTTTCTGTTTCTCGTTCAGGAAAAAACATTCATTGTTTTCATCAATGAAGGTGAGAATTGATTCAAAAGATTACTGGGACGATATCTTCATTAAGATGTTGCCTGAAACTGAAAGTTACGGAGAGAATTGGTTTTCAGGAAAACGGCGATCCACGTCATCGGTCCCGGCACACCATTGCATACTTGCAGGAACAGTATTCCAATTTCATCGCGCCAGAAGATTGGCCACCAAATAGTCGGGATTTAAATCCAGTTGACTATTTCATGGTGAACGCTTAGTTGAGAAAGTTTACAGACAAAATATTCAAGACGTAAATCAATTTCGAGAGTACATTTTAACCTCATGGAATGCGCTCGATCAAGACTTCATTTCTGCAACAGTTACCCAGTAGCGCACAAGGCCAGTGATAATAATGGAGGACACACTGAAAGCTTTGTGCGTTAATATTTTATTCAGTTTGTTTTTGTTCATTGTAAACTTCTTTAATGTTTAGCTAAGCTTCCAATTACCCTCCTTGTCCTTTATTTTTTACTATTGTTCAAGTTGAGTTTATAAAAAGACTACTCATCCGATTTAAAATTACTACCACTCATTTTAAGGACAATATAAAGTGTTTAATATGATTTCTATTTTATTTAGTTATCCTTGGAATTATAGTTTTGTTGGGCAAGTGAAAAAGAGGACACGTTTTCTTTAACATAGTAACAGTATATTTAGATTTGTCTGAAGCTTATAATTAAATATAAATGATTCCGTTAGACGCAAGTCCGGTTTACCACCTACAATAGCTAAAACTTTGAAATTATCTATTTAAAGTCTCGAACCACACTTCTCAACATTGTAATAATACACTAACTGATTGATTCTAGAAAACCTTCCGGTATGGAGATTTCAACGAGACTGCAGGGTTCGCTTAGCTGGATCTACATAAGATGCGCCATTACGATGCGCACAACTAAATAAATAAACAACTAACGATTAATTCAAAAGGCATTCTGTCCTTGAATTTAAACAGTGACCCGAGTGTGAAATTATTGCAAGGGATAAAATTTAGCAAGCAATAAACCCAACTCACGGCTTAACTTTTCAGAGTGTGGTAAAAAAAAACACACACATATATACGTCGGGCTAACATCATGAAAAAGAAAAAACTATAGTGTTTGTCATTTACCATTACTTATTCGGACTATAGTGGATTTAATTTTCCCAAGAGTTCCTTGTTCCATGCACGGTCTGTGTGTATCATATATATATACTGTATAGTAAAGAAATAAACAAAACTGATTGTTCGATAGCATAAATAATTGAGGCTGATAACTGAAATAATTATCCCTGATTAAGTTAGGATTTTTTTTTTTATATATCGTGTTTGCAACTGAGATGAAAAGTTTCGTGCTGTTCTGCAGTAAGGCAGCTGCTGGGTTTTCGTCTCTCTTAGTACTTTAATCCTCAGGTACTTACTATTAGATTTTGATACTTTTGATGGTTTTCCATGTGTGTTCTTATCAAAAGCAGACCAAGTTTCATTTTATTCCTTGATTAGTTTGTGAACACCTGCTTACAAAACCTTCGTGTTTTCATTAATTTTTCGCTGACTCAATCCTCCTTTATAAAACGTTGTTACAGTATGATCTACTTCCTCCGAAAGAGGGCACTTTCGAGATATATTCAATAAATGGATTTGGAAAAAGCTTTAATAAAGTTCATCAGCAGGAAAGTTAGATTCACTGTTTCCTACAAAAAATATTAGCTTTTACCAGCATTTTATCACACGTTTCATTTTAGATTTTTACAATATATATATATATATATATATATATATATATATATATATATATATATAATGCACACACACACACACACACACACACACACAGAAAAATGTAAAGCGAGATCAGGGAATGAAGGGAAAAGGCAAGAAGCCAGAAATATATGAGTATACTGTATATCTCTGTTCAGCGTAAACAAAATAGGAGGGATTAACCAAAAAAAAATACCAAATATTAATTAAAGTCAAGATATTTTAACATGATGTGGTCCATTTTATACGTCCATGTATTTATAAAGTATATAAATGCACATTCCAGAAAGTTCCTTTCACTTACGTCTTTATTTTTTACAGGAATTTTAGAACTTTTCCAATTAAAATTACAGTATTTGCCGTCCTGCACGCATATTTAGTCTGCTTTACTCTGACGTCTAAAATTTTTCGAGTTTCACCTCTATAAATTGAATCTCATTGTTTACATTTTATCGAGTTGACACAGCCAGCTGCATTATCTCGTCTGTTCTTCATTAGTCGAGATTTAACAGTATTTTTTTTACTTAAAGACAACGTTAATTCTAATTGTTTTAAGTAATGTAGGAAGATGTTTAAAATTTACATGGTAAAGGAGAGTAAGGATATTTTTAGGATCAAATTTCTTTTTAGTTATGGGGGCCTACTATTATAATAACATTTTTTTTAGCTTTGCCTAAACAATTTTTCAGAAATGGAATAGAATAACAAAGCTTAATATCAATGTTCACAATATTCCATAACCCAGAATTAACAACTTTTAATGCTCTGAGAAACATAGAAGAAAAATATCGAAGAATTTATGGAGGGGTGATGATCGGAATAAAAATGAACGTACGAGTTATTATTAGTAGACTTCCCGAACTTCAAATTTGAATTGATTTGTGCATCTCCAAATTTTTAGATGTAGAAACGATAAGCATTCGTTATTTTCCTTTTTAACACTAAATTTTATAGACGGAACTAAATTATTGAACCTATCGAGGAATTCATCAATATTCAAATTAGCGAACCAAAGGTATGACATCATTTATATACCGGTACCAAACAACGTTGAAATTATCAATAGTGGGTAAAATTCTACTTTAAAAAAAAATCCATTTATAAATTAGCTAGCAGAGGTGAGAGGGGATTTCCCATTGTCAACCCAAATGACATAGCATAAAATTTATCCTCAAACTAAAATTTAAAACCTTTGACGCGGAACTTAATTCAATAAGAGTATTTTGTTCAATAGGGAAAGAACGCTTGGAAATCTTATCTTTTAGAAAGTGAAGCACGTCATCAACTGGGACTTGAGTGACTAATCGAAATGCTATTTTTTTTCACCGCCTGATCCCTGGTTTTTAACTAAAGCTTTATAAAGTTGTATAAAAGGTTTTATATAAAGTTTTCTTGTTTTCTTGTAAATTTTGATATTAACGACCAAAATCCACGGTTCTCCATTGCTGAAATGTAATTGCAATTGGAAACTTAACTTTTTTAAGTATAGGAATTTACACCTGCAGAATTTAACATACGATTTATGTAGGCTCTGTGGCTAAGTGATGCAATTTTAGGCAAGATCACCCGTAACATCAGGGAGTCCACCTAGTCAACGACATTATTCCAAATACTGTACTGATACCAAAGAACACCCTCCAAAGGTCATGGTTTGGAGATGTTTTGGCATCCAGAGCACACGCGAACTCTGGTTCTGCTCCAAAGATATACATGACCGTGAATTCCCTTGATATTCTTGGTTCCAGCGAGATAGCGCACCTTGCCACACAGATAAAATTGTAAAAGGATTTTTTATGAAAACACATTTCAAATTTAGAATGGTCTAATAACAACACTTTTGGTTTTAATGCGACTGATAGCCCCTTCTCTAAAAAGAAGCCAGGGTCCCACGAAAATCTTTTTCTTCTGATATACTGTAAAAGCAATTTGACGGTCCAAAATGTCCCTAAAAATTGGACAAAACCTTATCATGCCCATGCCTAATACTCGTAGGATGAAAGCAGTCATTATACATACATACATAGGTTCGATATATCTGGAGACATTGGAAATATGTGAAAAGAGTAATACATCTTTATGACAATGTTTTAGTTTCAACATACTATTACGGAAGGTGCTCAAATTGTTCAGCCTCAACTTCAAGACGCTTCATTACTCGTAACTGTCAAGCTCTCTGAACACTCGTGATTGTTTCATCAGAAATTCGCTGCAATTCCAGTCTTATTTTAGTTTTCAAATCCTCAATTGTTCTTAGTTTGTCTACGCAGACAACAGATTTCAAATGTTCCCACAGGACACAGGGTGAACAATTTGAACACCTGTAATACTGTAGTATGTTGAAAATAAAACATTCTCATAAAGTTGTAGTACTCTTTCTACATATTCCCAATGTCTCCAGACATATGAAATAATATATATATATATATATATATATTTATTTTTTTTTTTTTTAAGTTCAGGAAGAACCGATTCGCCTCTATTTAAAAGGGCATATCTCAGCGGAAAAACAAAGAAAAAGGGAGAGGAAAGACAGAGGAAAAAGAAAGGGTGGAGGGGACAGTCGAAGTGGAAAAAGACCAAGGATGACAAGGACTGCAGGGTCGAGCCCCATCATCCTTGGGTGCTAGGGCCGGGAGGGCGCACGTGAAACCTCCAGGAACAAGCACGTACAACGAGCACAAAGAGCACTCAAGAGCACGAGCTTAGAACCCCCTTGCGGGGGTATAATATATATATATATATATATATATATATATATATATATATATATATAGGGTGTTTCAGGAGGAAAGGTCAATACTTCGGGAGGTGATAGTATAGTATCGGTCATTGTGAGAAAAAAAGTTCATATGAACATGTGTCTAATTCTGAATGGTTACGGAGATAGAGCTGTTTGAATCTGATGCGCGCGCAGCTCTTCCTCCCCTTCCCTCCCCTAAACCTTGAACCATGTAAGCTATAATGTAAGCATGTAACATAAGCCAATCGACAGCTGACTGTTGTGAGTGACATTGTTTGGTGTTTGAAGCAGTGTTAAGAATGCCACACCTTCACACATGCCGAATATGCAGATATGGTTGTATGTCTACGGTTTTGCGATGGAAGTGCAACAGCTGCTGTTGCAGAATACCGTCGACGGTTTCCGAACCGCAGAATTCCGGATCGAAGGGTGTTTACCAGGGTTTTCAACACATTGCGTGAGATTGGTACACTTCCCAGCGCTCATGTTTCATCTGAACGTGAAGGTCAACAAGATGTGGATGAAGTGGAAAATATTCTTCAGTTGGTAGAACGTAGTCCTACTACTAGCTCACGAAGAATTTCTACACGTCTCGGTGTACCACACACAAGAGTATGGCGAACATTACGTGAGGAAGGCTTGCATCCATATCATGTACAGCGTATACAACACCTTCAACCAGGAGACGCTGCCATGCGACTGGAATTTTGTCATTGGGTAAATGCTAATCGCCGATTGCTTCGATTAATACTGTTCACCGATGAAGCTACTTTTACCCGTGACGGTATCAACAACACTCATAACTCTCATCGGTGGTCAGACGAAAATCCAAATGCCACTGTGGAAACAAATTTTCAACATCACTTCTCTGCCAATGTGTGGTGCGGTATCATCGATGATCAGCTGATTGGCCCTGTTACTTTAGAGAATCGTCTTACAGGACAAAGTTACCTAGAATTTCTACAAATTGAATTGCCAGGACTATTGGAGGATGTTCCTTTGGCTACACGCGCTGGTATGTACTTTCAGCATGACGGAGCTCCTCCACATTCTACCCATCTGGTGATGCAATACCTAAATCAAACTTTCCCTGGTCGATGGATCGGCCGCGGTGGTTCCATTCAATGGCCACCAAGGTCTCCAGACCTCTCTCCGTTAGATTATTGTTTGTGGGGGTGGATGGAAAGTCAAGTTTACAAAAGAAAGGTGGATACACGAGACGAATTGCTCGCGCGCATTTTGGATGCTGCTGCCCGCACAGAGGAACGTCAAGATCAACTCAGACGAACAACACGCGATCTTCGCACACGAGTTGCAAAGTGCATTGAGGTTGACGGTGGGATTTTCAAAAACGTATTGTAAACTGTAACAAATTTGTCATTTCTGTATCTGATACCATTCAAAATGCCAATGTTTAAACATTAAATGTTAGAAACAGTAATTGTTTTCTCTTTCTTGATTACCATTAACAATGCTTTTGTATTTGTAGATTCAAACAGCTCTATCTCCGAAACCATTGAGAATTAGACACATGTTCATATGAACTTTTTTCTCACAATGACCGATACTATCACTTCCCGAAGTATTGACCTTTCCTCCTGAAACACCCTGTATATACAAACTCAGAATGGTCCGCTGAGAAACTTATATGTTAAACACAGACCATGCATGGAACAAGGAACTCTTATGGGAAATTACAGTACATCCACTATAGTTTGTCATTTATCATTACTTATTCGAACTATAGTGGATGTAATTTCCCAGAAGAGTTCCTTGTTCCATGCACAGTCTGTGTTTAACACACACATATATATATATATATATAGAGTAATCTCATGCACAAAATTTAAAGTATTTCCTGTATGAATAATGAAATATGTGCTCTGATTTTAAATCTTTTGAAAAAACTTAAAATATAAGTTAGGTACTTACAAAGGTAGAACTGACAAAATGCACTTACATGGGAAGAACTCAAAAACTACTGAGCCAAAATCTTAAGAGGTTCCTTTTATATACCTACAACTAAGTAACATTTACGGCAAAAATTCCTATTTTCATCATATTTCTCTAAACCGAAACTGCTTTGACGTCAGGCAACAAAAAAGGAAGGAAAATCTGTTACGGGAAATCAGAGTTTCAAAAGAAAATGTAGGAAATACTTTCCAACAAAACATACTTAGAATAGATTTCCATCATATGCAATATACATCAGCAATATATTATATATATATATATATATATATATATATATATATATATATATATATATATATATATATATATATATATGAAAATTATTTCACGAAAGTAACACGTGAAAAATATTTATGATGAATAAAACCACGAAGGAAAGGAAACACAAAATGGTGCTCAAGCGCTTTCGTCTAATGACATCCTCAGGAACACTGAAGTACATAAAAAGGTTAAGCTATATATAGGTTACAGAAAGAAAAAAAGAAAAAAAATAACATACATACACACACACACATATATATATATATATATATATATATATATATATATATATACATACATATCTATATATACAAATACATACATACATACATACATACATATATATACAATAAACAGAGAAGTAAAAAATTAAAAATTAAAAATTAAAACCTTAAAGGATTACCAGTGAGGCGTACAGATTTGTAAGGAAAAATATCGATTTTTAGCACAAGATCAAATGGATTATAAAAATACAAATTTATACTGGAACTCTGCCCGGGTTTTAACACACTGCTGCCTATGGTCAGGTTTCGATATATAAAAAAATAAAATGCAAATTAAAAGTTAATAAAGTAGAAGACAAGTTTACCAAAGATTTAATGTTTTACCCTTCTTATCTAAATCTGTTTTAAAGGAATTCAAAATAACAGGATCGAGTTGAAAAAGACCTTTGCTTATGTTGAAGTTATTTGAAAGTTGGATAATGGCAGACTCAAGAATATTTCTATTAACAATGTTGCTTGAATGGAATAAAACTGAAGCATTATTCCAATCAATACAGTGGGCTAACTCTGACAAATGGACAAAAAGGGCACTGGACAACTGTCCTGTTCTAACGGAATATTGATGCTGTTTTATACGTGTGTGCAAATCCTTTCCCGTCTGACCTATGTAAAAGGAATCACATTGTTTACAACCAATTTTATAGATAATGCCTGAATTATTGGTAGGGCTATTTTTTACTATGATATTTTTCACAATATTGTTATATGAAAATACTACATTAATATCCAAAAGTTTAAGTACATTAGCAATGCCTAAAAAGCCCGGGAAAAATGGAAGTACTAAAATATTTTTTGACAAGTACGAGTGTTAATATTGACACGATAGAAAGTTCGTTTTGCCTTGTTGAGACAAGATTCCATAAACGCAGATGGATAACACAAATCACTTCCAATACCGTTGATTTTTTCCAATTCGGCATCGATGTATTCCGGACTGGCGATCCTAAGGGCGCGGAGAAACATTGATGAAAATATGGCCTTCTTAGTGGGGGTATCATGTCCCGAGTAAAAGTGTACGTAGGACAAATTGTTTGTCGTTTTCCGATAGATACTAAACTTAAAACCTGGGCTTTCCCTATGTACACGCACATCCAAAAATGGGATTGAATTGTCTTGCTCAACTTCTAAAGTAAACTTAATGGAGGGGACTTGATCATTTAACTGAAGGAGGAAGCTATCCAGGTCACGATTCATGGGCCAGATACACAAAATATCGTCGACGTACCGCAACCAAGGGATGCCAACCCCCAGGATTCTCGGAATATAGGTAATTTCGAAAAACTCCATATAAATATTGGAGAGGAGGGTCGATAAGGGGTTATTGTATATATATGTATGTATGTATGTATGTATGTATTTGTATATATAGATATGTATATATATATATATATATATATATATATATATGTGTGTGTGTATGTATGTTATTTATTTTTTCTTTTTTTCTTACTGTAACCTATATATAGGCTTAACCTTTTTATGTACTTCAGTGTTCCTGAGGATGTCATTAGACGAAAGCGCTTGAGCACCATTTTGTGTTTCCTTTCCTTCGTGGTTTTATTCATCATAAATATTTTTCACGTGTTACTTTCGTGAAATAATTTTCATATAATGAACACCACGCGTTCCTTCGGCTTGCTGTTCCCTCTCTTGTCTCCGTTTGTGTCCGTGTTTTCTTCTACATTAATGAAGGGGCATGCAATTCGTATCCGACGGAAGTTTCTTACTAAGTGTCTGGAGGAGCAAGTTCTTCCCAAATCCCTGCTTCCGATTCGCCTCAGACAAATTGACGACCATCCGTTCAACAACTTCGGCAGATTAATTTTAAAGAAACATATTGAAGTCACCAGACAGAATGAGTGGTCCGCCTTCAAAAATTTAAACATCGCCAAACATAATTTTGTAACCGTTATTCCCCAACCGTGGATCCAACCTTTGTTTGATGAAATTTACAACGAGTTGCGTCGGAGAACTACTTCACTTCTTAACATTTTGGATCGAAAAATTAAAAGTCTCATTCGAGATAGTCAGTGGAGTAAAAAAGCAAGCTCAAAGTGTGTTTTGAACCATTCTTCGAAAAACATTAGTGACGATGCAAAAAGTGCCCTTGGATATGGTATGTCCTTTTTTATTGTTAAAAAACCTTCGGCTTTACAAATTTGTTACAGTCTCGCGTGTTTTGAAAAACAGTGTAATCTCCCTCAGTATTTGTTTAACATAGTTAAAGGCCTCGTTTATAGTGCGGCGAATGGTAATTACGAAGATAACTTTCCTAAACGTTTTCGCAATAGCCTCTCACAATTAAAAAAAGATGGGGAGCTCCATATTACTAAAGCAGACAAGGCTAACACCATAGTTATTATGGACAAAGTGGACTACATCGGAAAGATGAACGAGCTTCTCCAGGACCCCGCCACATACACCAAACTTAGGAAGAACCCGCAGGATGACGTCATCAAATCATTTAATAGTGGCTTGAAACGCCTTCTCAAAGATCATAAGGACTTAATTCCGCTTTTCATGTCCACTTCACCTGCTCTGCCCTACCTTTACGGTCTTATTAAAACCCACAAACCTGGTAACCCTATGCGCCCTATTATTAGCTCGGTGGGCTCTATTACTTATAAACTCTCCAAATGGCTTGTCAAAGTCTTGTCCCCCATTCTCGGAACTATCTCTGATTCACATGTAAAAAATTCCATGGATCTTACGGAAAAATTGAATAATGCACGTACTGAAACTAACGATAAATTGATCAGTTTTGATGTTTGTTCATTGTTTACAAAAGTGCCGATTGACGATATGCTTGACTTTCTCTCCCAAGAATTACATAAGTATGACCTGCCACTACCTTCACACATTGTTTTGTAACTCATTAAGCTTTGCATCAAAGACTGTAAATTCACTTTCAATAACGAGTATTCACAACAAGTTTTTGGGATGGCTATGGGCAACCCCTTATCGCCCCTCCTCTCCAATATTTATATGGAGTTTTTCGAAATTACCTATATTCCGAGAATCCTGGGGGTTGGCATCCCTTGGTTGCGGTACGTCGACGATATTTTGTGTATCTGGCCCATGAATCGTGACCTGGATAGCTTCCTCCTTCAGTTAAATGATCAAGTCCCCTTCATTAAGTTTACTTTAGAAGTTGAGCAAGACAATTCAATCCCATTTTTGGATGTGCGTGTACATAGGGAAAGCCCAGGTTTTAAGTTTAGTATCTATCGGAAAACGACAAACAATTTGTCCTACGTACACTTTTACTCGGGACATGATACCCCCACTAAGAAGGCCATATTTTCATCAATGTTTCTCCGCGCCCTTAGGATCGCCAGTCCGGAATACATCGATGCCGAATTGGAAAAAATCAACGGTATTGGAAGTGATTTGTGTTATCCATCTGCGTTTATGGAATCTTGTCTCAACAAGGCAAAACGAACTTTCTATCGTGTCAATATTAACACTCGTACTTTGTCAAAAAATATTTTAGTACTTCCATTTTTCCCGGGCTTTTTAGGCATTGCTAATGTACTTAAACTTTTGGATATTAATGTAGTATTTTCATATAACAATATTGTGAAAAATATCATAGTAAAAAATAGCCCTACCAATAATTCAGGCATTATCTATAAAATTGGTTGTAAACAATGTGATTCCTTTTACATAGGTCAGACGGGAAAGGATTTGCACACACGTATAAAACAGCATCAATATTCCGTTAGAACAGGACAGTTGTCCAGTGCCCTTTTTGTCCATTTGTCAGAGTTAGCCCACTGTATTGATTGGAATAATGCTTCAGTTTTATTCCATTCAAGCAACATTGTTAATAGAAATATTCTTGAGTCTGCCATTATCCAACTTTCAAATAACTTCAACATAAGCAAAGGTCTTTTTCAACTCGATCCTGTTATTTTGAATTCCTTTAAAACAGATTTAGATAAGAAGGGTAAAACATTAAATCTTTGGTAAACTTGTCTTCTACTTTATTAACTTTTAATTTGCATTTTATTTTTTTATATATATCGAAACCTGACCATAGGCAGCAGTGTGTTAAAACCCGGGCAGAGTTCCAGTATAAATTTGTATTTTTATAATCCATTTGATCTTGTGCTAAAAATCGATATTTTTCCTTACAAATCTGTACGCCTCACTGGTAATCCTTTAAGGTTTTAATTTTTAATTTTTAATTTTTTACTTCTCTGTTTATTGTATATATATGTATGTATGTATGTATGTATGTATTTGTATATATAGATATGTATGTATATATATATATATATATATATATATATATATGTGTGTGTGTATGTATGTTATTTATTTTTCTTTTTTTCTTTCTGTAACATATATATAGGCTTAACCTTTTTATGTACTTCAGTGTTCCTGAGGATGTCATTAGACGAAAGCGCTTGAGCACCATTTTGTGTTTCCTTTCCTTCGTGGTTTTATTCATCATATATATATATATATATATATAAAACGGGTCTGTAAAAAAAAACTAAGCCAAATTCAAACCTTTATTAAAACAAAACCATTTATCTAATTAAGTTGAATTTTTTACACAATAAAGTATAGGTAATCTCCTATTATCTTTTAAATTTTTATGACGATATCTTCAGAATTGTTAATTTTATTAATAATTAACTGAAAAGTGAGATTCTCCTACTTAACATGAAAATTTTTTTTCTACGATATACTGTAGATAATTTTTAGTTTAATAAAATTAAAAGAACTGTTCAATATGATTCCCTTGCATTTCTATCACTTTGTCCAAGCACTCTTTTAAATGGTTTAAATTGCAGATCACATTTAATAATCATTCTTACGCTTGATTCTGATATTTCTAGTTCTTTTGATATTTGAGCAGGTGTCATGTGGCTACCATGTCGACCCTCTTGACTAAGGATACGTTCCTCCACTTTCTGAATATTTTCATCTACTCTAACTGATTTTGGTCGCCCACTACCAACCTTCCTTTCAATGCTTCCTGTTTCATCGATAGTTCTCAATAAGTAATCTAAACCTGATCTAGTCCATCCTTTATAATCGAATTCAGAAAGTAATTTCCTTGCACTATAACCTTTTTCAACTCTATAATGCTTTATAATTATTTTATCTTCATGTGAGAATGGCATATTTAGAGGTATTCACGAAAATTTTTAAATCTAAACAAATTCTGAAAAAGAGAAAAAAAGAAGATATTACATAATGAGAAAAACTGAAATTTTCGCAATCTGTAGAAATAACCGCATAACTCCTAAAATATTTAAAATAAAGTTATAAAATTATCACAGATTATTTATGAACCTTTTATTTATTTAATGTAAAAAAATATTTTAAATCTCTATCAAATTGTGCATTTTATAGAGATTTCAAATTGGCTTAGTTTTTTTGACAGACCCTATATATATATATATATATATATATATATATATATATACACATATATATATATATATATATATATATATATATTATATATATATATATATATATATATACACAGGGTGGGCCGAAAGTCTGGATCCATAGGAAAATATTTATTTTAATACATAAATTACAACAAATGGTAAATACTTAAAATGAATATCAACTTTAACTCGTAAATGCGTATCCGTGATACTGTACAGTGGTTCGTACTCCAGTATAAACAACAAATTATAACAAATGCTCAAATTGGCGGCCTCTGACATCGAGACACTTAGGGATGGAATTTATGATTTTTAATAATTCTTCGAATTGACGTTCTCGAGATGCGTGTTTCATTTGATAATCTTCTTGTTGACTTTACTGGACTATTCGTTAAAGTTTCACATACAATTGCAGAGGTATTTTCATCAGTTGCAGTCAGAGCTGGGCAATAAATACATTGAATGTATTTAAATACTAAATACTAAATACATGGGAGAAATGTATTTAAATACTAAATACTAAATACATTTTACGAATGTATTTAGATACTAAATACAAAATACATCAATTGTATTTAAATACATTTGTAAATACATTTTAAATACATACAAATTTGCTTGTTGAAGCCATGACACGCACACGATAAAGAAATCAACTGCTTTCGACTAAGAGTGGCACACAACTGATTGAACTGACACGTTGAAACATGAACCATGCTGTACTACACTGTCGACGCGTCGTACTGTGCTAGTACAGAACGTGTATTAAACCAGTAAAAGTATTTACATTTTTATATTTTGAGTATTTAAATACATTGTATTTAAATACTCATTAAAGTATTTAAATACTATATTTAAATACATGAAAAACAATGTATTTATAAATACAGTTCTAAATACACAAATGTATTTAAATACGTATTTAAATACAAATGTATTTAAATACTGCCCAGCTCTGGTTGCAGTTTTTGGACGACCAGAACGCCGTCGATAATGTACATTTCCTGTTTCTTTGAAACGTTTAAACAACTTGCCAACAGTCGCATGTGTTACTGGATGCTTATCAGGATGATTTCTATTGAATTCGGTAGCAACTTTCGGCCCACCCGGTGGTGTAGTGGTTAGTGTCGCTGACTACGAATCCATCGGCCCCGGGTTCGAGACCCGACGGCAGCCGGCGCGCAGCAAAACCCAGCTGTTCATCCTTCCACACAATAAAGAAAGTGGTTGGTAGATAAATGGGTACCCTAGGTGGCCTAGTGGTTAAGACGCTGGGCTGCTGATGGGGCGTGGTTCGGATTCCACGTTAAAATGTAGGTCTAAGGTGGAGTGAAAAGCTTGACCTCCGTCAGAATAAACAATTCTGGCGGAAACTAACCAAAGGTTATATTAGGGTGGAGCGAAAATATGAATTTTAGAATATGAATTTGGAATATATAGGAAAAGCTGTAAATGACGCTAATTTAAATGTCCACCAAATTTGAACTACCTGCTGTTTCAGTAAGAGGCTCCCCAATGACCTTGAAAAACCGTCACATTTTGAGCCTCAGTCATGCAATCTTCCTAAAGTGCATGCAGTGATGAGATGTGTTGCAGTTTAGCTTAGCCTATTAGTATAACTACTTAACCGTTTTTGCATGCATAAATATTTATTTCTTGTAATTCTCTGATTTAATTACATTAATTCTATTTTTTCAGAAATATTAAAATGGATAAAAAAGTAAAGACAAGGGAGTGTAGTATATGCCCAGTTTTTTGCGCTGCTAAAGAACTAAACAGCAATAGGCTTCCAACATATGAAGAAATGTTTAGACATTATTTATGGGTAAGAGCTGTCATAAAGTTCACTAATAATAACAAAGATCCTGCAGTCTCTAACGTATCAGAAAGAGTCTCTTTAGATATTGAAAATATTTGGGTAAAGGCCTCAATTCCAACAGTTTCTCACAAAAGAGTTTTGCAGCTTATTCGCTCCTATCATAATAAATACATGGTGTTGATAAAGCCATACAAAGGAAGAAAAAGAAACCCAAATTATCAAAACAAATTACAGTTGTTCAGAGAAAAAGCTAAAAATTTATTTGATATTGCTAGCTGCAAATGTGAGTTTGATTCATGTCACTGTGATAAAACTATAAAGGTTCCTCGCAATGAGCAAAAATTTCTCACTGATCAAAGAGGAGATGGAAAAATGGCAATTGGGAACATAGATAAAATAACAACTGAAAAACTTAAAAAGAATGTGAAACGAAAAGAAGTGGAACTTTCTCGAATTAGCAAAAGCATTTCAACTGCTTGCTCAGAGAAAGAGGCAAACCCGACCCAGACAAGAGCTGTTGATGATGCTAGACCGTCTAACTCGCATCAACAAATGAGAGTTAATTTAGGAAATGTTGCACAAGTTTGTGATAGATACGGCATATCTGACTGAGCAGTGAGCAGGTGCATCTTTGGCATCTGCTGCCCTGCAAGATGTTGGTCTAATAGAAAATGAGGATACCTCCCTCGTAATTGATAGGAGTAAAATTAGAAGAGAAAGGACGAAAATACGGCAAAATGCAACAAGAAGATAATGAAGAACACTTAAAAGCTCAGTAGTGTGGGCGCAAAATGGGAGAGAGCAGGAATGTTGCAGTGCAATGGCAAATATTGACCAACGTTGCAATATGTTGCAAAGTGGGTATGCAATGAAGGGGGAGGGGTTATGCAACATCAATGCTGCAAAGAGGGTAGGGCTATGCAACAACTCAATGCTGCCAAGGGGGAGAGGGGAGGGAGCTTCGGGGGGAGAAGGGAGGATAACTTCCCCCAAAGGGATGGCCTTAACCTAAGAGAGGAAGAGAAAAGAGAAGGAGGAGGTCTTTGGGGGAGAAGTGGGATGTCCTCACCCCACAAAGGGAAACCTAACCTAAGAAGGAAGGAGGTGTTCGCCTGGCTGGAGCCAGACGCATTATGTTTGTTTTTTCTGTTTAAGGTGCTTCAACCCTGCTGGATTATTGACACCATTTTTTTTTTTTTTTACCCCCCGAAGGAAGGTTGCAAAATGTTTTATTGTATTATGAACATCCAGGAGATCCGCAGCGGTTATATAGAGGGTCGTGAGTTGCCAGATACCACTTATTTATATATGGAGGGGATTGCTAGATACCAGCATTTATTTTAATTTTATTTACATGAGTTGCCAAATAGTGTTTTTAATTGTTCAGGTATACCTTATTAGGTTGAGTTGTCAAATAATGTTTTTATTTATATATATGGAGGGGTTACCAGATACCGCCATTTAATTTAACTACTTATTTATTTTAAGGCAAGATTGACTTTCTCCTTAATTTTGTTTAGCAAGAGAACTAATTATTTAAACGATACCCAATATTAACAATAAAAGAAATACACTAGACAATTGGCTTAGCAAAAAGAAATCGTTCATCTTAATATTCATTATAATTAAATTTCAGAGAAATTAAAGTAATTGCTAAAAGAATTAAATGAGAAATCTATATATACACTTTTATATTAAACAATAAATTTTAACAAACTTCCCGTTCTTTGTTCAGTTTCCCAAATTTTAGCCAACTCTCCATATCAAAGCATGCAAGCAAGCATCCATCACCATGTATTTTTCTTACTATTTGCAACATGAATAAAATAAAATAAAAATTTAGTGATGGAATCCGTACCATGTTACGGATTTCTCGTCTAAACTGTAGGTCTATGGTGGTTCAAAAACAATGCTACTTGACATCTTGTACTTTAGAACGGCTGCCTTTAGCGTATAAAAGCACACGTCAGTACAGTGATATACTCTAAAGCCAAACCTAAAATATCTATTTACTTTTGTCGTTCCTCTGTATATATATATATATATATATATATATATATATATATATATATATATATATATATATATGTGTGTGTGTCTTCTCAATTTCGTACATTTTTTTTCGTTTATCTTACTATTAATTCATTCTTTACAGTATACTAAATTGAGAAATTTATATATACACATTTATATTAAATTTCCCATATGAAAACAGGTTTAATAATATACAATAGATATACTAAACTGTATATTAAATTTGATAATAAACAATTTTAAATATTCAATAAAAATAATATTCATTTCACCTATAATTCGAAAGACAAGGAAGACATACGTTAAAACAAATCTTTTTATTCGAGGAAAGGAAGATAAACTCGCGCCTCTTTCGCCGAGGCAAACCGCAAAGGTCGATTTATCCCACTTCTCGTCTCCAAAACTGGTTTTTGTCTCCTTCCACTCGTATTATTATAATTGCCATTATTATTATTATAATGAAGTTAAAAACTGAACTTAAATATACAGTATACATAAGCATCACGTGACTGTTTTCCAAATTATTTATAGGCTAAATTAGCCTTTGATTAAGTAATTATTTTCCTTATCATATTTCCATATGCAACAACAATATATATAAATTTAGGGTGGAGCGAAAAATACTTTTTTTCTAGTATGAAGTTCTAATAGTGATTAAAAGTTGCATTTAGTGGACGAAATATGCCTGCCAAAATATGAGTTCATTTGTTTAAAAGTTTCAGCTGCCACCAGGGGGCTAAAGTTAACACAATTTTGTGTAAAAAGGAAAAAAATGCTTCTATTTTAGGTTTGTCAAACTATTATAAAGTTTTATCTTAGAATTATCTAATAGTTTGATTAAGATTCTTAAATGATAGAAATTCGTTTTGTAAAAATGCCTTTTCATATGCTTAATATCTTCAGCTGCCACAAGAGAGCTGAAGTTAACACAATTTAGAGTAACTGAGTCATGTTGAGACTACACTGAATGTTGTGGGGGAGGGTTTGGGGAGGGTTGTGGGGGAGGGTTTTGGTGTGAAGGAATTTCTTTCTGTGAGTCATTAGAACAGTGTGTCAACACTTGTCTTAGGTAGTAGGCCTAGTCGCTCAGTTGATCGGAGAGTTTTTTAATATGATCGGGATATTATAAAACTTTATTTTAAAGTGATTTATATAGAGATAATATTGATTTTATTATAAAATGCTTGTTATAATGTATTATATAATTTTAGTTTTTTATATAATATATTATATATTTATATAATATATTATATACACTTATAAAATATATTATATATATTAATTATATAATGTTTTGATGTTACAGGATATTTTGTGATTGTGAATTTTTCTTAAAAATATTATGGCATCAAATACTAAATATAAACATTTCACTAGAGAACATATGAAGTGTGCCATATTTGAAGTACCTTGTGAGATGAGTGATATGCAACTACCAACTTATAACTGCATTATGAAAGATTACCTGTTCACAAAACATTTAGTGAAGGAGCAGATGAATAACAAGGAGCCTTCATTTTCTGAAATAGCAGAGGCAGTTTCCAAAAAGGTAGAAAATATTTGGAAGAAGGCCTCTTTGCCAATAGTTTCACATACACGCGTTTTACAGATGATGCGGTGTACCATGATAAATACAGGTCCTTATTAAAGCCATACAAGTCACGCAAGGATCAGCCTAAGTACAAAAATCAGCTTGAAGAATTTGAAAACTCTTCAAAATGCACTTTTTGACATCTGCACCTGCAAATGTAAGGAGTTTAGGAGATGCTCATGTGAAAAGAGTAAGAAAGTCCCTCCAATAGAGCAGGATTTTTTAAATGACCAACGAACACGCAGAATAATGGTGATAGGAAGCATTGACATAGCACACACAAGACGATTACAAGCAAGAGAACATCGAAAGGAAATGGAAAAAGCACGTCTGGAATCCTCACAAACAACTAGTGCTGCTAACCAATACGTCCAACTTACAAATCGAAACAGAGACAAGTGAACTTCAACAACTAGAAGAGATATCTGAAGATAATGAGGAAGATACAACCTCGATTCAATATGTAATATCAGAACAACAGATACGTGAGCCACTGCCTTCATTAGCAATTACTTGTGATAGATTTAAAATGTCAGACAGAGTGGGGCTGCTCTTGCTTCTGCAGTATTGGCAGATCTTAAAATTGTTACTCCCGAAGACAAAGGGAATATTATAGACAGAAGTAAGCTAAGACGTGAAAGACAAAAACAGAGAAAGGAACTACAACAGATAGGAGAGCCAAAAACCATGCGGGGATTATACTTTGATGGCAGAAAGGATAAAACAATTATTCAAGTCCAGGAGAGTGATGGCTCTAACCACCAAAGAACCAAACGCGAAGAGCATATCAGCATAATATCTGAACCACACTCTCTGTACTTTGCACATGTGACACCTTCCAGTGGCAAAGCTAAATACATTTGCACAGCGCTAGTGAATTGCTTCAAAGAAAGGAATGTTGATATAGGGAAAATCGTTGCAGTTGGCTGTGATTCGACAGTGGTTAACACTGGTAGTATTGGAGGCACAATAAGATTACTGGAAGAAGCCTTTAATAAGCCATTGCAGTGGCTGATATGCCTTTTACACCTTAATGAACTTCCATTGCGCCATCTGTTTCATCACTTGGATGGTACCACTACTGGACCAAGAGCATTTTCAGGAGAAATTGGCCGAGCACTTTCAGACTGTGAATCAAGAAAACATTCTCATTGCAATGATAGCTGATGAAAGGGAGCATGTGCGTCAGTTGATTTAGGCGTATCATAAAAGCAAGGGCATGCATTCAAGAAACAGATGTTATCAGGTATTTTAAGGTGCCAGAAATAAATTTTTATGCCAAAGACTATACAGATCTCATTATGTGGCAAGATTTTCAGATAGCAGAACCGCCGATAACCAAAGGAGTTTCTCTTGATGATATTGAATCATGCATCAAACATGGTACTACTCTTCATTCAGAATTATTTCAGTTTCCATGTCATACACAAGCCGTAGAGAGATGCGTCAAGCTCGTTACAGACGCTGCTGGATCAGTCTGCGGACCTACAAACAGAGACGGTTGGATTCGTGCTACATTAGAATCAAGGAAAAAAAAAACCGAGAAAAGTATGGGCGCAAATGCAATTATTGTCAAGGTAGAGATTGCAAGTGGCAGTACACGATGTGAGCATTAAATCTACAGAGAGAAGATAAAGACACCATTCGTCGACCAATCAGGACGTCCAAAGCGTGGACCCGTAATATAGGTGTTACGATTGGTACACAAATTTATCATAGCACCGTCCAGTTACATTGACAACCAATCATTAAACTTACGAACCGCCTATTAGTCTTTTGGTGTGGTGCTTGGGGATCATGCATATAAAAATAAATATTTTCAGCTGGGAGTCACAGTAGTTATTTTCACCAGTGAATAAACATTCCCTCCGCTATGAATCAAGAACTTTACAGTTTACCGGATTTATATGAGGATGGTGACATTGTAGCGTTGTTCACAATCTTTTTAACGCGGCTGACCAGGATGGATTATTTCCAACGCAAACCGTTGATGATATTTGCAATGAAGTTCCTTACGATCCGACGCAAGGGACTGCCGTAGAAATGTAAGTGCCTGTAATTTTTTTTTTTAGTCAATTATTCGCAAATTTGTTATTTATTTAATGTGCCTGTCATTAGGAGAAAGAGCACTGTTCTGGATTATTTCATCATATATATGGAGGGTTGTAGTAATTCATCTCTCCACATTAAAAATGCTTCATTTAGGTATCCGCAATTATAGATTAGTTTGCAATTAATATTATGCTAAAGTCCTGTTTTTGATTCATTGAATTTTTTATAGCAATCTTTTGCATGTTTTAAATAATTTTTATAGCAATCTTTTGCATGTTTTAAATTATTTTATAAATTCCGTAATAAATGTTATTCGGAATTATCTCAAAGGAACTTCTCTGAGCGGTTCAAAGATATCTTCACATTGTAATACTCTTATATATGTATACTCTGCATATGTTTTGGGTTTTTATTAAAAAAGATTCAGTATGAACTAATGAATTATTCTTTCTCCTTTAAGGTCCGATGAGGATTTGACACGTGTTTTACAATCTTTTCGGTTGGAAGAAACCCATGTCATGGACCTGAATATGGAGATAGAAGATTTACTGAGCAATCAGCCCAACGATTGTCACATCATTAACAAAATAATGTAAGTATTTTTTTATGTTTCGATCTTTTTTGGGGGAAAGAAGACAATGTATTTTCATCAAGTTATTAAATGGAAGAAATCATGTTTTTAGTACAATAACCATCTTAAACTATAGAATATACAAACTACCATTATTGATTACAAATATATATAAACACGAACAAAACATCATACTATACAACGAGTACGCACAATCCGAAAACGGCTTTTTATCTGTCTGCTTACCATTTCGTCGTTACGTTGAGTGACACGGGTCGAATAATTTTAAAAATTTATAAATTCTTTACCACGTGATATATGCATGCGAAATGAAAGGCAATACATCCCACACGTATTACTAAAATATCTTTGTATCCGGAAGGGATTCCATACAACTTTGAGGATATGCAACTGATCGAGAAATTTTACAATAACAGGGTCACTCCAGGGTTGAGTCCCGAGTGAATCAAAATAGTACATGCGGTCCCTATTTTTAAAATAGATTGCAAACCAATGAATCCCTTCACTACCAATAACATCTGTGTTCACAATAAGGCTACCGCAATTTCTCATAGATGGCAATTTCAATGATTCATTCTTCGCAAACACACCGATAAATTTGCAACGTGTGATTCGTTCACTATTCATTACTCTCTGAAGTGTATTCGCATCCATTTTTTAAAAGTCAGTGACAGTGCTCCTAAATCTGTCTACTTCTATTAGGGCTTGTGACTCGAGGTAAACTAGTACACTTATAGGCGCGTCTATAGGCTTGGCGAATTCCAATCTAACTGAGATGTTTCCACTCTGTTGTGGACTTAAGTGTGTATTTACACTAGCAGATAAGTCAGGTGTGATGTCAAACGGATAAAGGTTAAATTGATCAATGAATTCTTTCTGCGTTACCCCAATCCCGAGCTCATCATAATTACCTGCAATATGGGTCAGATTACTATATGCTTTCGCGCAAAGCGGTAACACAGCGTCTGAGGAATAGTCCGTATCCAATGTTCCTCCCAACGCAACGCCATTATCGTATAGAGTTATATTTTTATGGCCCGAATTTAAAGGCATTCTTTTTATATTTTCTATTCACCGAATTGTGTTCCTGCATTCCAATTAATATCCTTTTAGGTAGATTTCCCAGGGCTATGTTTTCTATGTTTCGATGCCAACCCTGCTGGCACCGTGTATAGTTTGATCTGTACTTTGTTAATTGGGTATTTTACTGTGGCGTGTAGTAAATTTTTCTCAATTTCTATTTGTTTTGGTGAACTTAATTTCACTCGCCGTACGCGGAGGTGTCTCCATAATGCGAACCACAACGGGTTTTGCTCCCTCTTCTTGATCAGCATCCAGATTCAAACAGATCTCAGGATTCGCGCGGGTGAGTTTTATTTTCATATCTACCCCATTCACAAGCAACTTCTCCTGGAATGTGAAATCTGTATGCCGACGTCCAAAACACTCGTATATCTTCTTTATAGAATTTTTAAAATTGTCCTTTATACTACTGGCGTCTTTAGCTTGATAATATCCCTCGGCACTTAAAAAGGTATCCTTCGCTCCTTTGGAAAAGTTGAGGACATTTTCCAGATAGGCTCGTAGGTGATAGTACCCCATGCCTGCCGATAGTGATAGTGTTGACCTGATTTAAATATACTTCACACTGGTTGAATATGGAGTGCAGAAAATTTGTTTCAGGGTATGCAGCATATTTGTCATCGCAGTCCGTTCCATCAGAATGGGCTATACGTAGTTTAGCGTACATGTGCACACAGCTTGGGTCAAAAAAGTAAGGGCCTGAGCTGGGTATCACGAATTCTATAGGGGCACTCGGGGAACTAATTGTGTTTAAAGGGTTAATTGTAATAAAGTCACTGTGTTCAATAGAAACTTGAGTTGGGGGCATGTCAAAGAGGGATAGTTCCGAATTACAACATTGTGAACTACACGGATGGATGAAGCGTTCCATGACGAGTTAGAAATAGTGCCTCCTCTCTCGACAAGTAGTAAGCAAACTATGATTCATGAGATCAATGTCCTTAGCTTATATCAGTCAAAAAAATGGTCAACCATAGGTTTCATTCGCTTAGAACACTTCTTTTTTGATATCCTTTTACGTTTAATGCTACGTGATGATAATCCCTTCTTCGGGACAGTCCGCTTCTTCCCACCACCACGCATTTTTCTCTTTGCATCTTTGACGATTTCGTCCCGTGTACGCTTTAAGTGTTTTTTTAGAGCTTCTTAGGTTTAGCCTCACCCAATATGTCTTCTGCAGTGCTAAGACCTGATTGTAGCGCTTTCCTTCCAAGGTATCTGGCACCCCTCTTCAGCAAAGGGACAACCGTACGTAGTATGGTTGAAAAAATGGATCCAAGTCCACTACCACCCTGATATCTCACCCTTCGACAGACTGTGAAAGGCTTTCTGTCCATTATAACTCAGTGCGTCGAAAGTGAAGCTTCACTGTTAAGCTTCCATCACCGAATGGGAAATTTTTCCTCAATCGTTCTTATATATATTGAGATATTGGTTATTCGATTAGTTGCGACATTCACATAATGGGGTCTGTCATATGTAATACTCATACGCTTTCCTCTATGGTTGGGAATGTGAGCAATGCGCAGCAGGCGTGCCTGGGTATCCCCAACAAACTGGTGCTCCACTATATTGCTGTAAATATAGCACATGCCTGGGGGTGTATAGCCAGCAACCAATTTCTCCAATTTCATCTGATACATTAGGCTGGACAAATCATGTTGTGCCTCGTGAAATGTGTCTCTTTGGAAGCCTGATCGATATCGTCCCTAGGTCATAATTTTGAATACTCTTTGGTTTTTAATATTTCTGTTAGCCTTTGATTTTAGGATTAGAGTATGTGCAGGGTTTCCTTTGTTTACGATTTCGTATCCTAAATCTCGTAAGATTTGAGTTTTTTAATCTTACGTTTAAGTCTCTCTCAACATCCTCAGCCGAACCATAATGGCCCGGACCTAGTGTTGCTACTGTACTGTAATACCGTGCAACCTCAGTCCGAGCGATACGTATAGTTTCATCCCGAGTTACCCCGGCTTCTTCACACTCATCAATGTCTCTAAGAATCGTAAAGACGTCATCTTTATAATCGATATTTAAAAAGAGGGTGTCCAGCTGAATTTCACATATCCCCACCTCATACGAATCACGACCCAATTCAATGGGTCCATGGAGTTCTGTTACAAAGTTGGCTAGTATGTTGTTAGGATGTACAAATAGGGACGAGGAGGACGGGAGTGTGACGTAGAAATGGTTAGGAGCCATGTTGCATACTATTTAAGCTTCATTATTGCATCAGCTTTTATATAGGTGTTGAAGCTTTCTGGGTACCCGAGCCATTTCACCAGGTACATTTTTCTCTTTCCTGAACCTTTGCGGTAAAAGCCTCCTGCGATTTCTTCCCCATTCAAATCTTCAACGAAAAACATCATTATCTCACCTTTAGGTCTCGTAGCCCTAACTTTAAAAATCTCACGTGTCCATCCTTGCTCAAATCCCCTCGCGAATTTATTTCCCGAACGCGACAGCCTTACATAATCATTGATTTTGAAACGCGCAGTGTGTGGTGGTGGTGGTGTGCCATCTCTTGTCACCTCTGTGCGCGTACCTCTTTCTAAAACCTCGTTAGGTGTTATCCCAATCGTGCGATGGTGTGAGCAGTTGTAGGATGAGGCCAATGATTCCAGAATGTCTAGAAATCTGTATGTGTTTTTATGTGTAAAATAGCGGTGCATGCGTTCCTTTATGGCACGTTGAACTCTTTCAGCTAAAGAAGCCTTATGTATAGAATTGGTTGAGTAATAGCTGATATTAAACTCTGTCAACATGCTCTGAAAAGCACGGCCTATAAATTCCTTCCCCATATCCGTACAAAAATAGCCAGGGACCCTGTTTTCTTTCAACATCATCGTTTTAGTGGCTTTAGCAACTGTTTCAGGTGATTTATTTTTCAGAGGAATTAGCCACAGATATCAAGAGAATACATCTATTATGAATAGAATGTAGCGGTAACCGTCGCTATACACTGAATATCTTTGCATGTCTGTTAAATCTGCTTGCCAAATAGAGTCAATCGAAGCAGCTATTGTCTTGCCTGTTTTAAACATTTTTCTCACAGGCTTATGAAGTGTATAAGCGTCCTGCTCCCGCAAAAATCTCTCAACATCTTTTTTCCCTACTCCATAAACACTTCCGTACAGTCTATCTACGCCTCCGTAGGAGGCTGGGTTAGAAATGTCATAATAACATCTTCTTAATGTTAGCCATTTGGTATTTTAGATGCACGTGGGTAGGGTTGACCGTTGTTTAACCTCTTCTTTCTCCTCTTCGGAGGTATTACCGCCTGGGTGATGGCGTCTTCAATTGTGTCACGTGCGACGCATGTTCCAAGTCTTTGAACCTGTTCAGATTTCCTATCATTGTTTTGGAGACATTTATTTGTTGTAGTCTTACTTTCATATGCTTCCATCCTGATGGTGAGGGCCTATCCCACTTTCTCACCAGATCATGGACGATGTCTACGATATTCGATCCCTGTACTTTGCTCCTTCCACAATGATCTCACCTGTATCGGCCCATTGTATGGTGGCGGCGTCCTCATTCAATAGATTATAAAAACTTAAACCTTTATTCCTCAATGTATATGGGAGGGTGCTTTTTAATACATGCTCGATATGGTGTGTGGCCGACCCATTGAACTTTAGTTGGTCAGCTCTATCGTCGGACACGGGTCCTATGTCACCATGTCCATCGTTCCCCGTGCTGTGCTTAATAACCACGGGAATCTCTGTCGGGTTCTTATAATTTTCGTACTCGTGAAGAAATTTCTTGGTCTAAGATTCTTTTCTCATCAGATGTTTTTTCACTCTTTAATAGGGTTCCTTTGAACTTTGCAGTGAAGCATACACCTCGTAATTTCGAATTTAAATCGAAGGATATTATATTGCCCCTTTACAAGTCCCTAGTCAGGCCTCATTTAGAATATGCCGTTCAGTTTTGGTGCCCGTACTTGCGTGAGGATATTGATAGGTTAGAAAGGGTTCAGCGTCGTGCCACGAAACTTATTCCGTCATTGCGCAATAAGCCTTATGAAGATAGGATTAAAGAGTTAGACTTGTATTCACTCGAAACTAGGAGATTAAGGGGGGAGCTTATTGAAGTTTTCAAAATCGTTAATAACATCGATAACGTAAATTTTGACAAATTGTTCACTTTCGATAATAGTAATACTCGCAATAACGGATTTAAGTTGCGTGGCAGACGTTTCATTACTAACATCGCTAAAAACTTCTTTACGTTTAAAGTAATTGATAAATGGAATAATCTTCCCGCGTCAGTCGTTCATTCTACCAGCGTTAATATGTTTAAGAACCGTCTTGACAGACATTTTAAAAGTATTAACGTTGTTTAATTTAAAAAAACAAAGTTAGCAACAGGAGCTCTGGTGGTGGTGCTCGAGGAGGAGTCTGTTGACAATGAATGCCAGCGTGTGATGCCAGCAATAAAATTATTATTAAAAAAAAAAAAAAAAAATTAGACTAACACGAACGTAGATGTAGCTCGTAGCGTAAACTAACCCACTTTTTGTTTAACTTTACCTACTTTTTTTTCTTATCTCCTTACTTTGCATGTCTCTAACTCTTTCCTTGCATGTTTGTAGTTTGCATGGTATGACAGTGAGTTAAGACTGTGTTTGCATGGTTTGTAAGCGTTCTTATTTTACTTCTTTTCATCTTTCACACCTCTCCTATTTTCTCCGACTATTTTTCTGACTTGTCGGCAGTGGCCGGCGGATGATGATGGTGAGACTTTTTTCATCTTTTTCTGAATGAATGTTAACCCAGGAGCTCTGGTGGTGATGCTCGAGGAGGAGTCTGTTGACAATGAATGCCAGCGTGTGATGCCAGCAATAAAATTATTATTAAAAAAAAAAAAAAAAAATTAGACTAACACGAACGTAGATGTAGCTCGTAGCGTAAACTAACCCACTTTTTGTTTAACTTTACCTACTTTTTTTTTCTTATCTCCTTACTTTGCATGTCTCTAACTCTTTCCTTGCATGTTTGTAGTTTGCATGGTATGACAGTGAGTTAAGACTGTGTTTGCATGGTTTGTAAGCGTTCTTATTTTACTTCTTTTCATCTTTCACACCTCTCCTATTTTCTCCGACTATTTTTCTGACTTGTCGGCAGTGGCCGGCGGATGATGATGGTGAGACTTTTTTCATCTTTTTCTGAATGAATGTTAACCCACGAATGATAGGTGTTGCTCCTTACTTAACCCCTTATTCTCTTCTCTTCTCTTAACCCCCTACTCTTTCCTTTCTCTCGGGCTAACCTTAGAGTGGATCTTAGGGTCTTTGTTAGCCTTAGCTTCTGTAGATATTAATCTAGTCAGTAAAGGACCCAAAACTGAAAATAAGATGGGGAGGAATGACCCTCCTCTTTGTACAATAATTCGTTTTTTCTTCCCGACAGTTTGACTTTTACGAGCAAGTGCACGTATTATGTTCTTGTAACGGCGTAGGCGAGCCTTCTGAGGTGGTTTCATTGATACATTGCAATTTATAACGTTAAGACAGATTTCACAGATGCATTTTAAAAAGTCGGAGTCGATATTTTTCACAAACATCTGCTGCATTGCCCGGGGCAGTCGATGATAGATTTTTATTAATTCATGGTATTTCTTTAGCCTCTTTGTCATTCTGGAATATACACCGTTTCAGGCTCGTTTGGAAATATATTCGTTTTTAGAAGTACCCTAAACGTGTTTCGCGGATGAAGGTCGCAAAGCAAATATCTTTAACGCTGGGTTGTAGCTTCTTTATACACTTCCAAAAACTCCTTATGCTGATTTGGGAACATTTGATTGGCTAATACCCCAATTTATGATACATCTCTACGTTGCGCGAATAAGACTAGATATTGTGTATTTAACGACACATCGCGCATGTATCTATTTTTGAAAAATAGATTCTAAATGATGAAGAACACGCTCATGTTAAGATGGTGGGAGAATACTGTAAATGTCTCGGCAAACGCAAACGTTTTATCCATCTCCAACATGAGATCGTCAATTACAATGACTGTATGTTCATTTCCGTTTAACGAATTAAATTCATATACACCTTTGTGGAACAAAATACCATCTTGGTATTCGTTGAACACTGATTGATACGTCGAATAGCACCATATAACTTTATGCACAAATTTTGAGAACATCTCTCCCTTTTCTTTAATGATTTTAAGCATAAACACAGTTTTACCACATCCTGTAGGTCCAGATATAATACATGTGGATGGGTTCGTGAACCTGAATTTTTCTACAGAATCCATTTCTAACACGTCACACTCCTAAGTGGGTCATTTACAAAATATAATAAATATTTAAGTGATGACTAGTGATGCACCGGAGGCAGATTTTGGCCGGAGGCCGGAGGGCCGGAACCTCCAGCTTAGTGTTTTTTCCTCCGGCCAATTGATTTATTTCAGTATTTATATATATGTGTGTGTGTGTGTGTGTGTGTGTGTGTGTGTGTATGGTCCATCGTCTCATCTATTTAGGGTTTATATATTATAGTTCTGCTATTTTAAATTATTAAGTCTTTAATAACTTAAACTTTATAAAAGTCGACTTTCTATGCTTTGTGTGTGCTAATTTCTCTAAAAATTCCCATTGAACAGAATATCCTCAGGTTATGAAACGTATGATGTCTTGCTGAATGCTGAGTAAAGTAGCCTATATCAAATCAATTATTAATACAATCACTGATCACTCATAAAATAAATTATTGTTACAGTCACTGAGAACTGAAATATTAATACAATCACTGATCACTCATAAAATAAATTATTAGTCACTGAGAACTGAAATATTAATACAATCACTGATCACTCATAAAATAAATTATTATTACAGTCATCTGAGAACTGAAATATTCGGATAGGTGCAGAAATGAGGTTTTATAGTTTTATAGAATTAAAACTAAAAGTTGTCAGAATTGAGTTTGGTGTACTTGGCAGCTCCGGCCAGAGGCCGGAGTTTAGTGAGACCTCCGGCCGGAGCAGGAGGTTTTCTAAAATGGCCGGAACTCCTGCTCGGCCGGAGCCGGAGCTCCGGTGCATCACTAGTGATGACCCTTATATTCTACAGTCTTGCTTTTCTCTTCTCCCACAGAACCGTGAATGACGATGAGGTACAGCACCCCATCATCGATATTACAGATGACCCCGACGACAGTGTAGTTGTGATCACAGAATCCATCCCTGCTGACGAATCCTCACCAGCGATACCTGTAGCACGCGCCAGTTCAAAGCGGAGGCATGATGAAGAGCCCACCACGTCAGGTATAAAGTGCGCCAGGATTGCGCCGGTTGTTAGACCACCAGTAATAGAGCCCCAACCTTCTACGTCTTACGACACAACCCCCACAATAGTACCTTCCTCAAATATACCCCCTTATTCCTGTTCAATTCCGGGTACATCCTCCACAGCCGCAGCAGCTTCTCGTTCTGTAGAGGATGGTATAACATTCGAGTTGGTGCGCACCGCTACCCCCACCCCAGCCTTGACTAGAAATCGGTATATAGTCAGGGTTGATCCTAGATCCATGTATAGCAATGGTGTTGAACACGGACTACGGCGCATAGTTGAACGTATTGTAGAGTTTGCCCTTCAGAACCGCGACGAACGTGAAGTCAGGACGAGGCTGTCCTTCGGATTCGGGTCAGATGACGGAGATGTAGATGATTTTTGGGTAGTAATACCGTTCAGACGCTTGGCAGCTGAAGATATAGAGTATATATTAGGCCGTATAATGCAGGCCTCTCAAAGTAGTATAGCCTTCAATATGGACAACTTCACGGTAAATATTGACCGTGTATTCCGTGTTGCGGGTCATAGTGCCACACCTTATACTCTTAACTTCAATTCTCAGGCTATTTATAGACGGCATATAAACGTCGATCGTGGTTGCGGCTTTATAGCAGTAGTCTTAGCCGTATGTTTACTGTACTAAATACACGGACCCAAAAAATTTGGTTGCCTACGGTAGTGGAGCGTGCCCGTAAACTAGCTGTAGACTGTAAACTTGAGTTTGACTGTAATATGGGTCCTGAGGAGCTGAGAAGGGTAGAACAGGAAATGAATGTTCGTATAGTTGTATTTGGAATGGATGATCGTCGTAGAACTGTGTATGTTTTTAAAAGCTGTGTGAGAGATCGTACAAGACCCCTACTTATTTTAGGACTGTCAGGGACAACGTATCTCCCCATCCGTAATATAAGGGCCTTTACGCGAGTTATGATAAAAGTCGAAAATATGGACGACATCATGATTTGTGTAAGGGGTGTATCGAGTTTGCGGATGATATAGTGAAACATTGTAAAGATTGTCACATGGTATGTGAGCAGTGTAAAAGCTCCAAATGTGAAAGCCGTGTAGTTGAAGCTGAGAAGAGGGATTGTGATGTGTGTAGACGCACATTTTTCAATAATAACTGTTTTGAGCTCCATAAATCAATTGGCACGTGCAGGAAAATGAGAATCTGTGAATGTGGTATGTTTCATATGATGGATAATTGGGGAATTTCATAAATGTGATGAAATTCACTGTTCTACATGCCATGAGAAATATAAGGCGGTTGGAGTAAAGCATGTATGTTATATGAAAGATTAAGCCTAAAAATAGCCCTTGTATAACTGTGTACTACGATATAGAAACATACACGAACGCTGAAACCAAAGGTTATTCCACATTTACTTGTAAGCCAGACTATCTGTGATGAGTGTATGGAGATCGAGTGTGATGAGTGTCACAAATGTGGTAAACGGACAAACGTTTTTAAAACGAATGCCCACGATAGCCCTGTGAAACTCTTTGTGTCCTATATTGTCAAGTTAGCGGACAAGTTAAAAAAATGACTGTGTATATTCTCGCCCATAACGGGGCAAAATTTGACACACAGTTCCTTTATAAGGAGTTGCTTGAGCACGAGTCATCTGAGATATTTACAGGTGATCCCTTGAAAAGAGGCAACAACTAATACAGATGCAAATAAGAGGTAATGTACAGTTTAAAGACACTTTATTATTCACACCTTGTAAATTAGCAAAGCTACCCAAGGTGATGGGCGTAGCCGCTGAAGTTTCAAAAGGATATTTCCCTTACACATTCCTCACTAGCGAAACTTTAAATTACGTAGGACTACCTCCACCAAACATTACTTTAACTATGAATGTATGAGTACAGATGAACGTGAAGATTTTGACCGATACTACAACAGTTTTAATGAATGTAATCCTTATAATATAGCTGATGAATGTGAGCGTTATTGCGTGAATGATGTGCGCGTGCTTAGAGTATGTTTCCAGGCCTTTAGAAGGATGTACATAGGCCGTTTCAAATGCGATCCGTTGCAAGTCGCAACCACCATCGCCTCATTATGTTTTACGGTGTTCAAGAATAACTTCATGCCTAAAGACACCTTAGCCGTTATTCACAGAAACAACCCCGCAGTTATGGGCACAAAGCTATTTACTGGCTCATACACCTACAGTAGCAGACGGGTGTATACATAAAGCATGCCCGCAACACGGGTGAAGTACCCATTAAGGTTAATGGTCGTGTTTTTTGGGTTGATGGTCTAAGTGAAAACCGTGCCACTGGTGAGAAGACTGTGTACTCCTTTAACGGTTGCTGGTGGCACGGATGCCCCCGTCCTGAGTGTGGAATCGTAGGAGATATCCACGGTAGATCTCCTGCCGACAGTCTTGCGTGGACCCGCACCCGCGATCAACTTATAGGCTCCCAGTTCACTCACAAAGTCTTGTGGGAGCATGAGTATGATGCACGGATGGAAACAGATGGACAGTACCGTGAAGAAATAAACACGATCAAACGTTCAATGGTGCTGGATCCTCTCAAATGCGGTGATAGTTTGTTCGGAGGGCGTACAAATCCCTTCAAACTATACTTTCCGCCTACGGAGGGCGTGAAACTCCATTACTACGACTTCTGTTCTTTACATCCCTACGTGAAGAAGAACAATCCGTACCCCGTGTGTGCACCTGAGAAACTGGTGGGACCTAACCTGCCCACCATCGAGTTGTTCTCAACAAATTTGAACGGGTACTATTTCGGCCTTTTTTCGTAGATGTGCTCTCCCCACGCGATTTATGGATGCCGATCTTACCCGTCGTTATTGATCACAAGCTCATGTTTCCCTTGTGCGTTAAGTGAGCAGAGGAGAACAATGGGAAATGTATTCCTACAGTTAACCGGCGTAAGATCAGAGGTGTATATACAAGTCCAGAGCTGGATGTAGCTGTTCGCCATGGCTACAGAATATTGAAGATATATGAGGTGTGGAGATTTCAGAAGCTGCCCAACCTTTTCACACCATATATAAACGCTTTTTTGAAAGATAAGGTCGAAGCATCAGGGTATCCGCGAGTTGATGATACCGAAGATGAAAAATCGGCCTATATTCAACGTTACCGTGACCATGAAGGTATACAGCTTGACCGTTCTCAAATTGTAAAGAACCCTGGCAGGCGCTTTAATGCAAAGTTGTGTCTAAACAGTCTTTGGGGAAAATTTGCACAGAATACTGGCAAAGGGAACGTTCATTTGGCACAAAGTTATAGTGAAGTCTGGGATTATGCCAACGCTCCCGATAAAGAGGTCATGGAGATTGTAAATGTAGATAATACTTACATAATAAAGTACAACAATACCGAATTGGCCACAGATACCTCACGGGTTACAAACATATCTGTAGCCAGCTTCACAACGGCCTACGCACGCATCAAACTTTGGGGCCTATTGCATTCTCTTGGGCGGAGGGTTTTGTACGCCAATACAGATAGTGTGATATTCACAGAGAGGGAGGGTGAATACATGCCCCCTATTGGTGAATTCGTTGGGTAGTTGACTGATGAGATCAAGGATGAGTATGGAGACATCGCATACGCCGACTCTTTTGTTTCAACAGGGCCAAAAACTTATGGGGTACGGGTGAGGGTGGGAGAGGATATGAAATATATCGTGAAGGCTAAGGGTATCACGCTCAACCATGCGAATCGGCGGGTCGTTAACTTTGATTCGTTGAAGGAGCTAGTGTGCTTGGATGATGATGAGGGCGACCGGCCGCCTCAACTAACTGTAGGTACCCACAATTTTCGGGCGCAGAAGCTGGGGGGCGTGAAGGAACTTAGGGGTACAAAGGTGTGCCGTAACACCTATAGGAAACGTTACCAGGTGCCTGGTACCTATGATACCGTACCCTTTGGATACCATAATCTTTGATATGTCTATTGTTAACTTAGTTATTACACGTATTTGTAAATATATATATACACCTTGAATATTTCGTTTATTAAATAAATCGTGTTTCAATTAGCGTTTTACTTTTCCTGTGTGTGTGTGTGTGTGTGTGTGTGTACACAGGAGAAAATTCTAAGCTCCGCCCAGCGTGAGTACAGGAGAAAGTTCTAAGCTCCGCTCACTGTAAGATCGGCCACGTGACTCCTGCTATTACCTGGGCATATATCTTCCCTGCGTGCTCAGTTGATCGCAGCAAGCCCTGGATCTCAGACGTGTATTCTCCCGCGTAGACAAAAAATTAGTAATGGCTACCTTTAATATTGCGTATTCGACGTTTATGAAGTGGAATTCGGTAAAGTGCCAAGATGTGGTGGGTTCTGATAAACTCTCTATTCCACCCTCCTTTGATACTTTTAAGGCTATATTGAATCGTGCGAAGGAGCAAGAGGTACAAATACTCTACGGCTATTCTGACGAGAGTATTGTAGGATTTCGTGGTACAAGTGATATATCGAACTATGATGTTGGACTAAACTTTATAAAAGCTTACATATACCGTGAAGTAGAAGAAACAACACGTGCAGAAGAGAAGCAACGGATATGGATAGTGAGTCTTGTTGATGAGTGGTTGACAAACGATAATATGTCATGCTGCATCATACCGGGTACTCGTACCCTGCGACTGAGAATGTAAATCTTGTTATCATGGAGAATCTTAAGTATTTTTACCACTATATTAATATATATCATGAAGAGGTTTGTAGTGAGGTTGTGGCTAATGGCCTGTGTGAATTTTTAACAGACTTTAGAGACGAGTATCGCATGCTAAGCAAAAAGGAAAAGTATGGTCATATGTTTCCCTCAAATAGTGCGCCGGAGTGTGAATAAAATGTGTTTAGTTCGTGAAAATCCCCGTATGCAAAAATGTCTGGTGCGTATTCTGGGGAGTGGGAGTGTTAAAACATTAAAACCGGTATTACTTCATGTATCGGAAAATTTCTCAAAACACCTACCCAATATAATGGGATACAAGTATTCATGTTGGAACAGCGCCGTACACGTTTCATTAGCTTATGGTGTGACTCACTCCCCCCGTCGAGCCGAAGTCATTGCGCGTGTTCAGGCGTAAAACCGGTGTCATTAACTATGTACTGGAAACGACTTGTAAACAAACAAACAAACGGAATGTTGTTTATTTAAGTGTTGAGGAGATGAATAGAATCTTCGTGGTAGTTGAGAAGTGGAGTGAGGATCGTTATAAAATTCCTGCAGGTGTAGGTACAAGAGAGCAGATTAGTGACACCCTCTCATATGCCGTTGTTTGTACGTTGTGTATAAATAACGATCGGCCATGCATTGATATACAGCTGATGTGGAAGAATGCTTCTGATAATAACGTTCTTGTCCCTACGCGAAACCGTTTCATCCTCGACAGAATGTTTGAAATCTTCGGATTCCGCAAGCTGAAGCCTATATTAGACGCGCGTGTTACGGATATGCTTTATTTTGATACGGTTCTTGAATACGCATACACCGCTCTGCTCGATGGGTTTACCGAGTGTAGGACTGACGAAGGCGAGAATGGTCTAGAGCTGGATGCTTATTTAAAAGGTTTAGACTCTTTGAAATATCATGAACTTTGGTACAAAGCACTTGAGCCGTACAGGGCTGAGCTCACCTACACCGTTCACCCTGTAGAACTATTTCTTTATATAATGAGCAGCTGTCGTAACGACTTATAAGATTATTTCAACTGCCGCTATGCAGTGTGAAGAAGAGTTCACGATTGAAAGGTCGGGTCGGTAAAAATAAACCCTCGATTGGAAAGGCTTGTTTGTAAACTGGTATTTAATAATGATGTTATGGCTAATGATGACCTCTTTGTGCGTGCTTTTGATTGTATTCTAGCCGTAGGTAACTTGCCAACCGATTGTAAAGTGGGCACAAAAATAGTACCGAACGATATGAAGGCCATTTATATAGAATATAGGTCTCCCTATAACTTGAGCGGTGAAATAATATTAAGCCGCGTTTACTGCGTAGTGCAAAGCAATAATGATGTGATTGTAGACTCGATTACGTGTGAATTTAGTGTTTTGCGCAGTAGAACAAAGTGAATGTATTTTGATGAATTTTCAATATATTTAATTATTTAACATAATTGTGTATAATATATATATTATATATAATATATATATATATATTATATATATATATATATATATATATATATATATATATATATATAATATATATCAGGTCATCCCATAAGTAATGTCGTTTTTTACGATAGATTAAGTTTAAACTAGTCCTATTCGGTTTAAGCATAAATTTTGCGAAGGTTATATCTAAGAGGAGATCTATCGTGTTTCGCTACATACTTTACAGACCTTGACCAGTGAAGACGTGTGTTTTGCTTTATGTGAATCCCTCATAAACATGGCGGTATCAGAAGAGCATATCAGGCATATAATGCTTTACGAGTTCAAAAAAGGGAATAGCGCTACTGAAGCAACGCGAAACATTCCTTCAGGAAGTTTATGGCAACGATATTCTGCATGTGAGGAAATGTCAAAGATGGTTTCAAAAGTTTAGGAATGGTGAATGCTGTTTGACAGATGCAGCACGCTCTGGACGCCCTGCTGAGTTTGATGATGACCTGCTGTTAGCCGCACTTGAAGAAGACTGTTCAACAACTGTCGAAGAATTGGCCCAGAAACTCAATTCACCCCTGTCCACAATCCATCGACATTTGCAACAACTCGGGAAAGTGCCTAAGTTAGGAAAATGGGTGCCACATGAATTGTCGGTCGACAATCTGAGGGTGCGGGTAAACATTAGCACAGCTCTTCATTCCCGTGAACTCCAAGATCCGTTTTGGCACCGTTTAGTGACTGGTGATGAAAAGTGCATACTGTACCAGAATGTTAAGCGCTGTCGACAGTGGGTTTGTGCCGGAGAACCAGCGACACCACAGCCAAAACCAAATCTTCATCCTCGGAAGGTGTTGCTTAGTGTTTGGTGGGATAAATGTGGTGTAATACACTTTGAAACCTTACCACACAACCAAACAATCACCGCTCAAGTCTACTGTCAACAACTGGATCGATTGAACACTGCACTAAAAGAAAAGAGACCTTCTTTGGTTAATCGGAAAGGAATCGTGTTCCACCACGACAACGCACGTCCTCATACCGCTCGGATCACTTCTGCAAAAATTGAGGAGCTTGGGTGGGAAAAACTTCCACATCCTCCATATTCTCCAGACCTTGCGCCTTCAGATTATCATCTCTTCAGGAGTCTGCAAAACTATCTTGACGAAAAAGAGTATACTTCTTTAGATGACCTGCACACCAGTCTTTATTGGTTTTTTGCCTCAAAACCGGCTGAATTTTATAAACATGGCATTGAAAAGCTTGTAGGACGTTGGCAGAGTGTCATTGATTCCGATGGAAAATATATACTACATTAAAAAGTTTCAGTTGAGTTATTTTTTGTCCTTCAAATTCTGATCTAAAAAACGACATTACTTATGGGATGATCTGATATATATATTTCTCCTGTACTGTTATATTGATGGTTATATTTTTATTTTTATTTTTTTATTATATACATATTCCTCGTTTATATTTCTTATACTATTATTATTTTTTATTTTATTTTTTGATCATATACAGGGTGTCCCATAAGTCCGGCATCATAGGAGAAATTCATATTTTTCTATTTCTACAAACCATAATTCATATTTTTCTCTTTCTGCAGGCCATAATGTCTGTGAGCAAGGAAGAACGAATCCAGATAGGAAGAAGCATTTCCCAGTGTCTTGAACGAAGAAGGAAATTTCCCAACATGGTTCCAGCAAGACGGCCCTCCTGCACATTACAGTACCCAAGTAAGGGAATACCTGTACCAACAATTCTCTGGTCATTGGATAGGACATCGACGGCCTGTGGAATGGCCAGCTAGAAGCCCGGATCTCACGCCACTAGATTTTTATTTCTGGGGCCACTTGAAAGCGTTGGTATACGCAGAGAAAATTAGGAGTGTTGAACGTTTGCGGCAGCGCATTATTGGGGCATGTAACACCATTACTCCTGACATCATTCACCGTGTGCTTGCTGACTGGGTATCACGTCTAAATTTGTGTATTGAAAACAATGGTGGACATATTGAGCACGTTCTGTAAATAAAAGCTTTTTTTTTTTTTTATTATTTTTCCTATGATACCGGACTTATGGGACACCCTGTATATTCCATCGTTTGATTGTATATTTATTTTCTACATATTTTTTATTCCAATAATTCGTCTAAATAAACAGAATGATGTAATGGTGTTTTATTTAATTATTTTGGCCGTAAACGATATTATTATTTAATTATACCAAATGGCTGGTTACGCCTTTTAAACCGACTGACGGATTTGTAAGCCAACCGTCAAGAATATATGCTTTAGTTAAATAAATAGCGCTATCTGGCAACTCAACCTGTACACCTGAACAAGCCATTTACGCCTTCTAAGCCAACTGGCGGATTTACACCTTATAAGACAGCGAACGCTCAGATGAAGTCTTAATATGCGCTTGGCTCCTGCCAGGTGAACACCTCTCTTCCTCTCTCTCCTTCAACTCTTTTTCTCTTGGGAAATAAATTCGCCTCCAAGTTGCATAACCCCTTGTTGATCTTGCAACATTCGCCCCTCCCCCTTTGTTGCATAGCCACTTTGCAACACTGAACAACATTTGCACTTGCATTGCAACATTCCTGCACTCTCCCGTTTTGCACCCATACTACTAAGCTCTATATTTTGATGGAAGAAAAGATAAAACTAAATGTCATATCAAGCAAGGCAAAAATTATTATTAAAGTCGGTCATTGAAGAACACATAACCTTAGTAAGAGAACCAGGGTCTTTCATATTGCACCTGTCTCTGGTACTGCTCATGGTATTAATTAAAGATTCGTTAATTCAATTTTTATCAGAAAATGTTCAAAACATTGATGAACTGGTGGCTATTGGATATGATGGAACTCCTGTAAACACAGGAAGGCATAATGGAATTATTAGCCTCATAGAATTGGCATTAGGTAGACCTTTGCAGTGGCTAATATGTCAATTGCGCGCTAACGAACTTCCACTTCGCCACTTGTTATATCACATTGATAGGAGCACAACAAGACCTGATACCTACTCTGGAACAATTGGCAAAGCACTGAAAAATTGTGAACAACTTCCAGTTGCAGGGTTTGATAAAAGTGAGGCTGATATACCATACATAGCAAATGAAGACTTAAGCACGGACCAGAAGTATTTCTTTGAAATCTGTAAAGCTGTGTGCTCAGGTAAATGCTCTCAGGATTTGTCTGCAAAAAATCCAGGAACTTTATCTCATGCAAGGTGGGTAACTACAGCAAATTGAATTCTACGCTTATACATTGCTAAAGATAAACCATCAGAGAACCTTCGTGCATTAGCAACATTTGTAATGAAAGTTTATGCTCCAATGTGGTTTACCATTAAGTCAAAATCTTCGTGCACAGAAGGAGGAAGACATGTCTGGGAAACCATTTCAAGATCAAGATACTTTCCACTTGAGCTGAGAAACATTGTGGATTCTTCAATACAACGCAACGCTTATTTTGCTCACCCAGAGAACTATTGTTCTCTGTTGAAAACTTTGCCTAAGCAAATTTTTTATTATATAATTCTTAAAATGGCTCAAGTTTTTCTACCTTAAAAGGTACGGTATCGTACCGTAAAAAACAAAAACCTCAGATTAAATTAGAAAATTAATTATATGCTTAATAAGGCTTGTTTTGTTTACAAAGCTCATGCATCTTAAAGGCTTTAACATCCTAACCTGAAATTTAAAATCATCATCAATACCTACAAGAAAAATAGGAGCCATAAAAAATTAAGAATAAATACTGTGGGAGAGAATTTTTTCCCTTTCCAGGAAATGCGCAACGATCTGCGCAGAAGAGGAAGAAAAAAAACAGAAGACGCCTCGAAAAATACAGAGAATTGAGAAGAGTTGAACACAGTTCAGGGTAGTTCAGTGCAGTTCAATTCAGTTCAGTTCAGTTCAGTTCAGTTCAGTTCAGACAGATTCTCTGCGACTATCAGCTTTCCAGAGAACAAGAATTTTGCCGTGCAAGCAACCCCGACTGCAGTTATAAATTTTTCCCCATGCAAGATTACAGGATCATGGAGGGGTAAAAATAAAGAATTTGACCACAAATAACGGTGGAAAGGATATACGGGGCCCCTGGTCGTGACTAGGGTTTCTTTCCCGGGATCCCGGGATCCAGGCTGTTTTTATTGGATTTGAAAATCCAGGGAATTGGACAAATATCCCGGGAAATCCCGGAATTTTAAAATGACTTAATTTATTTTTTATTGATTTATTTGTTTTTTCTTTTGTTATTAGAAGGCTCTTGGGTGGAATTAAAGAAAAGTGCATAATATTTACCACATTTTATTCTACTTTTCTGCTTTCTTAAATGAACACCTACTAGCATTAGCAACTTAGAGCAATCTAAAAGTGGGCCCGTATGCCAAAAACTGGCCGAGGAAATGTCGTTAGCGCTGCGTATAATACAAGGAGGGTCTGTATCGAAGGAGTGACATTTCAAAGGAGTGACATAACAAAGGAGTGACATAAATACCGTAACGAAGGAGTGACATAACGAGGGAGTGACATAACAAAGGAGTGATAAATCGGAGATAAAATTCAAAGGAGTATAATTATTAAAATTTTATTTAAAAAAAAAAAATTTGTTAGAATTGTTAAAATTAAGACTTTATTTCAAAAACTACAAACCTAACCTAACCTAACCTAACAGTTGCAAGCCTCTCTTCCCTCTGGATTTGTTCTTTCTTCTTCTTTGTTGGTATTTTCGTGTCACTCCTTTGAATTTTATCTCCGATTTGTCACTCCTTTGTTATGTCACTCCTTTGAATTTTATCTCCGATTTGTCACTCCTTTGTTATGTCACTCCTTCGTTATGTCACTCCTTTGAATAGGACCGTACAAGGAACCGAGTCTCAGTATATTATCTAGCGATCGCAGGCAACTCATCTTGCTCAGAGTTTAAGCAAGCATTTGAAGCAAGAACTGCAGTTATTCGAGACAATAGGGAACAGAACTTTAAACATCATGAATTTATTTGATGCACTGAAAACCATTCCGCTAACCTCTGTTGAATCAGAAAGAGCCTTTTCTGCAGCAGGTTGAGAACTCGTCTTAATGATAGAAATATCGATTGTTTGTTTTTTAAGAAGCAATTTTAAAAATGTTGACTGACTCTTTAAATATTTTAAGATAAATATTTTAAGATAAATATTTTAAGATAAAATATTTTAAGATAAAAAAAGGATGAAATTATTTTTTCTAATGAAGTTTATTTTATTTTTATTTTTTTGTACTGGCTAAATATTTGGACCTTTTCCAGTTTGTGTACCGTTTTTCATATAATTTATTTTTGAGAATATTTTTGTTAAAACTAACGAAAATATCACGACTTAACCTAACCAATTATCAAGGGCGTACAGTTGATCTATTAGTAAATAATAAATACTATTCCAGAAACAAACAATGTTATAATTAATAATAGATCAACTGTACGCCCTTGATAATTGGTTAGGTTAAGTCGTGATATTTTCGTGTTTTAACAAAAATATTCTCAAAAATAAATTATATGAAAAACGGTACACAAACTGGAAAAGGTCCGGCTATGATCTATTTCAAATTTAGTATAGAGATGAATATTTATAAATTTACATTACCATAACCGACCTAATTTGGCCAGGTTACATAAATTTAAAGCTTGATCAGTTAAGGTAAGCCCTAACTAAACTTAATCCATTTTAGCAAATTTATACAGGCCTTGTAAGGCTATGATTTATTTCAAATTTAGTATATGGATGAATATTTATAAATTTACATTATTATAACCGACCTAATTTGGCCAGGTTACTTGAATTTAAAGCTTAATCAGTTAGGGTAGGCCCTAATTAAGCTTAATCCATTTTACAAAATTTATAATACGACCCGCAGGTTTCCGAACGGTCTTCCCTTCAAATAAAGGGCGACAAAAGCAGAAATTTTCCATATTCTTGGAATTTGGAGCTAGGTAGGGTAATTAAATTTATGCAGATTCTTAAAAAGGATCTCGTATAAAATCAAATTTCGGCCAAATGTATTTTTCATATTTCATATTTAGTTCAATATACTCATATTGAACTACTATCATATCGAACTATCACAGGCAACTTTTGCCATTAAGTTTAATATTGCAAATTTTTATCTGGCCAATTTGTTAATTCAAAGATTCTGAAAACCAAACAATGAAATATTAGAGCTGGAAATCAGCTTTTAGAATCTACTCATGATTCTATTATATTAAAATTTACAATTACTCATAGACCTAGTTACCTACTCATATTAAATTAAAATTAGCCCCAAGGTAAATAGAGATTAACAATTTCAGAGGAATCTCCTTGGGAAGAAGGTTAGGAGAAGCAGAGTGGGCTACATCCCTCTACCTCCCTATGGAGTAGAGGACCATTCTGCAACTGGAAGAGTCAGCCGTACCCTTGCACTAAATATCAGCAAATTTTTAGACCATAGTATCGTGCCTATTTTGTTTAACTTTCAACATTATATTTTATCATTTAAGATATCGGTATCAAATCATAAGGGGTTCCAAAAAACCTTAGCCCCCCACCATTTGCAGCTTACATGTTTACTTATATCGAAATAGTTTTTAGTGATTATAAAAATATATAAAATTCTTTATTTATTGCAGGTATTAAACTTACTCTAGCTGATAAAGTGATAATATAATGCTTCTCAATTAATTGGTGATTCGGAGAGGCAACGTGTGATAGATCGCATACGAGCAATAACATTTAGGGAAGCTCGTGATGCTGGAGCCACCTTTATAACACGTTCATGGGTTGCCAAAAAGTTGCGAAGAAGTGAGGACTTCGTCAAAAGAAATTGGAATAAAACTTTGGATGAATGTGAAATGGATAAAACCAAATCTGGGCGCCCAAATTTGCCACTCTCTCAGGAAACAAAGGACATCATTGAAAACGGTACGCGTAAGCGGAAAAACAGCTGTGCTAAACTTTCTAGAGAGATCGAAGTGTTGAGAGGAAAGATCGTTAGTGGTGAGATCATTCGACTGTAGCGTCATAGGCAAGGTTTAAAGCCTTGGCATGAACTTCCAAAGCCAAGAACAACTCGACTTAACATCGATGACAGAATGTGGTTTGCCCATTATCTTGAAGATTGGGATGTGGATGATTTCATGCATTTAGCTGTCTCCGATGAATTTTTTGTTTACGTAACACATCGGCCTAACTACCAAAATGATCGAGTGTAGGCCACAACACCAGATGAAATCGATGACAATGAACATTATCGCGAATTATTAAAAAGTCCAGACTGTGTTGGTGTGTTTGTTTTGTTCACTGCAAAGAAGCTCATGTGGGTGCTGAAGCCAAATGGTCAGAGTTGGGATGGACAGTATTTTCGTGATATTATTCTATCCCAGCATGTCATTCCTTTTCTAAGAAACCCAAACAATGTTATGGATGTCGATCAGGTCACACTTCTGCACGATAAGGCCCCCTGCTTTAAGGCACTAGCCACTCAACAGTTGTTGCGGAACCATGAGATCGATTTCTTTGGAAATGAAGAATGGCCAGGAAATTCTCCTGACCTGAACGTCTGTGAACACATTGGATCAGTTATAAAGGACAAGGTTGAATGTCTCTTGTTTCAAGAACCTGCAGCAAATCGATTTTCGAAGGATACAATGTCGCAACACATTGAAACTGGTTTAGCAAATTTGCGTAACGATCAAGATCTATTCACGTCACTTTTGGAAAGCTACCCAAAGCGAATTCAGGCTGTCTTGCAAGCCAATGGCGGGAACACCAAGTTTTAATTGTTTCTCATTAAATGCAAGATTAAATTCTCTTTTGTAAGGTATGTTTAGTTTTACTGTACCTCTAATGGTTTAGGCCATGGGCGGAGGGGCACTAAGGTTTATTGGAGCCCCGTAGATTTGAATACAATAACTAAAAGGAAGTCCCTTAAATTTTTCTTTTTTGTTGTGTCTTAAGATTAAGTTAGCCATATAATAAAATGTTAATTTGTGTTGAATTTAGTATAATTTGCCTTGCGGTTAATCTTCAAACTTTTCTGAACACACTCCATGATCACCGATGATCAGGAGCACATCAGAGAGCTGGCAATTCGAAGAATTATGCTTGCAAGAAGCAAAACACAAAAGGAAATCCGAAAGTTTACAATACCAAGGCTGAACTTTGGAGTAAAAGAATACATTGATCTTATTAATTGGAAAGAAGAAGGGCGATTAAGTCCTCCGCTTTTGCAGCAATTAACGGAGAAGGAATTGAGAGAGCTCGCTTCCAAACAGTCAGATTTTGAAGGCATACTTGGGATGCCATGTCACACACAGGCCGTAGAAAGATGTATTAAGGTAGTAACAGAAGTAGCAGCTACAGTTTGTGGAAAAGAACTAAGGGATGGATTCATTCGAGTGAGATTGGAATCAAGAAACATAATGCCATTTTTCAATACTAAATCACAACATAGTTCGATAAGCAAGAAAAGGAATAAGACTTAGACAAAAGTCCATAATAAGGTTGGGTGGTTGGGATGGGCTAGGCTGGAACTCAATATGCAGCTACCTCCACGTGGTGAGTTCTGTGTACTTTGTTTATATATATATATATATATATATATATATATATATATGTTAAACACAGACCGTGCATGGAACAAGGAACTCTTCTGGGAAAATTAAATCCACTATAGTCCGAATAAGTAATGGTAAATGACAAATACCATAGTTTTTCTTTTTCATGATGCTAGCCCGACGTGGGCAACGGGTCTCTCGCAAAGAGGTCCCATAAATATAGCTTCCCTCACCAGCTATCTGCAAAGCAGACAGGATCCAGCTTTGGGACATGGATCCATGTCCCAAAGCTGGATCCTGTCTGCTTTGCAGATAGCTGGTGAGGGAAGCTATATTTATGGGACCTCTTTGCGAGAGACCCGTTGCCCACGTCGGGCTAGCATCATGAAAAAGAAAAACTATGGTATTTATCATTTACCATTACTTATTCGGACTATAGTGGATTTAATTTTCCCAGAAGAGTTCCTTGTTCCATGCACGGTCTGTGTTTAACATATAAGTTTCTCGGGGGACCATTCTGAGTTTGTGTGTATATATATATATATATATATATATATATATATAGTATATACCGGGTGTCCCATTCGAAATGGAAACAACTTTGAAACTCTGTGATTTTTAAAGTATTAATGTGTGAATGTTAAAACTTTGCCAGTTACTACACCATATGCATAAGTTTTTGTCATGTTTTTTGTTTGTTTCAGACTGAATTATGTTTGCCCCACAAGAAAAAGCGAAATGTGTGTTATGGATGGCCAGAGTTGAAGTCCCCTACTCTGGTGCAACGGCGATTCCGTACAACCTTTCACAAGGAACCACCCACCAGAAGAGACCTATATGCATGGACCAAGAAATTTGAGGAGACTGGCAGTGTTCTAAAGGAACACTCTGGAGGGCGAACAAGATCGGAAGATGATGTTGAACGAATACGCGGCGCCTTGTAGTAGCCCAAGAAAGTCCATCCGTTGTGCCAGTGTCGAACTGCAGATTCCTCGTTCAACTGTGCGTAGAGGCGTGCGCAAGCGGCTGCAGCTCTATCCATATAAGCTTCAAAATGTTCAACATATAACATGTGAAGATCTTAACAAAAGGAAACATTATGTTATGCACAATGTATCTAAGGTATCTAATGTATCTAAATGTTATAATTCACATAGATCATATGAAACTTTATGACATTGACTATTTACTTTGTGAATATTACATTGTTTGCATCATTCAATAAAAAATTATAAGGTTTCAAAGTTGTTTCATTTCGAATGTGACACCCGGTGTATATATATATATATATATATAATTGTATATATACAGGGTGTCCCATAAGTCCGGCATCATAGGAGAAATTTATATTTTTATATTTCTACAAACCATAATTCAGATTTTTCTCTTTCTACAGGCCATAATGTCTGTGAGCAAGGAAGAACGAATCCAGATAATTCTACTCATAGGAAATCGGAGTCAAAGAGAGGCCGCTGCTGAATTTAACAGACTGCATCCAGACCGCGAGTCAATAACACAGAGTTGTGTTAGCAGACTTGTTGAAAAGTTTAAGGAAACAGGATCCATAGAAGATAAACCACGCAGTGGACTTTCAAGGAGGTCCACTGACGATGATACAGCGACTGCTATCCTGGCTCATTTTAGCAGGAGTCCCAATAAGTCTCTTCGGCGATTGTCCGCCGAGACAGGAGTGTCGAAAAGTAGCATCCATCGCATTCTTCAGGCTCACAAATGGTAGCCATATAAACTTCAGATCCTACAGAAATTAAGCGAAGATGATCCCGACCGGCGGATGGAATTTTGTGAATGGGCTACGGCACAATATGCTTGGGATGCCAATTTCCCGTCCACCATTCTGTTCAGTGACGAGGCTGTTTTTTATGGAAATGGTGAGGTAAATCGACAGAACACCCGCTACTGGTCTCAAAACAACCTTCACTGGTATACCTCTTCAAAGGAACACGGTGCATCTCGTGTGATGGTATGGTGTGGCATTTGGAAGGATCGCATCATAGGCCCCCTCTTTTTCGATGAACATGTCACTGGAGGCACCTACCTACGTATGCTCAAGGAAGAAGCATTTCCTAGTGTCTTGAACGAAGAAGGAAATTTCTCAACATGGTTCCAGCAAGACGGCGCTCCTGCACATTACAGCACCCAAGTAAGGGAATACCTGTACCAACAATTCTCTGGTCATTGGATAGGACGTCGAGGGCCTGTGGAATGGCCAGCTAGAAGCCCGGATCTCACGCCACTAGATTTTTATCTCTGGGGCCACTTGAAAGCGCTGGTATACGCAGAGAAAATTAGGAGTGTTGAACATTTGCGGCAGCGCATTATTGGGGCATGTAACACCATTACTCCTGACATCATTCACCGTGTGCTTGCTGACTGGGTATCACGTCTGAATTTGTGTATTGAAAACAATGGTGGACATATTGAGCACGTTCTGTAAATAAAAGCTTTTGTTTTGCCTTTTTTTATTATTTTTCCTATGATGCCGGACTTATGGGACACCCTGTATAATGAACTGAGAATGGTTCCCTGAGGGATTTTATGATACACACAGACCGTGCATGGAACAACGAACTCTTCTGGGAAAATTAAATCCTCTATAGTCCGAATAAGTAATGGTAAATGACAAACACTACAGTTTTTTTTTTCATGATGTTAGCCCGACGTGGGCAACGGGTCACTCGCAACTATAGTGTTTGTCATTTACCATTACTTATTCGGACTATAGTGGATTTACTCCATACCTCATTTCCAAAATCACTATTAAAAAGTAAACAAGACCAACAGAACAATTTCTCTTATTGGGCATCCAGTCAGCCATATTTTTTTGCTAAACCAATCATTTGAGAAGGCTCTATTGCCTTGTTTATCAGATGTCAAACTTGTCATACTAAAGACTAAGTGATTTGTATATTCGCGCAACCTCCCCCCCCCCCCCGAAAAAATATCCCCTTGTGACGTCATACACCATTCGCCTATCAATCTTCTTCCTTTAACCCCACCCCACAAATCGTAGTTTCTCATATTTCTTCATACGGGATGGCTTCATAATGAGCGTAAGCGTGCAAAATGTGTCGTTTAGTAGGAAAGTCCGCAGCTGACTATATGTACATTTACTCTGTATTAAAAATGGCATATATCAAATCCGCCACACTAGTTGAATTTATACATTCAAGGTAGGCAGGGCGTTTTAGGTTGTAATAGCTAATATGAAAAAAAGAAATCGTATGATATGGGATTAAGAGGTAAGAGGGCGCGATCGCATATTTTGTCTAATTGCGCTAATTTATATTGATATATTTATGCTTCTAAAGTTTGACAAAATTAATGGTCAGGCAAAGCCTACCCTGCCTACCCTATAAAAACGCCTCTGATATATATATATATATATAACGCACAAAGTTCTCAGACCATAACCTCATCGATATACAATTGAAGTTAGCACCCAGAGGTCCGAAAACACATCCTAGAGAGGCAGATGGAATATCTGAAGGCTTAAACATAAATTCAAAGAAAGTAAATTGGGAAAACGTAAATAAAGATTTAAAGGAGGTAAATTGGGAGACACAGGAAAGAAAACGTAGCAAGCTCTAGAGGAAAATCAGGACAATATTCAGGCAACGAAGACAAACCGTAAAACATCTCCAAAGATTCAGAACTGATGCAAAGTGACAAACTAGAGAGGAAACTTGGCGAAATAGAAATGGATTTAAAGCAAACATTCATACATAAGACAAACGAGGAGGAAAACAAGGTAGCAGAAAACATAAAAAATAACCCAAAATGCTTCTACACGTTTGCGAAAAGGAAAATGCAGTGTAAGGAGAGTATTGGTCCGTTGATAGACGGGGAGGCCGAATACACAAATGACCCGAAAGAAATAAGCGAACTGCTTAGGAAACAATTTAACTGTGTTTAACACCCCAAAGTCCGAGATGGAAGTAGAAAACCCACCCAGACGAATTTTTCGACATAGATACAAATCAACCAAGAACAAATTCCGGCACAAACCTATTAATGGACTTCGAGTTCACCGAAGGAGATGTAATTACGGCCTTATCACAGATGCGAGACAATTCAGCGCCAGGGCCAGACACATGGAGTGCCACGTTCCTAAAGAAATGTAAAGAGAGTATTGCCAAACCGCTATACTTATTATGGAGGAAATCACTCGACACAGGACAAATTCCACTCCCCTTAAAGAACGCGAACATTGCCCTCCTATTTAAAGGTGGTAACAGAGCAATGCCCAGGAATTATCGGCCAGTGGCTCACCTCACACCTTATAAAGTGTTTTGAACGTATAAGTAGAGGCAAAACTACCTACTACCTACAAGAAAAAGTCTTATACAACCCAAATCAACATGGCTTCAGGGCTGGAAGATCATGCCTATCACAGCTACTAGACCACCAGGGGAAAATATTGGAAACATTGTGGCGTCGACAAAACATAGATGTAATATATACGGACTTTGCTAAAGCCTTCGATAAATGTGACGCTTGAATCATAGCACACAAACTTAAGAATACAGGAATTACTGGAAAGCTAGGAAGATCGATATTTAATTTCTTGAAGCAAAGAACACAAAAAGTGGTGGTAAACGGTGTTAAATCGGAAGTTTCGGAAGTCGTGAGCTCTGTCCCACAAGGGACAGTATTAGCTCCCTTGCTGTTCATAATAATGATTGCAGATATTGATGCAGATATTAAGCGCAGTATTGTATCATGTTTCGCAGATGACACAAAGATATGTAAGGAAATATTGAACGAAGTTGACATAAGAAAATTACAAAACGACATTGAAACATTATTCCAGTGTGTAGAAGACAACAATATGAAGTTCAACGAAGAAAAATTCCAACTTCTAAGATATGATAATAACAAGGAGCTACAGAACAAAGGGTACAAAACTATGCAAGCCAGACAGATAATACCAAATCCACAAGTCAGGGATCTTGGAGTAATAATGTCGTCGGATGCAGAATTCAAAGAGCACTATAACATCAAAATTACAACGGCTAGAAAAATAATGGGAATCATCTGGAGGAGCTTCCGCAGCAGAAAAGCAAACATCATGCTCAAATTATGGAAGAGTCTAGTCCTACCAATAATTGAGTATTGCTCAGTACTCACAAGCCCACACAAAAAACGAGACATTGCGAACACTGAAGCCATGCAAAGACTTTTACGTCTAAGATAGAGGAAACGGAAGGTGAAGACTACTGGTCTCGACCACAATCCCTGGAACTCTACTCTCTCGAAAGAAGGCGTGAGCGGTACACAATAATAATATACATATGGAAAATACTTGAGGGCTCTGTCCCTAACCTTAGAAATCTACATATCTACAGAAGCTAAGGCTAACAAAGACCCTAATATCCACTCTAAGGTTAGCCCGAGAGAAAGGAGAGTAGGGGGTTAAGAGAAGAGAAGAGAATAAGGGGTTAAGTAAGGAGCAACACCTATCATTCGTGGGTTAACTTTCATTCAGAAAAAGAGAAAAAAGACTCATCATCCGCCGGCCACTGCCGACAAGTCAGAAAAATAGTCGGAGAGAATAGGAGAGGGGTGAAAGATGAAAAGAAGTAAAATAAGAACGCTTACAAACCATGCAAACACAGTCTTAACTCAGTCATACCATGCAAACTACAAACATGCAAGAAAAGAGAGTTACAGACATGCAAAGTAAAAAAGTAGGTAAAGTTAAACAAAAAGTGGGTTAGTTTACGCTACGAGCTACATCTACGTTCGTGTTAGTCTAATTTTTTTTTTTTTTATTGCTGGCATCACACGCTGGCATGTCACAAGCTGGCATTCATCGTCAACAGACTCATCCTCGAGCACCACCACCAGAGCTCCTGTTGCTAACTTTGTTTTTTTAAATTAAACAACGTTAACACTTTTAAAATGTCTGTCAAGACGGTTCTTAAACATATTAACGCTGGTAGAATGAACGACTGACGCGGGAAGATTATTCCATTTATCAATTACTTTAAACGTAAAGAAGTTTTTAGCGATATTAGTAATGAAACGTCTGCCACGCAACTTAAATCCGTTATTGCGAGTATTACTATTATCGAAAGTGAACAGTTTGTCAAAATTTACGTTATCGATGTTATTAACGATTTTGAAAACTTCAATAAGCTCCCCCCTTAATCTTCTAGTTGCGAGTGAATACAGGTCTAACTCTTTAATCCTATCTTCATAAGGCTTATTACGCAATGACGGAATAAGTTTCGTGGCACGACGCTGAACCCTTTCTAACCTATCAATATCCTCACGCAAGTACGGGAACCAAAACTGAACTGCATATTCTAAATGAGGCCTGACTAGGGACTTGTAAAGGGGCAATATAATATCCTTCGATTTAATTCGAAATTACGCGCTATGAAGCCTAACATCGTATTAGCTTTTGCGCAAGACTCCAGGCACTGGTTCCTAACCTTTAAATCCTTAGATACGCGTACGCCTAAATCTACTTCCTCGTCAACGCTCACTAACTCCCTATCATCCATCGTGTACGTGTAATTATTGTTGCGAGAACCTATATGAAAAACTTTACATTTGTCTACGTTAAATTGCATCTGCCACTTATCTGTCCACTCCATAATCCTATTTACATCGTCTTGGATCCTATTACTATCGTCCTCGTTAACAACCTTACCGCCTATTTTAGTATCGTCCGCGAATTTTGGCACGTTACTAGTCAATCCTACATCTATGTCGTTAATGTAAATTACGAATAGCAATGGGCCTAACACTGAACCCTGTGGGACACCGCTACCTACATCTAACCACCCCGATTCACTACCATTAACTACGACCCTCTGTCTCCTAGCACGAAGCCATTCTTCTAACCAGTTAGCTACCTGACCGCGTATACCGTGCGCTTTGACCTTCGCAATTAGTCTCCTATGCGGAACTGTATCGAACGCCTTTTTAAAATCTAAATAAATAACGTCAGCTGCTCTATGCGTATCGTATTCGCGCACTATTTCGTTATAAAATTCTAACAAATTAGTTAAACAAGACCTATGGCGTCGAAACCCATGCTGACTACTATTAATCAAATCTCTACTTTCTAAGTGATCGATGACACGATCCCTAACTACGGATTCCAAAAGTTTACCGACAATTGACGTTAAGCTAATGGGCCTATAATTGCTAGCTACTCCGCGGTCGCCTTTTTTAAAAATAGGCGTGACGTTAGCTAATTTGAAGTCTTCAGGAATAATCGCCGTTTCGAGTGACTGATTAAAAATCTTCGTTAAGGGGCCTACAATAACGTCTTTCAAATCTTTCAAATGTCTGGGATAAAAAGCGTCAGGGCCTGGAGCCTTGCTAACTTTTAGCCTATCGATATAATGCGCAATCTCAGCCTCGTAAACAGTTATTTCATCCAAAATAGTCTCGCTGCTAAATGGAACGATATCGTCCACGTCGGGGACATTATTTACGTCTTCTACGGTAAATACTGTCGCAAAAAAGTTATTGAAAATACCCGCCATCGCCTGAGGGTCAGAAGCCAAAGCGCCATTAACATCCACTAGAGGGCCTATGTTATCTTTTACCGGCTTACGATTATTTACGTATTCAAAAAACTTTTTTGGATTATGTTTACTATCCGCAGTTATAAGTATCTCTAAATTACGCTTAGCATTCCTAACTGATCTTTTAACCTGACGTCTAAGCTCGATATATCTATTAAAGTTAGCTGCCGTGCCATTGCGCTTATTAAGTCTATACGCTCTATTACGCTCGTTTATGAACTCGCCTATTTCCCTAGTCCACCACTTCGGCCTACCACGATTTCTAACACGCTTGGGCCTACGAGGAATAAACTCCCTTTCAATATTCCTAAAACTTTCTTTAAACGCCACCCAACGCAAATTTGTGTCATTACCCATAAATAAGTTATCCCAGTCCACTACTCTCATCCTATCCGCAAAACTATCAAAATTAGCCCTACGAAAATCAGGGACTTCTATTACGTTAGGAACAAACTGGAATGAGAGAAGAGGCAGATTTTGTACGGTCCCAGCGGCGGTGGGACAAGGGGCCATGAAAACGAGGATGGAAAATACTCTCAGAATACGAGGCCCAAAGCTTTTCAATGTCCTACCAAAAGAAGTGAGGAATCTCCAGCACACCGACCTAAATAACTTCAAGAACCAGCTGGACAGATTCCTGTGCAAAGTCCCTGACCAGCCATGCGTGGCTGGCCACGAGGGCAGGAGGATATCAGACAGCAATTCCTTCCTTCACCAAATCCCGCAAATGAGGCGGGATGCTGCAGAGGGATCGACCCCAGATCGATCCTGAACCGTCGTTCAAACTCACCTAAAGTAACCTGAAGTATATACAGGTATATAATGAATTTTCTGTCCTTCTGTCTGTCTGGTGTTTTTCTCAGAAACCACTCAACGTAGGGCACTCGTCCTTACACCGTTGGAAAGGTCTTTGTTCTGGGAGGATCCTGAAGGTATTAACAGTATTTTTTCGTTCGCACACGCTTGCGCAACTTTTAAACGAAACCAGATAGAGAAAAAGTTCATAAAACAATATCTGGGCTATGTTCTGGTCTTTCATAAGCTTCGATGCTTTCTGCGATTTCAGTCCATCTTGGATTACGAGTCCAGGAGACTGTACAGACGTAGTATTTTTTCCGTCTGTAAAAATCACAAATTTTAAAATAAATCAGTGATAGTGATAAAAAAAAAATTTGCAACCTAAATGATGTATAAAGTGATCGTGGTTACTGGGAAATCAATTATTCGTTTATTGAAGAAATAATTATGTAGAAATATTGAAGGACATAATATAACTGTTTAATATTTTTTTTAATTGTGGCATCTGAACGCAATTAAGAAAAGTCGAAAGAAAAGGCACTTGATCCAATGGGAAGATCAGGAAAAGGAAATCCGAGGTAAGAAAGAAGTTGCCGTCCAATATTACAAGAAAAGGAAATTCGAACTGAACAAAAATTAGAAAGACATATTGATAAAGGCTCCAGAATCGAAACAGAACGAGTGTGTGTATTGGTAAACAAAAAATCGAAAATTAAATTAAAATAACTTTTGTATAAGAGATTTCGCTATCACGAACATTCGCATTTGCGGAAATGAGACTAATCTAAGCACAGGAACAAAGTGAAATGAACTGTGTTTCATTACGAAACTGAGAACCTCAACAAGAAAAATATAAAATCCTTAGGATTGAGTAAACAAAGCTACACCTGACCTCTTTGCGTATGTTTGTATCGAAAATATAAATAAAAATTAAACACAAAGGGAACTAGATAAGGGAAAGTGAACATAAATTTAGAAAACAGTCATGACAAACAGATTGATATTGAAGTGGGAATGACACAAACAGCAAAACATGAAAAACATTAAAACATGGAAAATAAGGACTGACCTAAGGGCTGAATCCGAAACAGATTACGAAGAAAACGATCGAACCTTATAATAACGGTCAATGGAAATGAAAGCAAGCAAATACATCAAAGAAGATGCGTTACTTTGTCAAATGAAAAGAGTGGATGCGGATGAGGCACTAAAGGAACGGAACAAAACAGAGAGAATGGGAGGAAGAATTAATCAGATCGATGATCAATATACAAATACTCCAGAAAACGTTTAAGCAAATACACTACATGTATTATTAGGGTAGGTTGATTTTGGAACTGTGATCTTGGACTAGTCTAGATAGAAAGGTATTAATGTATAAAAAACGTTGCACCAACTCATATTTGTGAAAATGATTGTATTTTTTGAGGATTGTTAATTATTTTTAAGTTGTAAAATTGTTGAATTTTACGCGTAAAATCGCGCGCGCGGCATTCGCGCAATGTAAACAAACAAAATATCGGACCTTATTTCATCAAAATAATCAATTAAAATTCGGCTTTTTTAACAAAACGATGCTTGAAACTTATTGTAAATGCATTATAGATGTTTATTAGTGTATTATTTTGTATTTTTTTATGATATTTACCTATAAAATGTGTATTAAATTAAGTTATTTTAGGATGCGTTCATTTAATTGTTTATTTTCAGATATTTCATAAAAATGGGTAAAAAACGGAAGTCTACAGTGTTAACTCGTGATAGTGCCAAAACATTCAGTGGCCAGCCTTCCCCTTTGGATAAAACAGAGCCTCCTACCCTCCGCCAAGTTATTCAGTACAGTTATTTCCTCCAAAACAGCCACCCGGACTAGAAAGACTATGATATTGCTAAAATGATAGCAAAGGATGTGATTGAGATCTGGCAGGCAGTGAACCCGCAGCTGCCCCTGTATGAAGAATATTATGTAGTGAAATTGGTGGATATCGTCCCTGTGATGACAATGCTGTGAAGTGCAAGAAAGAAAATTGTCAAACACAGCACATAATCTGCACTTGTCCTCCCAGTAAGAAGGTAATGCTATTATTTTTTTAACTTTTAACTGGCCTAACTTAGTGCGATTAGGTGCCTTTTAAATGGAAGGAAATTCAATGCTTGTAATTGAAAAATATCCGCATTTTCCTCCTGTAATCTTCCTTCCCCCCGCCCCTGGTAATAGAAATTAATAATCAATTTTTTTTCATACCCTGAAAGCTGTCCTCCTTGACAACACAAATACAAACACTGGCTGGGAGGGAGGCCTTGTAACAGCTCTGGAAAATAAAATTGAGCGGAAATTGCACACCATTGGCTGTTCACTCCATCAGAATGAGCTTCCTTTCAGAGCTGTTTTCAAGCATCTTGATGGCAGTACCAAAAGTCCCACTGCTTTCACTGGTCCGCTGGGAAAACTCTGTGAAATTGACTACCAAGATCTGCCACAAGTGGAATTCACCAAACTCAGTGGCCCCCTGGATGACATGGAATTTGCTGAGGAGACACTGAATGATCTCAGTAGCGACCAGAGGCTTCTTTTGGAGTATGTGCTTGGAATTTCCAGGGGTAAAGTCAACCCAAGATTTGCTGCCTGGAAAATTGGACCATTAAACCATGCAAGATGGTTGACTTTGGCAATTAGATTGATGTGTCTGTGGACCAGAGGTGCTTACCCTCCAGAACTACAGGATAAGCTTTACCAGGCCATCAAGTTCATTGTGGAAGTGTATGCAGTCAGTTGGTTTGAGATCAAAAGGGACAGCAAGTTCCACAATCAGCAGCTGTACACCTTCAACATGATCCAGAGGATCAAGCAGCAGTCTGAAGAAATCCAGGGTGTTGCTTTCAAGAACCTGAAGTACAATGCTTTTGCCTTGCTGCCCGAGAATGTGCTGTACTCCATGATGAAGTCTGATGACTTCGAAGTGAGAGAAGCTGCTCTCAAGAAAATTCTGTCCATCAGGTAAGCATTTATTAATTTAAAAAAATGTGAAAAAAAAATTTGATTATGGGGATTTATTTAATAAAAAAAAGGCCCGACTTCTATAAATCCCCATAATCGAATTTTTTTTCACATTTTCTTATCCCAATTCCCCCCTTCCCCTCTGATAATGGAAATAATCTTACCTTCTTTCTGAAAAAAAATTCGATTATGGGGATTTATAGAACTCGGGTTTGTTTTTTTTTAATTTAAGTTTAATTTAAATCAGCAATTCTGAGACTAATAGGGATTAAATCTTAAACTGGAATAAAAAATAAATTAATTATTATTCTTTCAGAAGTGGGAAGCCAGCCAAGAAGAGGCTGAAGAAGATCACAGCCATCAACATTGAAGCTACCCACTGGTCAGAACTAATCAACCTTTCTCAAAGTGGCATCTGTGAACCTGCTATCACAGAAGACTTTTCTGATCAGGAGCTTCAAGAAGCATTGCTGAATGGCACCAAGCTGGAGCTGCCTGATCTGCCTTCACATTCTCAGAGTGTTGAAAGGGCCGTGAAGCTGACATCTGAAGCTTCCCATACTGTTTATGGACTCGAATCAAGGCATAAACACATTCTGGCCAAAGCCCTAAGCCGCCAGATGAGGCCTTCCTTTGCTTCTAAGGGCTCTTACAGTGAAAATTATGATGATCTTGGGATCTAAATGTCTATTTGACTCTGTACATGTTTTTTTTACTTTTTTTCAATAAAATTATAACTTTTTTCAGGATTTTTTTATGAAAATAGCATGGTTTTTTCGGCCAAAAATTGCGAAATTGCGGTATTTTTCTGTACGATTTTTTGACGATATTTGAAACGGTTTCCTCAAAAAACGGTTAAAGCTAGGGATCTGAAATTTTTTGTCTCTTATTATCATATTAAGCCCTGACTATCTCGACTAGTCCAAAGTCGATATCTAAAAAAATGCGGAAAATCAACCTAACTTAATGTATTATTACCCTAAAAAGTGTTTCAATGGAACGAGAAACGGATTTTTCAAATACGGAGGAAACGACATATAGGTATTATCAATTGGAGAAGTGCCATCTCTTCACCACAAAAAGAAAATGTACAAATATGAATTGTCCATACTTTCACACGAAACAAAAAAAGAAGATTACCGGCATAAAATAGTGGCAAATCTTATAAATCGAAAAGAAGAAGTAAAATAATTAAAAAACTTTCTTAATGTAGCAAAATAAATTAAAATAACAAATATTTTACTGGTCAACAAGGACCAAAATACGTTTATTCCTCATCAGCATATCAAAGCCAACAACAATAATAGAATAAGCCTCAGTAGTATAGCCGCAAAAAGGTAGAGTGCAGGAATGTTGCAATGTTGCAAAGGGGGGGGGTATGCGATGAAGGGGGTATGCAACGAAATGTTGCAAAAGAGGGGTGGGGGTATGAAACAACTCAATGTTGCAAAGGGGGTGGGATATGCAACAACTCAATGTTGCAAATGGGGTGGGATATGCAACAACTCAATGTTGCAAAGGGGGTGGGGGGATGCTGCAGGTGCAACAAGGGGTCATGAAACTTGGAGGCGGCGTTATCCCACAAGAGAAAGACAGGAGAAGGAGAGAAAGGAAGAGAGGTGTTCACCTGGCAGGAGCCAAGTGCATAATAAGACTTCAGCCGAGTGGCCGTTGTCTTATAGACTCCTAATCAACCAGTTGGCTTAGAAGGAGCCAAGGGGGAGCGGGGTACACCTGAAGGGGGAGAGGGGAGGGATCTTCGGGGGGAGAAGGAAGGATGACCTCCCCCCAAAGGGGTTGCCTTAGCCTAAGAGAGAAAGGATAGACGGAGGAGGACTTTGGGGGGACAAGGTGGGATGTCCTAACCCCCCAAAGGGAAACTAAGCTAAGTCTTAACCTAAGAAGGGAAAGAGAGAGTTCTTTATTCAGCAGCTGTCATCATCAAACTACCAGCTCCGAAGCCAAGCGGGTCTTATATAGATGATGGTTGAGTTGCCAGATACCATTTTTTATTTTAATTGTACAGGTATACATTATTAGGGTGAGATGCTAGATACCACCATTTATTTTAATTCGTTACCAAAGCATACAGACTCTCTTGAAAATCGAAATTGACAAAAAGAAAATGTTTATTAATTAAATAAATAGAATTTGCCTTCTACTACCCAAAAAATAATATAATACGTACAATCGTCAAAATAATAGTTCAGACGAAATACACACACACACACACACACACACACATACACACACACACACACACACACACACAATTGAACAACTTTCTCCTTACCTTATATATATATATATATATATATATATATATATATATATAGAAAGAATCATATTAACTGTGTCTATTTAATTTTGTCATTCCTTATATATATATATATATATATATATGTGAGGAAACGGATCTCTTTCGGAGGATCATAGAGCAACGAATCAAGCGATATCGAAGGAAAACGAACTTGAAATGCACAAGGGGCAACGAAAAGCAGAGAACATAAAAATTGTCCTGGCTAATATTCAAGGAATAAGACCAAACCAATCACTCAATAAGGTTTCGTACCTGAAAGGATTTATGGACGAAACAAGGGCGGACATCGCATGCCTCACAGGAACTCATCTTAAAGATTGCCAAGGAAATTGTGAAAACTGCGAACATTGTATTGATAAGAAAGAGATAAATATAGAGGGCTTCAACTTACTAAGAGCGGATAGAACGACGAGACGGAAAGGTGGCTGTGCTATATATGTACAGGAAGGTCATATGACAGAGACGATAATAAGTAAATCAAACAGCTATGTGGAACTCCTAGCAGTGAAAATAGAAAAACTAAACTTGATAGTAATAGTCATCTATAGACCTCCAAGCACCCCAACCGAAAAATTCTCGGAGGCCATTGATGACATTAGAAAGCTAATAAAGGCCATAAACCGTCCATCCCCCAATATAATGATCTGCGGAGGCTTTAACTTCCCATTTATAAAATACAAAAAGGTGAATAGGAATATATATATTCACCAGGACAAGGGGGGCACAAGAGAAGACCAGGAACAAGCAAAAATGTTGATGGCTCTCACAAATGAGTTTATGCTGACACAGGAGATAACAGAAAATACCAGAAAAAATAACTGCCTGGATGTGGTATTCACGAATAACACGAACTTGATTGCTGATATAAAAATAACCCCAACCATTATCTCAGACCACAACTTAATCGAGATATCAACAAATATGACGGCAGCATTAGAAGACAATACACATATTGTTGAAAAAAGTAAATTCGGGGCCTTTAACTTAAACTCGAAGACTATAAATTGGGAAGCAATCAGATCGCACATGGCCAAAATAGAATGGAGAACAATTTTCGAGAATAAAACAACTGAAGAAATGCTAACAACCTTGGAGGAAAAAACGCTGAGAATTTTAGAAAAATATGCTCCGAAATCACAGCCAAAAGGAAAGAGGAGCTGGCTAGAAAGGCAAAAGAGAAGACTATTCCGCAAAAGAAAGAGAGTGGAGGCATTTCACAGCCAAGATTGATGGCTGCAAAGAACTCAGCTACTGGGAAAGACTACGTAAACTAAATCTGTACTCACTGGAACGAAGAAGAGAGAGGTACATCATAATCTACATATGGAAAATAATCGAAAAACTGGTACCAAACCTAAAACTAAACCCAATTACCATTCAAACAACACTGGAAAATAGGAAAGGCAGAATGTGTAGTGTTCCCAAATTAAAGGCCCGACAAGGGACCTCCTCAACCCTGAAGGAAAATGGCTTGGTTGTCAGGGGGCCAAGACTTTTCAACCACCTTCCTAAGGACCTCAGAAACGTAACGGGGGTCAAAGTTGAAGTCTTCAAGAAAAGACAGGATGCCTGGCTTAGGACAGTACCAGATGAGCCGGGCGTGCCTGGCTATGTACGGTGGAGAGCGCAAGAAAGCAACTCGCTCCTCCACCAGGCCAGACCTAGAGGCGGGGCCACCAGCTTGACCTCCGTGAGAGAATGGAATCTAACCTAGGTGCGAATTTCTTAACGGTCGATCCCTGAACTGTTTTTCCCTCTTGTTTTGTTTCATTTGTGTTTCTGTATCCACCCGAGGAGGATGCCAGTGGGCGTCGAAACTGTCGTGGAAATAAACTCTGTCTATTAGAGTGGGTTTTTATTCTCATATTTTGACCTTCACGTAAAAAAGTGAAGTTTTTTGCATTTAATATTAACATTAAAAAATTCACTAAACAATTGGCTTAGCAAAAGAAATCGTTCCATTAACATTCTCAAATCTATACACACACACACACCTCTGTATATATTATGTGAATGAAAATCAGAAAAATGCCAAAAGTATATTAATTTAAAGGAAATGAATTTTCTCCTTTTAAGAGAATCAATTATTAAAACCAATATTAACAATTAAGAAACTAATTATTTAAACGCCGTTTTATTTACTTTCTTTCAGTTATTAAAACGAATCCAAAATATTAACTCTTAGAATAATGTTTTAACATTGTGTTCAGACGAGGAGTGAGCGGAGCAGGTAACCAAGAGATCCAGCTAAAAGGTCCAACCCGAGGCCTTTTAAAACCGCAAACTGGCGAGAAGGAATTTGGGTCGAACTTTCTCTCTCTCAAAGACTCGATTCCAGCCTCTGTCTCGGCAAATCCTTCGCTCGACTCCTTCAATTTGGTCCCTTGCTACTGAAGTGTATATAAAATTCTATTTTATTAAATGCGTTGTTTATATGCCTTTACGTTTAATTTGTATGGCATCATCTTCTTAGTTATTGAAATGAATGAATAAAAAATGGAAGGATATGTTATTATTATTATTATTATTATACATTTTTCAAAATTAACACACACACACACACACACACACACACACAGAAAGTTTTGCTTATTCTTTTCTTTTTTAAAATTATAAATAAAAGAATGGAAATATTTACACACACACACACACACACCATATATATATATATATATATATATATATATATATAGGGTGGTACAAATTACAATAGTAATAATGATAGCTAACTCGTTTTCGCCGAATTGTAACCATGGTTAAGCTTTTCACTCCACCTTAGACCCACAGTTTAACGTGGAAACCGAACTAAACTGCAGCACGGGGTAGCAGAAATTGCACGGGATGCATTACTGATTGTGGTAATTCTTTTCCTTGTATGTAATGAACAGCTTCAGAGTTCATTTACACCATGCGTACACTTATCTCGTGTACACAGTTAGTGGGAAATAAAACGTACCAATGAAACTATAGACTCATTTAAAATACACAATTCATTCACACCAGGCGTACACCTATCTCGTGTGTGTATATATATATATATATATATATATATATAGAGAGAGAGAGAGAGAGAGAGAGAGAGAGAGAGAGAGAGAGAGAGAGTTTTGTTCACTCTTCTTTTTTTTTTTAAATAAATAAAGGAATGGATATATTTACAATTTCTTTATTATAAAATCCTCTCGATTACATTAGTGATTATTGATCAGGGAATAGTGTGGCGGCAAAATGTGATATGCACAAAAACAATGTAGTTTTTTCTTTTTAGTAATAATAATAATAACTAACTCCTCGCCGAATTGTAACAATGGTTAAGCTTTTCACTCTGTCTTAGACCTACAGTTTAACGTGGAATCCGAACTAAGCTTCAGCACTGGCGGGGCGGTTATTTATTCACACATCTATGCGAGAAGTAAAAATCCACAAGTCAGGAATCTTGGGAAAAGCTGTGTTTAGTATGGTTGACAAATAATTTGCTCCTCTCGATTACATTAGGGATTACTGATCCTGGAACAGTGTGGCTGCAAAATGTGATATACACAAGAAAATGTAGATTTTTCTATGAAGTAATAATATGGGATGCAAAATTTTATATGCACAAACTTTTAAATACTTAAGGTATCCATTTATCTGCCAACCAATGATTCGCGGATTCCTCCGCAAATACGATCATGCTTAAAAAACACAAAGAAGCTTTCGTTAGCTACAACATCAAATACAATTTTATAATCATTTCCTTTTCAAACGGTTTATTCTTATATACAGTATATATCGATGAATTTACGCATACATTTTTAATTAGCTATACGTTTTGGACAGGCTTCAACAAAAGTACAGTGTTACCGGTTTTAAACAGATATTTTAGGAACTTACCCAAAGATATATTGCAGTGGTTCCCAAACTTTTTTTTACTCATGGCGTACTTTAGAACAAATAAAAATATTTTGGCGCACTTTGTACATAAATTCGAAAATTTATTCAAAAGAGGTATTTATACATATACTTTATTACGAATTTCAGTTTGTATTTTTCACATTTTGAAATATAATCTTGCTCTTTCGCGGCGAACCTAATTACATCTCACGGCGCACGGTTTCGGAACCACTGATATATTGTATAAAATGAAAATAATTATTTCAAGGCTTTTTGTTTTCAGAAATACATCTCGTCAGGGAATGATTGCTCACTATTTCACATCATAATTTCATCGAGATAATTCAAGCTCATATACAGGACCTACATTGTCTATAAGATCTGTGGCGCATGGAACATGCGGCCTTCAGAAGATGTGAACATCTGCTCTGTGGATCAGTTCAAGAAAATGGATAGACCGAAGATTGCGATGTAGGATTTTTTTCCATGGAACCGTAACCACTGATGCATCCTCGGTACGGATTGCAATACTTATTGAGTTACTTCTTGTCCTTGTATCTCCATCATGTACACCTCCCTCATTGTGTCCGACAACACAGAAACTCATTACAATTTTGTTGCAAGAAGATGCAAAACTGTAATGACAGAACAGCTTCAGAGTTCATTCACACCATGCGTACACTTATCTCGTGTACGCAGTGTACAACTTCCACATTGTGTCCGACAACACAGAAGCTCTTTCCAAAATTGTTACAATAAGATGCAAAAAGTGTAATGAAAAAGAATAGCTTCAGAGTTCATTCACACCATGCCTACACTTATCTCGTGTACGCAGTGTACAACTTCCACATTGTGTCCGACAACACAGAAGCTCTTTCCAAAATTGTTGCAAGAAGATGCAAAAAGTGTAATGAAAAAGAATAGCTTCAGAGTTCATTCACACCATGCGTACACTTATCACGTGTACGCAGTGTACACCTTCCACATTGTGTCCGACACACTATTTTTCTTCTACGCTAGAGAATACACATCTGAAATCCACGGCTTGCACCGCTCAACTGAGTACGCAGGCGTAGAGATATCCCCAGGTGGTAGCAGGAGTCACTTTTTTAGGCGTAAATGGCTTGTTCAGGTTGAGTTGTCAGATACCACTTTTTATTTTAATTGTTCAGATATACATTATTATGGAGAGTTGTCAGATACCACTTTTTATTTTAATTGTTCAGGTATACATTATTATGGAGAGTTGCCAGATACCACTTTTTATTTTAATTGTTCAGGTATACATTATTATGGAGAGTTGCCAGATACCATCTTAATTGTTCAGGTATACATTATTAGGTTGCCAGATTGTACCATTTGTTTAATTAATTCTTAAAAGTTGGCTTAGAATTCCGCTAGTAGGTTTAGAAGGCGTAACATGCCATTTGGTATAATTGTTTACAACCAAAAGAATTAAACAAAACAACACTGCATCATTCTGTTTATTATAAATATATAGAAAATAAATATACATTTGAATGATCAATTAAAAAAATATTTATAGGAGAAATATATATATATATATATATACACACACACACAATTATGGAGATATATAGAAAATAAATATACATTGGAATGATCAAAAAACAAAACCAAGAAATAATATAACCATCAACATAGCAGAAATATATACACAACTAAATAAATAAATGCATACACTTTATCTTCTTCCGCGCAACATAAGAAATAATATAGCCATCAATATAGCTGAAATACACACACACACACACAAACACACACACACAGACACACACACACACACACACAAGTATGCTAAATATATATATAAATACATTTCACTTTTTTCAAAATACTAAACTCGCACTTAACCGAGTCTACAATTACATCATTATTGCTCTGCATTACGCAGTATACGCGGTTTAATAATATTTCACCGCTTAAAGTATAGGGAAGCCTGTACTCGATATGAAGGGCTTTCATATCGTTCAGTACTATTTTTGTTCCCACTTTACAACCGGTTGGTAAGTTATCTTTAATTACGTCTAGAATACAATCAAAAGCACGCACAAAGAGTTCATCGTTAGCCACATTATTAAACACAAGTTTATAAACACGCCTTTCCAATCGAGGGTTTATTTCTACCGACCCGTGTTTTTCAATCGTGAACTCATCTTCACATAGTGGTAATTGAAATAATCTTCTAAATCGTTACGACAACTGCTCGTTATATAAATTTCGGTTTTAATGTTTTAACACTCCCTGAATACGCACCAGACAGTTCCCGTCAGGGTAAATTTCATGAACTAGGCACATTTTATAACGGTTTTATTGTTTTACCACTCACCATTTCCAAAAACTAAACGTCTTCACACTCCGGTGCACTATTTGAGAGAAACATATGACCACATTTTTCCTTTTTATTTAACAGATGATACTCTCTCTAAAGTCTGCTAAAAACTCACGCAGGGCACTAGCCACAACCTCACTACGAACCTCATCATGATATACATTAATATAGTGATAAAAATACTTAAGATTGTCCATGATGACGACATTTACATTTTCAACCGAAGTGTACGAGTGCTCGGTATGGTGTAACATGATATAATACCGCTTGTTCTACCACTCATCTACAAGACTCACTATCCATATCTGCTGCTTCTCTTCTGCACGCGTTGTTTCTTTTACTTCACGGTATATGTGAGACTTTATAAAGCTTAGCTCTACAGCATATTTCAATACATCGTATGTGCAACGAAAGCTTACAACGCTCTCACCAGAATAACCATAGAGTATTTGCACATCTTGCTCCTTCGCACGATCCAATGTGGTTTTAAAAGAGGCAAAGGAGGGGGGAATAGGAAGTTTTTCGGTATCCATCGCATCTTGAAGCTTTGCAGAATACCATTTCATAAACGTTGAACAAGCAATATTAAAGGTAGCCATTTTCTTCTACGCGGGCGAATACATGTCTGAGCTCAAGGGCTTACTGCAATCAACTGACTACGCAGGGAATCCCAGGTAGTAGCATGACTCACTTGATGGTCTTTCACCTGTACATACACACACACACACACACACACACACAAAGGAGAAAGTGAAACGCTAATTGAAACATGATTTATTTAATAAACGAAATATTCAAGTTATATATATTTACAAATACGTGTAATAAATAAGTTAACAATAGACACATCAAAGATTATATTCAAGACATATATATTTACAAACACGTGTAATAAATAAGTTAACAATAGACACATCAAAGATTATGTTCAAGGTGTATATATATACTAACAAATACGTGTGATAAATAAGTTAACCATTGAAATTATGTTAACACAAGAAATAACAGAAAACACAAGAAAAACAAATGCATAGATTTGGTGATCACTAACAACAGTAACTTAATACTTTAAAGAGTGCATTCTATTAAATACTTTTAGCCTATGTTCACGAATTAATACCGGTTTTAAAATAGATTCAGTTTCCTCAATTCGTCTCTGAAATCTTAATCTGTCCCGAGCGCACTCTTCCCATTGTTCCCTTCTACAGCAATCAGCAACGGGGTAAGATAGAACGTTGTCACAGAATTTTATTTTTGGGGGGTTTGGTGCAACCCAAACGTTTCCAATTTCATCATTCCATCTTTGGTTCACGAATTTTAACTCTTCTGCAATTTTGTCAACGCTGCGTCTATCATCACTTCCAAAGTCACTTTCATCAGTGCAAACAATGTTATGATTAGTCTCAGGATTTTTAAGGCAACTTTTTCTTTGTGCTAACAATGAACTGGATTTAAATGATGATGGTACACGGATCTGTTCCGATACTTCTGAATTATTCATATTTGATGGTTATATACGAGAGAATATACGACTATCAAATAAAACGGTAAATGAAGCAGTTGACGTTAAATCTATTTATTTGCTAAAGTAGGCCATACTATTATATATATATCATCCGTGATGTCGATGATGGGGTGCTATACCTCATCGTCATTCCTATAAAATATATAATTAGTTTATATAATACGCAACCTTAAATACAATTTCTTTTATCACGTAGTGAGTTACACTGTGCATGAATGAGTAGGTACAAACTAGATTAATAAAAACGCTTTTACTAAGAAGTCACGAGACGAAGACCGTCTGGAGTGAGTTTATAGAAATTCAAGGATTCCAAGTTGATAACGAGAGAAGTTATGTAGTCATCTCCCATGCTGCAAAATCTCGTCGTCCGCTGGCTGCTCAGAACACCGACAAGAGGTGAGATCGAATCCACATCAACACAAAATTTTAGAGTCGCTAAAATAACAGCCTGAGCATTGTTCCTGTTCTAAATTATCTTTGATTCGTTTTGGTAAAATTGAGTAAACTGCTGCCTTTGTTTCCTGATCAGAAACTCTCCGCCTTTTTCTGGTATGGTGCAATGTTTCGTTGCAACCATATTCACTGTTCGAGTCTACTTCACTGTCGCTCTCTTCTAATCTAGATTTACACTCTTCACTAATGCATTCAATGGATGAATAATCATCTTCGTTGGTATTATTGACACCACAATCGAGAGGGCTCATTGGGGTAACGGACACTTCAGGTAATGGTGTGAGTGCATGAGGTGGGTCTGGGGCAAACTCCTCAGGTTGCCCTTGTGGCGGGGAAAATATTGTGTGATGGTAATTATGTGCTTCTTCTAAGTAAACAAAGCGGGCTTTATGTAACACAGTGGCAACTAATAATGATTTATGCAAAGATGCACCAGCTCTTCCGGAACGTCTGGATGCAATTTTACCAAGCGATATATTTATCAACTTGTGTGCTTCAAACCCGTTTGGAACGTCAGATATCATGTTCACCACTTAGCATTTGGTCAAGGCACAGAGAGATAACTAACACGACTCCATCCTCTATTTCCAATCTTGTAATGAATTAAAGTGAAAGTTTCGCCTGCCTTTATACAATGTCGTTGTGACGTCATTACCAAGCTCTTTCAAACCAATCACTCCAGACGGTCTTCGTCTCGTGACTTCTTAGTAAAAGCGTTTTTATTAATCTAGTTTGTACCTACTCTTTCATGCACAGTAGGGTGGATCACTTTTCACTTTTTTTAAAAAATTATAGCTGGTCAAAGTTTTTCCCATGATTTGGTTCAGTGGAAGTACACTGACACCATTTTTACCAAAATCGATCAATATTTAGGGGTCGCGCATCGACCTTGAAAATTTCAATTTTGGAAATTTAGCCAAATTGACAATTTTTTACTGAATAAAGATAAATCATCAAATGACCATATTTTCTGAATCCTTTCAGTGAATGAAATCCTCTCAGATACTTACCACGTTGATCGGACAAGTGGTTTAGAAGTTACACTCACCTAGAAATAACATTAAAATTTAAAATACCGTATTTGTCCCCCGTTATGGACGTAATCATAGCATCAGTAGCTGGCACATCCTAAAATCCCAATTACACACACACGCTATGTCTATGACCAATATTTTTACTAATCACAGTTTGCTTTTTACAGATCAACTGTGTCAATTGATTCTTGTTTGATAATTCTAGACTTTAGTACAATGGATAAACTGTTAACAACCAGGAGTGGGAAGACTCTGAAAGTTACTTATTCTGGAAAAGAGAAAGCAGCAACAACAGCACACCACCTTCTCTAAGGTCAGCCACGGACGTCTTCTTAATTGGTCAGCCATCTTCCTCGATCGGTGGTGCCAAATTGCCAACCACCCATCAAGTTCTCCAGTACTTCTTCTATGCCAAGCAGGAAACTACTGACAGGAAGGCCGCCGTAAAAGACACGGTGGCCAATGTTCTGGCATTTTGGAACATGGCACGTATAAAGACGATCACGAGGCGTAACTGCGAAAGAAAACTGGAGTTACTGTGGGAAGAGTGGCGCTCGCTGCAGAAGAGCAAGATGAGAGACAGTGACGCGGGAAAAGGCAGGGAGAAGTTTTCAGAAAATCTGAACAAGCTCTGGGACATCGGAGCTCCCGATGCTATTGAAGAGATACAGAAAAGTCGACTGCTCTCAGACAACAACAAACAAGAAGATATTAAATTTTATGAGGATCAACGGGGCCTGCGCCAGGCAACAATGAGTGGGAATGATAAAGTGTTCGTTGTCAAGAGAAAACGGCAACTCTCAAGACAACAATCTCGTGATGAGCCAGGCACCTCAAAAACGAAATTAGGAACCGAAGCTGAGAGCGACGATGAATCTATAGAAAGCAGATCATCGAGCAACTCCGAATCACAGCTAGAACCACCATACCGACAGCCGAGAGAATCAACTGTATCAATCAGCCTTCCTCACCGCATCCTCAATGCACCGGCTGTTATTGAAGTGGCTGATCGCTTCCGGATGTCCAATAATCAGGTGTGTGTATATCAGTAATGATCTTTCCTTGACAAAGATATAATAGACGTAACGACGGAAAATTTAGTGATTATTTTGTCACATAAAAACCATACGCATCCTTGTCAATTTCCTTTCAATTTCGCACATAGGTGGCAAGTGTCGTGGCGGCAGTCCTACGTTCGGCAGATCCGCCCGCAGACCTGGACAAATTCAGTATCTCGAAGGACACGTCTCGCCGTGGAAGAGTGGCACATCGTTGTGAAGTGTCGACAGCTGTGCAGAAATCCTTCGTATCTCCGAGGCATGCTGTCGTCCACTGGGACGGTAAAGTAATCAAGGTCAGTTTTGCCCTCACCGTGGACGACAGTGAATTAACATGTTCCAGTGACGACAGTGGATTGACATATTCCAGTGGACGATAATGGATTGGCATGTATGACATACGTTTCAGGACTCTCTTGGATCATTGGAGCACCGCCAGGCGATTCTCATCTCCGGAGCTCCCCAATGCACAGAAGGAAAGTTGCTGGCCGTTCCGACTGACGGTCTGTCCCAGGCGACCTTTCGTGCTCTCAAAGACTGGGGATGCGAGAACAACGTGATTGGACTGTGCTTCGACACAACTTCCTCCAATACGGGGAGGGTGCAGGGTGCGGTGGTCCGGCTGGAGAACATGCTTGGTAAACCGCTCTTCCAGCTGGGCTGTCGCCATCACGTTATGGAGCTCATCGTGGGGGCAGTGGTCATCACCGCGTTTGGAAGAACCACAGCACCAACTGAACCTTTGTTCCAGTATCTGAGGAGAAGGTGAATTTCAAGTCTAAGGCGCATTTGTTTTCTCCAATGATTTTTTGCCTTCAGAGCAATTGAGATATCAGCGTCCTTCTACTAATGATGTTAATAGCAGTCGAAAAGGGAAACTTCAGTCGTTTTCATGCAATATTTTCATAACTCCCCTTTCAGTTGGGACAAGCTCGACCTCTCGACTTATCGCGAGCTGGAGATCGAGCATTTGGCGGAGGTGACGTGGCTGATGGAGCTCCGAGATGAGGCAGTCAAGTTCCTCGGCACCGCTTCTGGTCTTGTCAGAGAAGACTACCGAGAAGTGGCGGAGATTACACTCCTGGTACTCGGGGCCCAGCCACGTAGTGGCACACACTTCATGCGCCAGGACCCTACCATCATGCGAGTTGGATGGCCAAGGTTGGTATTTTGAATTAGAAGTTAAATATTGTATTGCCTTCTGCAAACAGCCATTTGAAGTCCCTACCAGAAAAAAATAAGATAAATAATTTACCATTAAACAAACTTATATGGAGTGGTATCGGTATTTATACATCACAGTGCGTATTCGTTTCAGATCATCTACTACACGAAGCTCCTGATGTTCAGCGGTCAGCTGGAGTTCGACGACGAGCTGGTACAGAAACTTCAGAGAGTGGTACTATTTACTGCACTCCTCTACGCACCTGCCTGGCTGGCGGCTCCTGTCGCAGCTGATGCCCCGCTGAATGACCTTGTGTTGTACCAGCGTCTTCTGCAGTACAGGGCTGTGGATCGCGAGATTGCAGAGGCTTCACTGGCAGTGATCAGGCGGCACTTGTGGTATCTGAGGCCTCAGACCGTCGTTTTCGCCCTCTGCAGTGACAAAGTGGAAGACACTGTGAAGCACGAGATGGCAAAGAAGCTGTGCCGCCTCGCTGTGCCCGAGGACTTCACGTATGACAACGTCTCGGTTGATGACACGACGCGCCTTCCGGACCTGATCGATGAGTCATCGTGGTTCGTGTTCACAGGCCTGCAGGTGTGCGCGTCTACGTGGCTCACTCTGCCGGTGAATAAGTGGGATCAAGATAAGAACTACTGTGATCTGAAGAATGTCATCTCGCATCTGAAAGTTACCAACGACGTGGCAGAGAGAGGGATAAAACTGATAGAAGATTACGCGAACACTGTCACAAAAGACGAGTCACAGCTGCAGGGTCTTCTTCAGCTCGTGGAAAAGAGCCGAAAGAACTCGGTGACTTCAAGAAGTCGTCACTTGCCAAGATGACGTAGCGCAGAGGGAAAGGGAGTTAGCAGAGAGAGTACATGGCGCACGCCTTAAGATGACGTGTGTTCTAACCACGATTCATACAGTTTTTGAACCTAGTTAGGGGCACCGGAGTAAGTGCCTTTAGTGATATCGGTAAACCGTTTTAATACAAAATACATTTGATCTTTCCTTATTCGTTTTATCTTATCCTAAAAAGCAGACAATGGCAGACAGCATATGGAGGTACGGGGACAAATACGGTATTTTAAATTTTAATGCTATCTCAAGGTGAGTATAACTTCTAAACCACTTGTCTTATCAACTTGGTAAGTATCTGGGACGATTTCTTTCACTGAGAGGATTCAGAAAATAAAATATGGTCATTTGATGATTTATCTTTATTCAGTAAAAAATTGTCAATTTGGCTAAATTTCCAAAATTGAAATTTTCAAGGTCGATGCGCGACCCCTAAATATTGATCGATTTTGGTAAAAATGGTGTCAGTGTACTTCCACTGAACCAAATCATGGGAAAAACTTTGACCAGCTATAATATTTTAAAAAAGTGAAAAGTGATCCACCCTAATGCACAGTGTAACTCACTACGTGATAAAAGAAATTGTATTTAAGGTTGCGTATTATATAAACTAATTATATATTTTATAGGAATGACGATGAGGTATAGCACCCCATCATCGACATCACGGATGATATATATATAATAGTATGGCCTCCTTTAGCACATAAATAGATTTAACGTCAACTGCTTCATTTACCATTTTATTTGATAGTCGTATATTCTCTCGTATATAACCATCAAATATGAATAATTCAGAAGTATCGGAACAGATCCGTGTACCATCATCATTTAAATCCAGTTCATTGTCAGCACAAAGAAAAAGTTGCCTTAAAAATCCTGAGACTAATCATAACATTGTTTGCACTGATGAAAGTGACTTTGGAAGTGATGATGGACGCAGCGTTGACAAAATTGCAGAAGAGTTAAAATTCGTGAACCAAAGATGGAATGATGAAATTGGAAACGTTTGCGTTGCACGAAACCCCCCAAAAATAAAATTCTGTGACAACGTTCTAACTTACCCCGTTGCTGATTGCTGTAGAAGGGGACAATGGGAAGAGTGCGCTCGGGACAGATTAAGATTTCAGAGACGAATTGAGGAAACTGAATCTATTTTAAAACCGGTATTAATTCGTGAATATAGGCTAAAAGTATTAATAGAATGCACTCTTTAAAGTATTAGGTTACTGTTGTTAGTGATCACCAAATCTATGCATTTGTTTTTTCTTGTGTTTTCTGTTATTTCTTGTGTTAACATAATTTCAATTGTTAACTTATTTATTACACGTATTTGTAAATATACATATACCTTGAACATAATCTTTGATGTGTCTATTGTTAACTTATTTATTACACGTGTTTGTAAATATATGTCTTGAATATAATCTTTGATGTGTCTATTGTTAACTTATTTATTACACGTATTTGTAAATATACATAACTTGAATATTTCGTTTATTAAATAATCATGTTTCAATCAGCGTTTCACTTTCTCGTTTGTGTGTGTGTGTGTGTGTGTGTGTATGTACAGGTGAAAGACCATCAAAGTGAGTCATGCTACTACCTGGGATTCCCTGCGTGGTCAGTTGATTGCAGTAAGCCCTTGAGCTCAGACATGTATTCGCCCGCGTAGAAGAAAATGGCTACCTTTAATATTGCTTGTTCAACGTTTATGAAATGGTATTCTGCAAAGTTTCAAGATGTGATGGATACCGAAAAACTTCCTATTCCCCCCTCCTTTGCCTCTTTTAAAACACCACATTGGATCGTGCGAAGGAGCAAGATGTACAAATACTCTATGGTTATTCTGGTGAGAGCGTTGTAAGCTTTCGTTGCACAGACGATGTATTGAAGTATGCTGTAGAGCTAAGCTTTATAAAGTCTCACATATACCGTGAAGTAAAAGAAACAACGCGTGCAGAAGAGAAGCAGCAGATATGGATAGTGAGTCTTGTAGATGAGTGGTAGAACAAGCGGTATTATATCATGTTACACCATACCGAGCACTCGTACACTTCGGTTGAAAATGTAAATGTCGTCATCATGGACAATCTTAAGTATTTTTATCACTATATTAATGTATATCGTGATGAGGTTCGTAGTGAGGTTGTGGCTAGTGCCCTGCGTGAGTTTTTAGCAGACTTTAGAGACGAGTATCGTCTGTTAAATAAAAAGGAAAAATATGGTCATATGTTTCTCTCAAATAGTGCACCGGAATGTGAAGACGTTTACTTTGTGGAAATGGTGAGTGGTAAAACAATAAAACCGTTATAAAATGTGCCTAGTTCATGAAATTTACCCTGACGGGAACTGTCTGGTGCGTATTCAGGGAGTGTTAAAACATTAAAACCGAAATTTATATGACGAGCAGTTGTCGTAACGATTTAGAAGATTATTTCAATTACCACTATGTGAAGATGAGTTCAAGATTGAAAAGCACGGGTCGGTAGAAATAAACCCTCGATTGGAAAGGCGTGTTTATAAACTTGTGTTTAATAATGTGGCTAACGATGAACTCCTTGTGCGTGCTTTTGATTGTATTCTAGACGTAATTAAAGATAACTTACCAACCGGTTGTAAAGTGGGAACAAAAATAGTACTGACCGATATGAAGGCACTTCATATCGAGTACAGGTTTCCCTATACTTTAAGCGGTGAAATATTATTAAACCGCGTATACTGCGTAATGCAGAGCAATAATGATGTAATTGTAGACTCGGTTAAGTGCGAGTTTAGTATTTTGAAAAAAAGTGAAATGTATTTATATATATATTTAGCATATTTGTGTGTGTGTGTGTGTGTGTGTTGTGTGTGTGTGTGTGTATTTCAGCTATATTGATGGCTATATTATTTCTTATGTTGTGCGGTAGAAGATAAAGTGTATTTATTTATTTGTTTAGTTCTGTGTATACCAAATGGCATGTTACGCCTTCTAAACCTACTAGCGGAATTCTAAGCCAACTTTTAAGAATTAATTAAACAAATGGTACAATCTGGCAACCTAATAATGTATACCTGGACAATTAAAAAAGTATCTGGCAACTCTCCATAATAATGTATACCTGAACAATTAAAATAAAAAGTGGTATCTGGCAACTCTCCATAATAATGTATACCTGAACAATTAAAATAAAAAGTGGTATCTGGCAACTCTCCATAATAATGTATAACTGAACAATTAAAATAAAAAGTGGTATCTGACAACATAACCTGAACAAGCCATTTATGCCTAAAAAAGTGACTCCTGCTACTACCTGGGGATATCTCTACGCCTGCGTACTCAGTTGAGCGGTGCAAGCCGTGGATTTCAGATGTGTATTCTCTAGCGTAGAAGAAAAATAGTGTGTCGGACACAATGTGGAAGGTGTACACTGCGTACACGTGATAAGTGTAGCATGGTGTGAATGAACTCTGAAGCTATTCTTTTTCATTACACTTTTTGCATCTTCTTACAACAATTTTGGAAAGAGCTTCTGTGTTGTCGGACACAATGTGGAAGTTGTACATGATGAAGATACAAGGACAAGAAGTAACTCAATAAGTATTGCAATCCGTACCGAGGATGTATCAGTGGTTACGGTTCCATGGAAAAATTCCTACATCGCAATCTTCGGTCTATCCATTTTCTTGAACTGATCCACAGAGCAGATGTTCACATCTTCTGAAGGCCGCATGTTCCATGCGCCACAGATCTTATAGACAATGTAGGTCCTGTATATGAGCTTGAATTATCTCGATGAAATTATGATGTGAAATAGTGAGCAATCATTCCCTGACGAGATGCATTTCTGAAGACAAAAAGCCTTGGAATAAATATTTTCATTTTATACAATATATCTTTGGGTAAGTTCCTAAAATATCTGTTTAAAACCAGTAACATTGTACTTCTTTTGTTGAAGCCTGTCCAAAACGTATAGCTAATTAAAAATGTATGCGTAAATTCATCGATATATATATATAAGAATAAACCGGTTGGAAAGGAAATGATTATAAAATTGTATTTGATGTTGTAGCTAACGAAAGCTTCTTTGTGTGTTTTTTAAGCATGATCGTATTTGCGGAGGAATCCGCGAATCATTGGCTGGCAGATAAATGGATACCTTATGTATTTAAAAGTTTGTGCATATAACATTTTGCATCCCATATCATTACTACATAGAGAAATCTACATTGTTTTTGTGAATATCACATTTTAGCCACACTATTCCAGGATCAGTAATCACTAATGTAATCGAGAGGAGCAAATTATTTGTCAACTATACTAAACAGCTTTTCCCAAGATTCCTGACTTGTGGATTTTTACTTCTCGCATACATGTGTGAATAAATAACCACCCTCGCCAGTGCTGAAGCTTAGTTCGGATTCCACGTTAAACTGTAGGTCTAAGGCAGAGTGAAAAGCTTAACCATTGTTACAATTCGGCGAGGAGTTAGTTATTATTATTATTATTAAAAAGAAAAATCTACATTGTTTTTATGCATATCACATTTTTCAGCCACACTATTCCCGGATCAATAATCACTAATGTAATCGAGAGGATTTTATAATAAAGAAATTGTAAATATATCCATTCCTTTATTTATTTAAATAAAAAAGATAAGAATGAACAAAACTCTCTCTCTGTATATATATATATATATATATATATATATATATATATATACACGAGATAGGTGTACGGCTGGTGTGAATGAATTGTGTATTTTAAATGAGTCTATAGTTTCACTGGTACGTTTTATTTCCCACTAACTGTGTACACGAGATAAGTGTACGCATGGTATCAATGAACTCTGAAGCTGTTCATTACATACAAGGACAAGAACTACCACAATAAGTAATGCACCCCGTGCAATTTCTGGCACCCCGTGCTGCAGTTTAGTTCGGTTTCCACGTTAAACTGTGGGTCTAAGGCGGAGTGAAAAGCTTAACCATTGTTACAATTCGGCGAGGAGTTAGTTATTATTATTATTATTACTAAAAAGAAAAATCTACATTGTTTTTGTGCGTATCACATTTTGCAGCAACACTATTCCCGGATCAATAATCACTAATGTAATCGAGAGGATTTTATAATAAAGAAATTGTAAATATATCCATTCCTTCATTTATTTTTTTAAAAAAGAAAAGAATAAGCAAAACTTTCTGTGTGTGTGTGTGTGTGTGTGTGTGTGAGTGTGTGTGTGTGTGTGTGTTAATTTTGAAAAATGTATAATAATAATAATACTAATAATATATCCTTCCATTTTTTATTCATTCATTTCAATAACTAAGATGATGCCATACAAATTAAACATAAAGACATATAAACAACGCATTTAATAAAATAGAATTTTATATACACTTCAGTTTCAGTAGCAAGGGACCAAATTGTAGGAGTCGAGCGAAGGATTTGCCGAGACAGAGGCTGGAATCGAGTCTTTGAGAAAGAGAAAGTTTGACCTGCCTCATCTCGCTGTCTTCTGAACACAATGTTAAAACATTATTCTAAGAGTTAATATTTTTGATTCGTCTGAATAACTGAAAAAAGTAAATAAAACGGCGTTTAAATAATTAGTTTCTTATATTGTTAATATTGGTTTTAATAATTGATTCTCTTAAAAGGAGAAAATTCATTTGCTTTAAATTAATATACTTTTGGCATTTTTCTGATTTTCCTTCTTATAATATGTATAGAGGCAGGTGTGTGTGTGTGTGTGTGTATAGATTTTAGAATGTTAGTGGAACGATTTCTTTGGCTAAGCCAATTGTTTAGTGAACTTTTTAATGTTAATATTGTTTTAATTCACCTTAAGGTGAAAATCCGTTTATATATATATATATATATATATATATATATGTAAAAAGTGAACAATGAACAATTCCTACACCATCATTATATGGATTCATTGTCTTCATGCAGTACTTATGTTCTTATAGTTTTATGTTTGAATGTTCATTTTTACATAAGAAACCAAAAATCGCCTAAGCGAGTTTTGGATAGAATTTCGATTTATACTTCTTTATTCATTACTGTATTTCTCTAATTCATCTTTTCTAATAATGACTTATACACTATGACGTCACAAAATAACTTTGTTCTCTTTACGTTTCCCATACTTTGTACACTGAATCACGTTCTTAGTATTTGGACATCTTCCGTATTCAATGTATGGTAAATTCTTTAGTAATAAGGTTGTGGTGTTATGTAGTATAAACATTATTATTCAACCATATTCATCCATACGTCACGTTTTCTCGTCATTAATTCCCCTTGATCATTATCCTATATAAATTTTATTAAATATTCATTTTTTTCTCGTTCGTTCGAAAACGCAAAAATACGTTCTCGTATTGTTTTTTTTATTATTTTTTTTCAAGTGCGTTCACCCCTCGCACGATATTCATAAATGCTTACTAAAATCGAATTCCGCTCACGACGACAGATTCGAACGCCTCAAAGATAAAATATCTCCGTTCGCTCTGATTTCAAATTTATAACATGTTAAACATATTATAACATATTATGTATATAAATCTATATCATGTGTGCCATGTACTTTGTATTATATTTCTAACATCTTAATTGTCTATTAATATGAAACACTGTAAAAACAAAACAAAGTTATAGTAACTGTTTAATTGTAATTAACTGTAATACTTTAATTTAATATAACGTAATGTACTTTAATGAAACTGTAATTAATAATAACTTGTAATGTACTTCAATGAAACTGTAATTAAATGTAATGATTTAATTTATAATGTAAGAATGTACTTTAATAGAACTGTTATGGACAATCATAAGCGTATGTGAAGTAATCCATAAATGTAATCGTAATTGTAATGAACCAAAATTAATACGTACTCAGTCGTGTACTAAATTTGTACTTATGTGTACTATTACGAAATGATATCGCCTTCATAAATGTAGACTCGGCGAAAAATACAAATTAGTTTTTATTTTTATTTTTTTTAAAAATTTTATTTGCAATCTTTCAAACATCTGATCATTTGTTTAAAAGGGGGAAACTTAACCTTCGACTGTCTTCCCCCCAAACATTTAGGTTTATATTATACATGTACTTGTAAAATTACGGCACTTTTTCATTAGACTTCTTGATTAAGTCACTTCATCATAGCACTTCATTAGGACTCCTTTGTTAGCAGCCTTGCTGCGGGGAGGGGGCAGAGGCCCCTTGCCTTCTTAATATTTTTAGATTCCGGCCTGAGCCATGGTCGAAAGAGGTCGAACCTCTACCCCTGTAAATTCAGAGCAGTACCTGTATATTTTTAAGAAGTAAATTACCGTAAGAGAAACTTTTTATTTTTCCCTTCGAGCCGTGCTCTCTTCAGAACTTAGTCAGAAAAGTCGATAATTTTAGTATCAGAGAAAGTATCAGAGTATTATAGAAAGAGAAGAATTAAAAATTGGCGACCCTTTGCCAAAATTAAGAGACAACCCAAGCACCATAGAAGATATTGGCATAACAGTCTGGCGAGTCTGTAGCCAAGAGTTTAACAAGAGGCGACCGAAAAGAATTAGAATGTTATAAAAGAAATATCCGTTGCTTGCCTCCTAACTAGAACCCCCGTCGATCCGAACCACCCCATGGCCATAGACGGAGGGGTTAACATATATAAGGAATGACAAAATTAAATAGACACAGTTAATATGATTCTTTCTATATATATATATATATATATATATATATATATAATATACTTTTGGCCTTTTTCTGATTTTCATTCACATAATATATACACAGAGGTGTGTGTGTGTGTGTGTGTGTGTGTGTGTGTGTGTATAGATTTGAGAATGTTAATGGAACGATTTCTTTTGCTAAGCCAATTGTTTAGTGAACTTTTTAATGTTAATATTGTTTTAATTCACCTTAAGGTGAAAATCCGTTTAAATATATATATATATATATATATATTATATATATATATATATATATATATATATATATATAATATACTTTTGGCATTTTTTTGATTTTCATTCACATAATATATACACAGAGGTGTGTGTGTGTGTGTGTATGTGTATGTGTGTGTGTGTGTGTGTGTGTGTATGTGTGTGTGTGTATAGATTTGAGAATGTTAATGGAACGATTTCTTTTGCTAAGCCAATTGTTCGGTGAATTTTTTAATGTTAATATTGTTTTAATTCACTTTAAGGTGAAAATCCGTTTATATATATATATATATATATATATATATATATATATATATATATATATATATATATATATAATAAACAGGAACACCAGAGAAAATACAAACATCCTTCAAGGTTTAATAGTACCGACGTTTCGGAATGCACTAATTCCATCTTCAGGGCTAAAACAATAAAATTCCAAATCACATACAAAATACAAATTGCTTAATAACAATTTAAAATAAACTTAAAAAATTATAAAAAGTAGCTAAGAAAATGTAAAACATTAAAACTAAAAGGTAAATAAATGTGAAGTTAAAAAGTTAAAATTATAAAAAAGTAAAAGCATTAAAACTGAAACGTAAATAAAATAAACTAGTACCTTAACCAAAACATAGCAGATCTATCGATGATTCGTCAGAATTTAGGTCTGGTTTTAGTTTATAAATAAACAAAGACTCCATAATTTTAAGCTTAAGGTCAGAGCTTCCGGCAGCAAGTACGGCGAAATTAGACTGTGAAATTGGGTGGTTATTGTTGTGCGAGTGATTACGTCTTATAAACTAAAACCAGACCTAAATTCTGACGAATCATCGATAGATCTGCTATGTTTTGGTTAGGGTACTAGTTTATTTTATTTACGTTTCAGTTTTAATGCTTTTACTTTTTATAATTTTAACTTTTTAACTTCACATTTATTTACCTTTTAGTTTTAATGTTTTACATTTTCTTAGCTACTTTTTATAATTTTTTAAGTTTATTTTAAATTGTTATTAAGCAATTTGTATTTTGTGTGTGATTTGGAATTTTATTGTTTTAGCCCTGAAGATGGAATTAGTGCATTCCGAAACGTCGGTACTATTAAACCTTGAAGGATGTTTGTATTTTCTCTGGTGTTCCTGTTTATTATTAAACTGCGTTTTCCGCGCCACCAATCAATAGCCGATATATATATATATATATATATATATATATATATATATAAATATATATATAAGGAATGACAAAATTAAATAGACACAGTTAATATGATTCTTTCTATATATATAATATATAAGGTAAGGAGACAGTTGTTCTATTGTGTGTGTGTGTGTGTGTGTGTATTTCGTCTGAACTGTTATTTTGACGATTGTACGTATTATATTATTTTTGTGCAGTAGAAGGCAAATTCTATTTATTTAATTAATAATCATTTTCTTTTTGTCAATTTCGATTTTCAAGAGAAAGTCTGTATGCTTTGGTAACGAATCAAAATAAATGGTGGTATCTAGCAACTCACCCTAATAATGTATACCTGTACAATTAAAATAAAAAATGGTATCTGGAAACTCAACCATCATCTATATAAGACCCGCTTGGCTTCGGAGCTGGTAGTTTGATGCGAACTTCGGCCGAATAAAGATCTCTCTCCTTCCCTGCTTAGGTTAAGACTTAGCTTAGTTTCCCTTTGGGGGGTTAGGACATCCCACCTTGTCCCCCGAAAGTCCTCCTCCGTCTATCCTTTCTCTCTTAGGCTAAGGCAACCCCTTTGGGGGGAGGTCATCCTTCCTTCTCCCCCCGAAGACCCCTTCCCCTCTCCCCTTTGGCTTCTTCTAAGCCAACTGGCTGATTAGGGCCTATAAGACAACGGCCACTCGGCTGAAGTCTTAGTGTGCATTTGGCTCCTGCCAGGTGAACACCTCTCTTCCTTTCACTCCTTCTCCTGTCTTTCTCTTGGGTATAACGCCGCCTCCAAGTTTCATGACCCCTTGTTGCACCTGCAGCATCCCCCCACCCCTGTTTGCAACAATGAGTTGTTGCATGCCCCACCCCCTTTTTCAGCATTGAGTTGTTGCATACCCCCACCCCCTTTGCAACATTGAGTTGTTGCATGCCCATTTGCAACCCCTACCCCCCTTTCGCAATCCCTACCCCATTTGCAACATTAACCCTTATCTCTTGCAACATTGCAACATTCCTGCACTCTAACCTTTTGCGGCTATACTACTGCTTCATCCAAAATTGAATCAAACATCGTCTGCAACATGTTAAACAAACACACTGTATAATGCATTAACTCCAACAACTGGGGATAAGAATGTAAATATTAGAAACACCCAAGAAAAATTAAAACAGGAAAAAGAGGTACAAATAATGTCAAAACACAGCATCAAAGAAAAACAGGACAGGCTGAACAGCAGAAAATGCCAGTTGAGATCACTACAAAACCTGTATCATTAACTAATGCAGATATAGAGAGCTTATATAGCCAAAATGTAGATTGCAAATTAAAATTTCTATAAAAACTTAAAAGAGGAAATAAACACATACATAATTCTTAGTAAATGATACTTGCACAAATGCGATACTAGATGTGAAAACTGTATTGAAGACTGAAATAAAAATGGAAAATTAAAATACAGGGTGTTTCATATGTCTGGAGACATTGGAAATATGTAGAAAGATACATCTTTGTGACAGTTTTATTTTCAACATACTGTACTTTCACAGAAGGTGCTCAAATTGTTCACCCTCAACTTCAAGACACTACATTATTCGTAACTGTCAAGCTCTCTGAACACTTGTGATTGTTTCAGTTGAAATTCACTGCAATTCCAATCTTATCTTAGTCTTCAAATCCCCAACTGTTCTTTGTCTGTTTATGTTACGAGTAATGAAGTGTCTTTAAGTTCAGGGTGACCAATTTGAAAATAAAACTGTCATAAAGTTATACAGGGTGATCCGTTTGGGTATGGATAAAATAAAAACGCTTTGAGAATCTACCGAGAAGTGATATAGCGCACATCTGTTGCACGTGTGGTCATAAAATGTGGGAGTTTGTGATAGGCTATGCCATCCGTTGCCAGACGTACGAGCGCCATCTGCTGTCAGACTTATGAGACATATACCAGTTTCGAAGATGGCGGCGAATGCACAACAACGCGCGAAGTGTGTCATTTGGTTTGCTAAGTTTGAGAGTGTGACAGCGGTACAGCGTGAGTTTCGCCGTGTGTATGGTGTTCGAAAAGCTCCTAAATGCGACTCCATAGTGCAGTGGTATCGCACATAAACCGCACATAAACCATATGCAGGTGGTCGTAAGCGTCGGTCTGAGACAGAAGCCATTGTTGCTGCCGCGATGACGAGAAGCCAGCCCCAAGAAGAGCCTGAGAAGATTGTCTCTGGAGATGGGTATGCCATACACGACGTGCCAGCGCATCGTCCGGCGGTACTTGAAAATTTACCCATATCGCATGCAACGTCTGCAAGCATTACGCGAACGTGATCACCAAGCTCGATTCATTTATGGAAACAACATGTGCGAGAGGATGGAGTTGGACAGGAATTATTTAAAGAAGTGGCTGTTCACAGATGAGGCGACATTCCACGTCAGTGGCAGGGTGAATATCCAAAACACTATCGTCTGGGGCACTGAAAACCCCCATGTCACCTACAAACTTGAAAGGGCAAGTCCCAAAGTTAACGTCTGGTGTGGAGTGACTCATGAGAAAGTGTACAGGCCCTTTTTCTTCGCTGAAGAGACAGTGTGTTGGGTACTATATCTTGACATGTTGCAACAGTTCCTCGTGCCACAACTGCAACAGAAAATCTCGAACGTGGTCATTTTCCAGCATGATGGAGCACCAAATTCGCTCAATGAATTAAGGATATTAATGACCTGACGAAGAAAATTGCCGCAGCTTTCATGCAAATCACGCCGCAGATGTTGGAGAATACGTGGGAAGAATTAGCCTCTCGTTATGACCTCTGTCGTGTCCGGAAGGGCGGGGGAGGTGTCATGTTGGAGACTAATTAGGTTTGTCACAATCTACCATCTTTGTGGGCATTGTTTGCCAAATATTAAACTATATAATGTTACTGTTTCCATTTCACATCAATTTTATTTTATCTTCTTCCTTTAACGCCACCCCACAAATCGTAGTTTCTCGTATTTCTTCATACGGGATGGCTTGATAATGAGTGTAAGCGTGCAAAATGTATCGTTTAGTAGGAAAGTCCGCTCGCTGACTATATGTATATCTACTGTGTTAAAAATGGCATATATCAAATCCGATCGACAGATTTTGTCTAATTGTGCTAATTTATATTGATATATTTACGCTTCTAAAGTTTGACAAAATTAATGGTCAGGCAAAACCTACCTTGCCTACCCTATAAAAACGCCTCTGGTACGGACTATACAGTATAATTTAGAAAGGAGTCACTAGGTGGCAGTACCAACAAACTTTGAAGTTTTTGTAATCCGCCATTACCCCTCTCAAAGATCGTCAAGAGAGCAGAGTGTGTTAGCAGTAGCGTGGTAAATGTATATTTTGTACAGTCTAATAAAACATTTTGGCCTCATAAAAGTGGTTGTTGGTTAGCCGATCAGCCCACCATGATCGAGCAAGCCGGCAGCACGCAGGTAACCGATCGCCCTCTCCAAAGTGGACCAGAGGTTCAGCGTACTAGTGATGTTGTGTTGTGTTCGTTGTTCTGCTAGAGCGGTACAGTCTGTCATAATGTGTCCAATTGTTTGTGGTGTGTCCTGGCACAGGTGGCAGATGTCGTCTGTGGAGTTGTCTAGTCTGTGTTTATATGTCTGTAAGTTGGGGTGATGTCCACATCGGAATCATGCTAAGTTAACAATCCGATCTGCTCATGCTGGTCTCTGACCTGTTAATGGGTGGCGGCTTCGCACCTAGGACCGCATTCGGACCGAGTCGTGTCAGTGCTGTGTGGGTTAGGTGTGTGTGCATGTGTTTTCTGTACTGTGTGATGTCTGTGGGGCGTGGTATGGAATGAAGTATTTGGTTATAATGTCACTCTGGTGTTACCTTAATGGTGCGAGGTGTTGGTGCATGATTGTACATGTAGTGGCAAGGGTGTTGTGGGTTAGTTGTCGCTGCTGCCATGAATTGTGTTCCCCTCATGTTTAAATGTTCCTTAATTTTCAATATTTTTGTTTCTGTGTGCAGGTGTTCTATTGGTGTTGTTTGAGTACATCCTGTAATAATACGAAGTGCGTTGTTTTGTATTGTTTGTAAGGTGTTTATGTGTGTTTGAGATAATGGGTGCTCAGCATGGGCTAGCATAGTCCATAACTGAGCGAATATATTGTTTGTATATGAGTGATGTTGTTTCCTGCTGGTGTCCAAAGTTCGTGCCCGTTAGTACCCTAAGCGTGTTAAGTCTTGACGTACATTTGTTTTTAATGTTCTGAATGTGGTTTGCAAAAGATAATGATGTGTTGTATGTGACCCCAAGTATTTCGGTCCTGTGAGTGTGTGGAATGTTGGTGTTGTTTAGTGTAAGCTGTGGAGTTATCTGGTGTTCTTTTGTGTTGCTTGTTAGCAAGGTGATGGTTGATTTTGTGGGCGCTATTTGAGTCTATTGTGTGTGAGCCAGCCTTGTATACTGTTTATGTAAGTTATGTTTGTAGGTTATTTGTAGCGGTGTCGATGAAGAAGAGTTGATTAACTATTATTGCAGACTCGAACAGCACAGATACTATCAAAACTTTACTGTTTGATGGTACTCCTGTAAATACAGGAAAAATTGATGGAGCCATAAAACTGGCTGAAATTCATCTTAACAGACCAGTGCAGTGGTTGGTGTGCCTCTTGCATTTGAATGAGCTGCCTTTTATGCACGTCTACAAAGCCATTGACGGTAAAACAACAGGTCCAAATACTTTTGTGGGTTCAATTGGGAATAAACTGAAAATAGATTTAACAAAATTGGAGGTAGTCAAATATTCTCGCGTAAAAGGAAACAATAAAGAAATTCCAGCAAATGTTGTGAAGGAGCTAAGCAGTGATCAAAGATATATCTATGATGTGTGTCTGGCAGTGCAAACTGGAGACATTTGTCAAGATCTGTCCACTCGATCCACAGGTACCCTTCACCATGCTTGCTGACTAACTCTAGCCAACAGGGTCCTTCGATTATATATCTCAACGCCAAATCCCGATAAAAACCTTCAAGATATAGTCAAGATTATTATGCAGTTCTATACTCCAGGGTGGTTTTGAATAAAATCTCATCCTAATGCAACTGATGGTGCATATAACTTTTGGCATTTAATGTGCTTGCTTCGAAATTTAGATGAACAACATAGATCAATCATAGAACCAGTATTAAAGAGTAACGCCTACGTTGCCCACCCAGAAAATATACTCATATCAATGGTAACTGACAAGAGACTAGAAATTAGGGAGCAAGCTTCTCAGAAAATCATCCTTTCAAGAACAGAATTTTCAGGTACCAGAAACTTTGAGTTGCCTCGAACCCTCAATTTCCAATCTACTGACTACACCGAGATGATCGATTGGCAAAAAGAGATCATTACTCCTCCACCGCTGCTAAACAATTTTAGCGACGATGAGCTACTACAGGCTCGATGTAAGCCACTGGAGATAGCTTCTTTTCCATGCCACAGTCAAAGTGTGGAAAGGGCAGTGAACCTAGTAACAAAGGCATGTCAGGAAAGAATAGGATATGACAACAGTGAAAAGTTTATCTTAAACTCATTAGAATCAAGGCGAAAACTGCCTAACTTTGAATGGAAGGCCCAATGGAATGAGTAAGAAAACACATGAAATAAAATTTCCTAATGATATTAAAAATTTCTTCCCTTTTGATGTGATAAGGAACAATGAAAAAGTGAATTGAATTTTAGCACATTTATTATGCCTCTAATTTTTTCTTCTGAATATATTGTTGTACTTAATTAATTTTCCTAATACTGTACATTATTAAATAAAATATTGTACGTTAATAAAGATTCATGTCATCAAAATACCTGAATGTAGAGTAAGTCTCGTATAAATGGAATATTCTTCAATATAGGTCAAAAAGTGAAAAATTGTGCCAGGGGTAGGAGGCTTTAAACAGCGAAAATAATTTATGAGGGGGGTTCTTGTGTTCCATTCAAACTCCTCACAATATGTACCTTTTCAATGTAAAATTTCGACCCGGCCTACTGTTTATGTATGTTTGTAGGTTATTTGTAGCGGTGTCGATGTTGTTGTGGGTGGATGTTAGTGATGTTATCTGCATATGATGATAAGGTAAGCTTGTTATCTATGGGTGTTGGAATGTCATGTATGTATAAGTTGAACAGTGTTGGTAAGAGAACAGAGCTTTGAGGGGCCCCGCTCGGTAAAAGTTTGTGTGTGTGTGGAATGTTGTTGTTGTTGTTTAGTGTAAGCTGTGGAGTTATCTGATGATAAGGTAAGCTTGTTATCTGTTGGTGTTGGAATGTCATGTATGTATAAGTTGAACAGTGTTGGTGAGAGAACAGAGCCTTGAGGACCCCGTTCGGAAAAAGTTTGTTTTTGGATGACTTGCCATTAAATGTGACATGTGAGTATCTTCCTGAAAGATAGTTGCTCAGCCACCTTTTGGTGTTATTGTGCATGTTTGTGTTGAGTATTTTGTTTATGAGAGGGAAGCGTGGGATAGCATCAAATGCTTTACTAATGTTATTGTTGCTAATAGTGTACGTTGAGCTGGTCGTCTGGAGTTGATGCCATCCATGATGTGCTGCGTGAGGTTAGCGAGTAATGTCGTGGTTGAGTGGTGAGATCTGAATCCATGTTGAGTAGGCGATAGTGGTATGTGTGAGTTGGTGATTTGTAAGATTAGTCTTTCTGTTACTTTGGAAGGTGTGCATAGTAAAGTAATGGGTCTATAGGAAGCTGGTTCTGTTGGATTTTTGTTTGGTTTGAGTAGTGTAATAATTTTACCTTGTTTCCATATGTTAGGAATAATACAGTGTTGGTATGAATATGTGCTGATGTTTGTGAGAGCTAGTATTCCCTGTGGGCCCAAGTGTTTAAGGTGTATGTTAGATATGTTGTCTGGTCCAGTAGCCTTCGAATTCTTAATGTGTTTGATGATCTTGGTAGTCTGGTCTGTATTGAAGGGTGTAATGGTCATGTCGATTCTGTAGGTTTTCTTGTGTCTGGCTGTTTGTCTGTCTGCATGTTTCTGGTTGTTGTCTCTGTTTAAGTGACTTATCTTTGCGTAGTGATTAACTAGAATGTTAGCGTGTTGTGTATATGTTGGGATATTATTTTGGCTGCGACAGATAGCCGCGTGTGAGGTGTGAATGCCGCTGTTAGAGTGGGTAATGCTGTTTATAGTCTTGTATATCCTGGATGTATCTGTGGAGTGGTTTAGTGTTGTTAAGAATTCCCTAAATGTTTCTGTTTGTTTTTCTCTAAGTTTGTTGTTTATTTCTGTATTGAGCTGTTGATCTGCTGTTTTATGGCTCCTGTGTGTGGTGTTTGTGTGTTATGTTTGAGGTTGTTGCGTTGCCTTATGAGGTGGGCTATTTCTCTAGTGTAATTTGGGTTGTATTTCGTAATGTTACCCTTGGGTATGTATTTGTTTGCATTATTGATGATCTGATTGAATGTCTTGAGTGTTGTATTGATGTTGATGACGGGTGTGCTGTTTAATGTGATGAATTGTTCCTCAGACTGTATTTTGAACTGTTCCCAGTCAGCTTTCTTGTAATTTCTGTAAGTGTGCCTGAGGCTGTTGGGGCAGAGTGTAGAACGTGTTGTAATGATGATGGGCAGATGGTCTGATGACAGTTGTTTTTCTGTTCTCCAGTGTGTATGTGTTGCTAGTGAGGGGGAACAGAACGTTATGTCCGGGAAGGAGTTTGAGTATCCTGCTTGATGTGGTATGTGTGTATGTTCTTCTGTGTTGTTAAGAATGAAGAGGCTGTTTAATTGTGTGGCTATGTTGGCGCCTCTGGTGTTGGTTTGGTTGTGCAGGTACCAACGAGTGTCTTTAGCGTTGAAGTCTCCTCCTCAGATGACATTAGTGAGAGAGGCCAGATTGTGTAACTGTGGATTATAATTGGCTGGCACCTGAGATGAACTATCTGGTGGGATGTAAATGTTGATGAGTGTGGTGTTGTGTTTTGCGCGTGTTTTAATGTTAACTGCCTGTATTTCTATCGTGTTATCTGCTCATAAAAGTTGTAGTTGGAGGTAGGCTAATGTAGTTGAAGAAAAAACCAAAAAGTTATTTTAAAAAGGCAGTATTAACTACAGAACAGTGGTGAATCGAAAGGCACTGCACGTGTGTTTTGGTTGCCGAGTAGTGATGTAGGAAAAATTGACATGAGGGTCAATTTGACGTGGCGGAACTGGAAGTAGCCAACTTGCCTCATTGGAACTGTAACGAAGAAAATAGTAATAATAATATAATAATATAATGTAATGATAATGTAATTAATCCAGAGAAGTAATTTCTACTTTATACTTTTAGTTACTTCTCAGACATCAGTAATTTTTATTTGTAATCGATTACTTTTTGCCCACCACTGGTCTGGGAGCACGTAACCCCCTTTTTCCCATTGAACCTTCGTATCGCGGTTCGCGGATTTCGCACTTCGAGGGGTCTCCGCGGAACGAAATACCCGCGAACGGCGAGGGGTGATTATATACAGGGTGGGCGGAAAGTAGCTCCCTATTTTGGATTGGTAAAAAAATACGTATATTATCCATTTATTTCAGAAGAAATAATATGAAAAGGTAGGCATACATGGTAGGTTTTCTCTAAAATTCAATGTGGGCTCCAACTCTTTCCACCAGCTTCTGGAGCCGCCCAGGAATGGCGTCCACTGACTTTAGCAGGAACTCCGGCGGGATGGAGGACATGACTTCCCGAATTCGGTCCTCCAGTTCTTCCAATGTCCTCGGTTTGGTGCGGTAGACTTCTTCCTTTACATGGGAGAACGTCGACGATCTGATATTTATGCAAGATGGCGCCCCTCCGCACTTCGCTCTTGTTGTCCGTGAGAGGCTGGATGCCCACTTCCCTGGGCGTTGGATGGGTCGTCGTGGTCCACATCAATGGCCAGCCAGGAGCCCCGACTTGACACCGTGCGACTTCTTTCTTTGGGGGTGGGTAAAGGAAGAAGTCTACCGCACCAAACCGAGGACATTGGAAGAACTGGAGGACCGAATTCGGGAAGTCATGTCCTCCATCCCGCCGGAGTTCCTGCTAAAGTCAGTGGACGCCATTCCTGGGCGGCTCCAGAAGCTGGTGGAAAGAGTTGGAGCCCACATTGAATTTTAGAGAAAACCTACCATGTATGCCTACCTTTTCATATTATTTCTTCTGAAATAAATGGATAATATACGTATTTTTTTACCAATCCAAAATAGGGAGCTACTTTCCGCCCACCCTGTATATATATGTATGAGGCGTCGCGAGTACGAGGGGCGAACTCGTCACATTGGCGATTTTGCGATTGTTCTACGAATGAATAGCTCAGCCCTCCCCCATCAACAGACAACTTGGTTTAGCCAAATACCCCCCTCGTACGCTCAAAATGAGGTTATTTTCAATGCGTGTATATGCGCTATGTGAGATAGCATTCCCAGTATGAGAGGCGAATTTATGCCCTCATACCCAGCCACTGTATTACGTAATAACATACAAGTCTTATATAAATATGAACTACTGTACTTTCTTTGACATACAAAGGAAAGTTATGTATTTCTATTTTCTCTAAAAATCAATAAAAAATAAATGCGATTTTCTCAAAACTTCAATTTGGCGAGTTCGCCCCTCGTACACAATAGTCAAATAGTTTAAACGCGTATGTCTCAAAACCTTGGTTTTGCGAGTTCGCCCATTGTACTCACGATGCCTCGTATATATATATATATATATATATATATATATATATATATATATATATAAGCAAACAACCACAGGGAAAAGGAAAAAGAAACACGAAATCCGAGCGCTTTCGTGATATATTCACATCTTCAGGGACAAGAAAGAAATATATATATATATATATATATATATATATATATGGGAGAGAAGGGTCTTTTCCACCGAAATCAGCATGGTTCTACAACAAGAAGGTCTTTTTTATCACAACTGCTTCACCACCACAAAAAAATTCTGAGACATTAAGCCAAAAAGAGAACACTGACGTCATGTACACCGACTTTGCTGTCAGACTTTTTTTAATAAGTGTGACCATGTAGTCATAGTCTAAAGTCTAAACAGACTTCTGAAAATTTTTGAACAAGTAAAACGAGCACTGGCTGCAACAATTTCAACGAATTCAGTCCGAGGGCAAATAAGCCTAGGCCTACTTGATATCTTTTTTATTAGTTTTATGGGTGTTTTTGTAAACCTTAGACGTTTTCTTCTGTTAGTGAACAGCGAAAAATCTGTCTCATTAAAATGTTTATCACGTATCACTATCCGTTTTATGTTTGGGTAAAATTTTAGCTAAGTCTACTCTTTCACAATTTGACGCCCAGATATTAAAAAGATCTTCAGTTTTTGGGAAATTAAAGAAGCTTGTAATTTTTGTGGAAGTTTCTACATTGTTACAGAGTACCGCAGCACACTTTAGAGGCATTTTACATTTATTTACAATTATTTACAATATACAACCTTAATTAACTTTGAATTCTTTGTATATGAAACTCCATTAGTTTTTTATTTACAGTTGGGTCATTACGTCATCAACCTCCAGCACCTTTGATTGGCTGCAAAAATATCCTCCATCCGAGTTGCATGATTATAATATTGCAATTTTTAAGAATATTAATTAATTAAAAAATTATAAATTAAGTACATAATTTTATAAAAATAAATTTTGTAGGTTGAAATTACTTAATAAAAATTGCCCTCATTTTAAAAACGTTGTACCTATCTGGCTACTCACTGGGGGTTAGAAACGCAGGCATTTTCAAAAGAGTAATCTCCCGAGACAACAGTGTAGGTATATATACAGTGTTGGGCTTCCAGAATTTTCAGCCTGCGCGGAAATCTGGCTGAGTCAGCGAGTAGACTCAGTTGCTCAGTGACTCCTAACTTCATTCCTCCAAAGCAGAGTCATCGCTCCCCCGTTTTCTTTTTACATCATTGTTGACGTGAATGAATGAATAAATAGGAGTGCTTCACTGGCGTTTCAACTGTTAAGGTCATATCGTGCCGAAACTAAAGTAAAGAGAGAGCACAAGGAGATGGGGTAAGAAGGACTTTGAAGGAGTAACAGCTAAAGAAAAGTCGGGAGGGAGAAGAGTAAAGGCACTATGAACAGCAAAGGGAGGTAGAAATTACACCCGAGTAATATTAAATAGAGAGTAGAAGGCCAGTTTGACGGAGAAAAGAGAAAAATGCATCCTTCGGTATAGATGTGGAGTAGGGTGCTCCTAAAAAAAACATGATTTTGAATATTTGCTCCCCAGTTATTTTCTCATTGCTATCATGCTTCTGAATACTTTTGGGAATTTTTTGCTCGATCCTAACATATTAAGCCTTGCCACCAGCCTCATGTAAAATTGAGGTTTTGTGATTTTCGAATTATGCAATTAGGTCTGATTTGTAGGTATTATTACTTAAGATTAAGTTACATAAACCTCATAAAAATAAATTAGGGTTAATTAAAATTGATTTAAAAATACAAAGCATTGATATAGTATAAGTATATGTGGAAAAAAAAAAAAAAGACGAGTTTAAAATTTGGTATTTCTTCTTATTTCTAGAGAAATTAGATGAAGATTTGCCTTTACCGAGGTTTATGCCCCCTCACTCCTGCGTAATTGTTTATAACTGTAGCCATCAGGTTTATTTTTGTTTTAGCAGGAGTGGGCCTCTTCCTTTTGGTAGTTATAAACAGCCCGTTTTGATCTTATTTTGATTTTACAGAAGGTGGTTTAGTGTCCCTTTCTTGAAATCAGGAATTAGTTTCCTGTGGCGCTCTACAACCTGAAGCATGTACTGTCTTTGGGGCTCGTCCTTGGTAATGCTATTTGAGTAATCTTGAATGAGCTTCACAGCTCTTTCTGCAAGATCATTTACTGCTTTGACACTTCTAACATATTCAAATGCTTTTTTATACTCAGAATCTACGTTCCACTCACTTGGGTCCTTTGTCATCCATTCCATATCTATTCCCAGAGTTTGTAAAAGAAACATAGAGTTTACTCCAATCAGCGAAATTAATTTCGTCGAAGAGTTTAATTTAGGGAAAGTGGGAACTCCCATTTTAATACTGTTTACTTTTTCATCTTCATAATTTTTTTTAGCTATTTGGCGCTTTTCAGAGATCTCAATTTTATTTGAAAACAGTGAAAATGAAGCTAACTCTTCTGTCATATACCAAAAATGTCTGTCTTTCAAAGGTTTTTATAGCTGCTGAGGCCACATCTGAATCAATTTTACAATAAGAATTTAAATCGTGCCACAATTTTAGGTCATTTATTGTAGCATCAGCTGCATTGGTAGCTGATAACCAGGGTTGTATATAAAAAAGCGATGTGAATGTGCAAAAGCGTTCAAGATTTTTTATTTTTTTGGAATCGTACCCAAGTTGACCACTGAAAGCAAACATTTTAGCCGCATAGAAAATGTACGCCATCCACCTTGCATGGTGATATGCTCCTGGCTTTAACCAATGCACACCACGAGGCGGAGTCCCTCCCAAGAGAATAAGCATAAGTTCCGCACACTCTTTGTAATCTTTTCTTGGTAATGATTTTTTGTCAGAACTTTGGCTCAATGTTTCTTCAAGAAATTGTTTAACATCTTCACAACGAGATTTTGAAGATCAATCTTTAAATTCAAGAATTTTGAAATTTTCTTTGTTGATGGTATACCAAAACTTCTGAAAATTTTTAAAATCTAAATTATTTGGACTACTTGTATCGCCGAAAAGTTTTGATCAAACTGCTTGCAAGATTCTTTCCAGTATGTGGTGTCTACAAGCAAAAAAGAAAAGTTTTTTGGAATAATTCTTCTAATTTTACACAGGCTCCATTTTTCCAGCCGGAGTTGGACGCAGTAGTGTCAAAAAGAAGCCCATATATATTGGATTCGACTTTCCATTCAGCTACTAGAGAATGAGTAGCATTCGCTTGTGTATTACCAGTGCCATCGACGATTTTTGGAACGCCAAGGAGCTTTCCCTCTTCATATCCTGGGGCACCAGATATCAGCACTCCTAATCTTTCATCATCTTCATGCAAAATTTTTTCATCCCAATGAAGATTACAAAATTTTGGGCATACAAAATTACTTTTGATTTCTTCGCCTTTTTCTTGCCTCACTATTTTACTTGCTGTCCTCGTACTTGTTTTAGACAACGTGATATTCTCCAAATCAACTCCCCCCTCTGTTGTGATGGCAGCCATAAATGTAGTTCTTTGGCCAGAAGATAAATTTAAATGATCAGCCATTTCAGATATTTTTGTACTTTTGAATGGGTTTCGTGGAAGTTCTAGTGTAATAGTTTTCGAACGCTTTCTTTTTGATTTTTTATCAGAATTTGAAATCACATTTTCATCATTATCACTATCATCTAGTTCTAAATAATCTTCATCAACAATGTCTATCTTATCGTTAAGTTCGCTAGTTGAAGCCTCTTGTAGCTCTCTTCTTCGCATGTCTGTCTCCATTCTGTAAGTGAAATTCTCTTCCCTATTCCTTTAAGCTTGAACCTTTTTTGAATACTTTTTATCTTTGGATCCCAAAAGAACTTTTCTACCCTCTTTCATTGCATTTATGAAATCAATATCCTCTTTTTTCTGTTCTGTCGTCCTCAACCGATCAGTTTTTGAACTCTGCGTTCAGCATCTTTATGGGCAATAAAAAAATAGGAGTCAAGGTCTCTAACAAAATTTTCTTCCTTTACCTTGTTGAAATTGGAACTTTTCTTTTTTTGGAGTGTCCTATAATTCTCGTAAAGGTCTAAAATCTTTTTCTTGACTTTATCTTTACGTTGTGTTTCGATTCCTGATTTCATCCACTGCATTTCTGTATCTTCTAATACTTTTTCAGCAATTGTACAGTTAAAATTTCTAAATTTCTCTTTCTTCATTGGTCCATCTTTTAGGTACAAAAAATAGCATAAAATGTCCCCCTTCATTGGGATTCGAACATCAGAGAGTTTTGCGATAGGCTTTTCTATTAGCCATATTATATCATCTTTTCTTAAGGAAATATTTGAATTATCCTTTGAATTTTATTTGGATCATCTTCATTATTATTACCGTTTCCGTCCGCCATTGAAAAGTAATTAATTAATTATTGCTCTTCTTGACAAAAAAATAAGTATTACATTTTGTAATAATTATTTAAGTTTATATAAACTCAAGTAAAACTACGATTTATTTAATAGATACGCTTTTATGATAGGTAAATCTGAAAATAAAATTTAAAATAAAAAATGTAAGTATTAAGTATAATAAATTAATTCAATAAAGCATATTTTTCAGCTGCCTGGTGGCAAGGCTTAGTATGTTTCAATGTAGCTAATATTTTTTTCTGGCATTAATATATAAAAGAATGAGAAGAAGCCCGGGGAGCAAAGTTTTATGAACTTTTATCAACATCTTTTAATTTTCGGAGCACCCTAATGTGGAGTCACCCAACAATAGAGTAAGAGTAAAAGTGGAGCCTGAAGGGCAAAAAGGGAGGAACTGGGAGCGAGCGACGGCAAAGGCAGGACAAACCAAGAGCAAATGTGAAACGGAGAGAGAAATGCAGCAAGGGCAGGAGGGGGCAACATCTCCCGTCATAGGATGCCCATGCGTGAGACGAGTATGACCGATGCGTAGGCGTATCAGAGCGGTCTCTAACCGTCGATCACGCTGACAGGAGGAAGGCCACTGACGAATCGTGGGCGGCTTCAATGCTCTCAAGGAATTCCCTGACACGTCCTCCCACTGGCGCTGCCATCGCGAAAGAGTGCTTCCCGGAAAACCCTCGTAAAGTCCGACGCCGGGAGAAGCATGTTAGGGTCGAAAGGCAGGGAAAACACTTCGGTCGCCGCAGCATCCTCGAGTTCGTTGCCCAGAACACCAACGTAGGAAGGTGCCCAACAAAAGGCGACTACCTTACGGTGTGATGAAAGAAGGACTAGTCAGACCTGGCTCTGTCACACCAGTTGGTGGGGGAGAGATAAGAGGGAACAGGGTCTCAAGAGCGCTACGGGAATTAGAATAAAAAATAAAACATGTAAAAGGGAGCTGAGAAAGAAACCGAAGGGCCAAAAGAATAGCGGATAGTTCCGCTGTAAAGATGGCAGCTACTTGGGGGAAAGGGATAATGATTTCATTTCCGATGGGAAGACGGCCTCGCAGCTCACTCCAAGTTGCAAGTGAGAGCCATCAGTGAACACTGGGATAGTCAACATGGGAAGAGGAATGGGATAGAAATAGTTGTCGAAGGACGGACGGGTGGGACTGTGACTTCGGTACAGTAGAAAGGAGGGAGCAGATACGGAGGGTAGTTAGAGGGGGGAGAAGAGAGTACGCACCCCTCCAACCCCAGAGAAGACAAGGACGGGGGCCATTCGAAGACCAAACGGTCGGATCAAGTGGGGATGGCGGTCAAAGCATGCCAGAGTAGAAGGGCCGAAGAGGAATTGGAAGACCGGGATGGGAGAAAACTGCTGAACGCGAAAGACGTATTTCAGACCCTCCAAGGTACGGTGAGCATCCAACGGGAGATGGGCACTTTCTGCATAGAGGCTGATGATAGGAGAAAATCAGAATGCGCCAGTGCTGAGGCGCACACCCGAGGAGCGGATGGTCCAGCATGCGCAGAGCGGAGGCAGGAGCGGAGCAATAGGCCTGGCAGCTATAATCCAACTTACTTTGGACCAGGGAGTGGTAAAGTCGCCAAAGGGTATGACGGTCAGCACCCCAGTCAGTATGAAAGAGGAACATGAGAAGCGTACAACTCTGAAAGCACGAATCCTTCAGAGACTTCAGGTGGGGAATCCAGGAAAGGCGGGAATCTAGGAGGAGACCCAAAAATCTAGTTTCGGGGACAACGGGGACTGGTGATCCATAAAGAGAGAGAGAAGGAACGGCAGTACAGCGGCGGTGACGAAAAAAGTGCATCACCACCGTTTTCGAAGGAGAAAATCAAAACTCGTGATCTGTGGCCCATCTGGAGACTGACTCCAGCGCTCGCTGGAGGAGACGTTCAAGGAAGTTAGGTCAGGAACCGGAACAATATATGGCAAGGTCGTCGAAATAGAGGGTGGCCGTAGTCCCGGGGGGCAGCGTCGTCGATCGCCAAAGCGAAGCAGACGACGCTCAGGACGCTGCCCTGGGGGAACCCCTCCTCCTGCGAATGCGCAGAAGAGAGGGAGGTACCCACCTGAACACGAAAGGAATGGGAAGACAAAAAGTTGGAGATAAAAGAAGGGAGAAAACCTCGGAAACCCAAGAGATAAAGTTTCCGGCAGATCCACCAACACCAAGTGGTGTCATACACTTTCTCTAAATTAAAAAAGATTGCATGAAGGTGACGTCGCTCTGCAAATAACACAACTGAACTAAGATATCAGTGGTGCTACGGCCCCTGCGAAAACCGGTCTGTGTAGGACAGTGGTCCTCAAACCCCTTACCGGGGCACGCGAGGGAATCTTAGGGGGGCACGTGAAGGGGTCCTGAAAATATAACCCTTTTAATTTTATATACGATTAACAAACGGCCACAAGTCACACAGTCGTAAAAAAAGTAAAAATCCTCTATCTCTCTCGAAAATCCAGAAAATCCCGTGAAAGAATTTAAGGGGTACAGAAGAAGAAAAAGTTTGAGAACCGCTGGTGTAGGAAAAAGTAACATCAGTGCGACATCAGACGCCGAGAAACCATCTTCTCCAAAAGTTTCGAGAGGCAGCTAGTGAGGGCTATTGGACGGTAATTGAAGGGAGATGTCGGGTCCTTACCGGGTTTAGGGAACGGGAGCACCACTGCTCCCCTTCAACAGGAGGGAAAGGTGCCCTCTATCCAAATCCAATTGTAGAGGGTGAGGAGAAAGAAAAACCGAAGGACCGTGGCAAAGCATTTCGAAATGAATGCCGTCGGGGCCGGGAGCAGAGTTGCCGCAGGAAGCCAACGCCGATCTCAGCTCCGACATGGAAAAAAGGAGTTATAGGGGAAATTATTGAGAGTCTGAAAAAAGTGAGGGGAGCGAACAAGCAAAGCCTTACGTCAGAGGAAAGCAAAATTTACCGGAAATTTTCCGAATCTTGTTCCAAATTCGGGAGGAAGGGATACGGAGGTGAGAAAGGAGACGTAAGCTCGCCAAGAAAAGCGGCGGGCTTCATGGACCGTGCGACGGGTTTGAGCACGCGCACGTTTGAAAGCTATTGACTTTGCAAGGGATGGATTGCGCTGAAGATGGCGAAAGGCCGACTTCTTAACTCGAACTGCCAGAACACATGTCAGGGTCCATCATGGAACCGAAGGGGCAGAGGTGCGGGGAAATGATGATTTGGGAATGGATGGTCGGAGAGGAAAAGAAGGAGGCGGCGTGGCCATCTCCACAGTTGGCACAGCGGAGAGGATTCGAACAGGAGGAACCATGCGTCGGAGACGCCCAATTGACGCAAATACCAGGAGAACTTCGATACGTCTTACTGACGTGTCCAAACACCTCTGGCAAGTAAAACACCGGTGTGGCCTGGGAATATAACGGCGGACCGGAAATCGGAGATAACCAGCCCTAATTTTCTCGGATAACTGGGAACTGGCAAAGGTCAAAATCAATAAGGGGGATGGAACCCTTGCCTCCTGGACCATACGGGGGTACGGTAAACACTGGACACCTTCTGAGAAGAGAGTGGGTGAGAAGATCCGATTCCGAGTATTCCAAAAGACGGGGGAACATGGACTACACCCGTATAAATGTTGAAGGAAGAGTGGGGGAGGCAGTCCAGGGGGGCAGAAGCCAGGGTGGAGAGGGACGAAACTTTCTGGTAGTGGGCTTTGGAAGAGACTTCCACGACAAGAGAGCCATCGTTCTGGGGCCACATCTGTCGGGGATCGTCACAACGGGGAGTGAAATCGTCATAGACCTCAAAAACATCCCGCTGTGAGAGGAGAGGAGAAGCGGAAGATCGGAGGACCAAAAATCGAGGGTAGTCAGAGTCAGAGTCATCGGCCCCTGCGAGGGGGTCAAAAGACTTGCGGGAACAAGACGTACGAGAATTTTTAGATCGAGGAGAATGAGTGTGTTCCGCAGCCAAAGGGGCTCGACCCCCCTCAAGACGCGGTCTTCCAGTGGTAAAGGACTCGAGGGCCTGGTTGCCCACCACCCGAGTGCTAAGAGAAGTAACTGAATCCATAAGCAAAGAATGATAAAGAAAACGGACCGAGGGGACGCGAGAAACTGCCAACCGGTGAGAAAGGGAGGTCGGGCGCAAACCGCAAGGGGCGGGATACCTCGTCCCCAGGGGACACACCGTCGGTTTAAAAACGGGGCCTCGTGATGCGAAAGTTTGCCCCAACCCCGCAAGACCCCAGACCTCCAATCCCACCGGCCGGGACAACCAATCAGCCAACACAGTGACGCGGGCGTCACCTCCGGAGGACAGCTCTGGAGACACGTACGGGAGCAGAGGACCTCGGTGGCTCTTAGCTCGGTCTCCCTAGTAGCCTGTCCAGCATGGGTGACCCTTCCGGGGGCCAAGCCCCCGCCGACGTAGCCCACTGGGTCAGAACACGGGAGCCCACCCACCACGATAAGGTGGCCACCGGCGGGGAGCATTGTTGACGTGTATACGTATATTTATATATATCGGGTGATTACAAATGATCTTCCCGATTTTAAACATTTATGAAAACAAAAACCTAACAAAGCTATAGCGTAAAGCAAGATATACAAGTAAAGAAGGACTCAAAAAGTTTTATTTACAAGCTATTGAAGTGTAATACGAGTTCTGTTTGTGGCTCTGCAGACATCAAAGCGGTATTCTGTTTCCCTGCATACATTTTGTAGCATATCATACTGAACTTTTCTAACAGCCTCACATATCCTTCCTTCAAATGTTCCAAAGTTGTTGCCATTGGTGGAACAAAAACTTCATTTTTGGCATAGCCCCAGATGAAGAAATCAAGAAGGGGGTTAGATCGGGCGAACGAGCCGGCCAAAGAATGGCTCCCCCGCGCCCGATCCAATGATCAGATAATTGTTGATTCAAGAATGTTGAACCTTAGAAGGAGCCATTAAATCTGCTCATATTGAACTTCAATAGCTTGTAAATAAAACTTTTTGAGTTCTTTATTTGTATACCTTGCTTTTCGCTGTAGCTTTGTTAGTTTTTTCATAATGTTTAAAATCGGGAAGATCATTTGTAATCACCCGGTATATGATCTGCAGATCATACCGTAACGTACATACATAATTTGTTAGTCTGACCAAATACTGAATATTCCGAGCGTATTTAAGTAATTACGTAGCCTACGTCCTACTGAAAAAAAATAGTGTAAACAACTTACATATTTTAATAATAATTAGGCTGTTACAAACCACTTGGCTATGGATTTGTCTCCATTGTTTAGCGAGGCCTAGCCCTATTATATATCTACCAGTCCTGATAAAGCATTCATTTAATACATCCCATATTCGCTGTAATGAAAGTCTACTGTAGGGACCAGTTATCTACAAAATCTTGGCCTACATTTACTCATTTAAACGTTTTCCACATATTGCTCTCCATTTTATGTTACGCCAAATTTTAGGTCCTCTTCCACAATTAGATGACCAGATATTAAAAAAAAAAAACTTAATTTTTTGAGAACTTAAGAAAACTTGTACCATTTGTAGAAGTTCATACATTGTTACAAGTACCGTAGCACACGCCAGACATTTTGTATTTATTAACAAATAAATTACAACTTTAAATGCTTTGAATATGATCCCATTAGCTTTTAACCCTTAAACTGCTATGATCGCTAATTGACAATACACGATTCACTGCTATGATCATCAGTTGATGATACACAATTTACTGCTTTAATAGTCGCCCCAAAAAAAATGCTTCCTCACAAAGTTGCAAGTTTCATAAGCAGTGTGTGGAGGGAACTTCATCCTGCTGAAACCACTGTGAACCTGAGGCAATGCAGTTATTTCTTTAACGGAAAAACTAATTAGTTGTGGCAAGTAGAAATCTTGTAGCATCTGACGATATGAATTTTGTGTTACCATTACATTTCTGGAAGTTTTTATCAAAATTCATAAACCTTAATTTTTTGCGCGCACGATAATTATTATTAATCGCTAAATGCGCAGTTTAAGGGTTAATTTACAGTTGAGCCATTACGTCAACCTCCGACATCTATGATTGGTTGCAAAAACAGTCCTGTCCGCGTTGCATGATGATAATAGTGCAATTTTTAAGATTATTAAGACACTAAATTAAATGCTTAAATGCATAATTTTATAAAAAAATTATAAGTTGAAATTACATAAATTCCTGATTCGCCCTCATTTTAAAACGTATTTGGCATACGGTCTCTGTTTTGATATGTGCGGTGGTTTCTTCTGAAAAAAAGGCTGCGTCAAAAGAAATTTGTCCACGCACTACTTGGCATGGACGATATGGAAATGCGCGAAATGAAGAACCCACAAATATCTTTTGAAAATTTATAGAATCAGCGAGAGCTTTGACTGGTCTTTTCAGTATGGTTGCGGATGGCAAAATGCCCGTATGGGAAATTGTTCCATGGATGTCAGTATTTGTCGCCTTTTGACGTATGGCAGCATTTAACTGTAGGCTCCCGGACATCACCTAGTATCTGTTTAGAGAGTTCGTAGATTTGCGGCTGCCAGTAACCGTAACACCGAAATACAAAGGTGTAAAACTGTTGAAGGATACTGTATACTACTGTCAAAATCAAAAGCGTAAATATTAAAACAATTTATTAGGAAATACATTTAAATATGTTTTACAAGGTACAAAATTAGACATACATTAAAAAAAATAATCACGTACGAAACTGCTTCATTTATAAATAAACAAATTCTCCAATGAAACTTTTACACTCCCGCATTAAAAACTTGAATAAAGTTTCCCGCCAAATTAAATGATTGGCTTCAATTTTTAACAGTTTATTTGCACGTTTATTTCCAAAATACTTCTTGCCAAAGGATTTTGTTGAAGAGGGAAACAATTTCGTGTCTTGAATAAAAAACACACGTTATCTAAAATCTGAAAATCACGTAACCCAAGCATCTGTCTGAACAATTTCAGACGAAATTCACCCACGTCTGAATTTATAGTATTTTCTTATGATGGAAACATCATTCATATTAAAAAAAAAAAAAAAATATATATATATATATATATATAAAAATGGGATATAGGTATGTACAAGTATGGAAAGGGTCTGGACAAGTTTTTATAATGTATATATCCATATTTAGAATAAAATAAAACATACAAATAATTTGTTTAAAACAAGAGAAAAATATATATATACTGTATACAAAAGGTATAAAAGTTTCCAACTATATATGATTGCTAGAATAAGAAGGCAGAGGTTGGTCTAACCCACCGTGGGAATAAGCCCTCGCCTCTCCTTCCGGGTACTCTTTATCGTAGTTGACGTCTCCAATCCTCGGGTACACTTTCACAATCCCATCATCGAAACCTTCGTTATCCTGAATATATCTGTAGATACCTTCGGGTCTTCCTTTTTGGGCCGCTCCCTTCAGTTCTCTCAGACGCCGTTCGCTGGCTGGACAGAAATCTTGGGAGGTTTCGAAAAGCTTTCGCCAAGACTGAAAGCAACGAAGATTATCTTTCCAGCTACTCAAAAAAGGCTTCTTGCAATTCCAAAAATGCCTACTTATATATAGGCCTAATGTATTCGAAACATGGTTCTTCGACAAAAATACACAACTTCTTATTATACAGGGTGTTATCAAATTGTTTCATAAATTCGTATATATATTCAAGACGTCAAGTAAACAAAAATGTTCCTATGAATATAAATCTGCAATCGCTTCGTTTCCGAGATACATTGCTTTTTTGCCGAGGACGATCCAATTAAAATGAGTCATTAAAATTTATCAAAGTTTGTTTACAGCAGCGCTCAAAATGGTTTCCCTGCATCAGAGTATATGCTTCAACGCGTCATTGAAAATTTTGTCGCATGCGTTCGAAAACACCTACATGTTTGCGTATTGTTTCTGAACAATCTTGAACACGTTGCCACAATTCATCTAGGTTATTAACTTAGCTTGCATAAACAAGCTTTTTACAGAACCCCACAAGAAAGTCAATTGCATTTAGGTCCGGAGACCTGGGTGGCCAAGCGACGGCACGATGCAGCCCATGTGTGTACTCTGATGCAGGGAAACCATTTGAGGACTTTGTGTAAATAAACTTTGATAACTATAATGACTCATTTTAGTTGGATCGTCCTCAGCACAAAGTCAATGTATCTCGGAAACGAAGCGATTGCAGATTTATGGTCAAAATGAACAAAAAATTCCTTTGAAGTCTTGAATATATACACTAATTTATGAAAATTTGATAACACTAATATATTTATATACATACATACACACACATTATACATACATACTATATATATATATATATATATATATATTCTATTTTATATATATATATTTCCTTCGTGGTTTTATTCATCATAAATACTTTTCACGTGTCACTTTCGTGAAATAATTTTTCATATATATATATATATATATATATATATATATATGTATTCTGTGTGTATATATATATATATATATATATATATATATACAGGGTGTTTGAAAACTTTCTGTACAAATTGTAATGGGGGATAGGCACCACCAAGACAAACCCTTTTCGTCTATAAGTGTATGTCCGCTGACGTCACCATTCGGCGCGAGAGGGCGCCGCTGCAATTGGCTAAAAGGTGAAGTGGGCTAGACTCGCGCTTGCCGCGGGCATTCTTAAATCGGACGTAGTACGCGTAACATGTTTATTTAAAGAAGGTGCTGAAAGTTGCGACCTGTAGCATCAATGCATACCCGACAGCGTCGAAGCATTGACCGACGTACACGTCGAAAGATTCCCGGCATTTCGGGAACAGTTCCAGCGGCGACAACGATTCTTGCTACGAGGTCGTCTTCTGAGTAAATGGGAGTCTCGTACACGAGGTTCTTCGTGTGTCCCCACAGGAAGAAATCGAGGCATGTTAAATCGGGCGATTTCGGTGGCCAGGCTACGGGCCCACCCCGGCCTATCCATCGGTCCCTAAAAGTGGCGTTCAGATAATCCCGCACATCGTTGCTGGTGTGTGCTGGGGCCCCGTCGTGTTGAAACCACATTCGTCTACGAATAGCCACGGGAACATCTTCCAGCAGTTCCGGCAACGTTTCTTCAAGAAATATCCGATAATCCCGCCCGTCGAGTCGGGCAGGCAGCAGGTACGGCCCAATCAACTTGCCATGGACGATACCCGCCCAAACATTGACGGCGAACCGTTCTTGATGAGCATGCACCCGTGTAGCATGTGGATTTGCGTGCGCCCACACGTGAGAATTGTGCATGTTAAACACACCCTCACGTGTGAAACAGGCCTCATCTGAGAACAGCACATAAGCTGGAAAATTAGGCTGCACCGCTGTCTGCTGCAGAAACCAGCGTGCGAATTCCACACGAAGAGGGTAATCCCGAGGTTGTAATGCCTGGACACACTGACGATGAAACGGATGTAACTGCTGCTCGTGCAACACTCCAGACCAGGTCGTGGTTCACACCGAGGATACGTGCAACACCTCGCGTGCTTGCGGTTGGATTGTCCTCAAATCGCCGTAGGATTTTCTTCTTCCATGTCAGGAGTGCGCACGTTTCTCTCCCGACCAGTGTCATGCATGTTTGCATGGAATGTTCCAGTTTCTCGCAGTCGCCGATGCAAATGCGCAAACGTTTGGTGGTTTGGCACACGTCTGTTTGGGAAGCGCTGTCGGTACAACCTCTCAGCAGCTCTTCCGTTTCCATTGGCAGCCCCATACACCATATCCATGTCAGCCATCTCAGCAGTCGTGAAGCGCTCCATGTTACGCGTACTACGTCCGATTTAAGAATGCCCGCGGCAAGCGCGAGTCTAGCCCACTTCACCTTTTAGCCAATTGCAGCGGCGCCCTCTCGCGCCGAATGGTGACGTCAGCGGACACACACTTATAGACGAAAAGGGTTTGTCTTGGTGTTGCCTATCCCCCATTACAATTTGTACAGAAAGTTTTCAAACACCTTGTATATGTGAAATTCTATCTACAAATATGAATAAGGGCGAACGTTTTAAATTAATTAATATATACTCTATTCTCTAAATTTACTCGAGGTTACTTTCAGAAATGAAAAGTCTCCACATACCTCTCCGTTAACTCTGTTTTTGTAAATGACAACCAAAGCAAATATCGGAATTGTGACGACAGAGGAAACGCAAATGACCCATCCTAATCCTTGAATACGTTGAGGGAACACATAGTCACCAAACGCAACAGGTCCCCAGAAGTAGAGAGAAAAGCCGAAGATAACCTACCGAATTAAAAGTTAATTATTTAAATTTACTGAAATATAATTTTTTAATTATACCAGAGAAAGACAGACGTATTTCTAATAAACTCTAGGGCGAGTAACTCGATAAATACAAGTACACAGCAAGAATAAAAACAAAAATTAAAACTCGTAGGGACAACGTTTAAATTTCAATATACGTTTGCTCCTCAGAGTATAGACCTAATGAAACCTTGTACAGTGTTTAAGTTTAAAAGGCTATTGAAAAGAAATTAATTCTAGATTAGTTTCATAGAACATTTTTCTTGTAATTCTAAATCATTTTACTTGCATGCGCACAATGCCGGATATGCCCAATATACGCGGTCCATGACTATAGTTAAAAATACAGTATACAGGGTGTCCGAGAATTATCTGTACAATTTTTGGCTGTTATTAAAAGTCAACCATGAAGTGTATAAATTCCAGTGTGTCCGAACATTATCTGTACAATTTCATCTTTTAATAAAATTCTTGATAACACACGTAAAATTCTTAAACAAGATTATTTAGAATCTGTATTTTCAAAAGTTTCTTTTATTAAAGTAACGTTGTTACAAACATTCGATATGTGCACCATTAGTGATTCGCAAAACATCCAATCGATACTCCAAATGTTGCCATGTACGCTGCAGCATATCCACATCAATTCGCTCAATAGCAGCTGTGATTCTTGCTTTTAAATCATCAATGTCTGTCACCCGCGTACATTTCTAAAAAACTTGTCAAAACGTGGTATCAGAAAAACTTAATGAGATTCTCTGTAAAATGGGACAAAACTGGAATTTCTACACTTCATGGTTGACTTTTAATAACAGCCAAAAATTGTACAGATAATTCTCGGACACCCGGTATATACACACACACACACACACACATTAGTAATTTTTTATCATTTCATTCCAGCAAACCTGTTAATAGTTTAACATTTAGTTTGAAGTTATGGAAATTATATGAAGATTAACTTTTACTTAGATAATGAATTAACTTTTCAATGTTATGAATTTCGCATGGAACTCCACATTCCATGGATTCGGTGCTGTGTCCACGTACATGTAAGTAACATTGGGAATGAAAAGGAAGTGAAATTTAATGAATTAAAGTTACTTCCATCATTTTCACATATGTATTTAGAAAGACGATGCAAAACGTTCTTACCAGTAAAGATATAGGAGTAATGACGAGCCACGTTGCTGCCCAATAACCGTACAAAATTTTCGGGATGTGTATGCCCATTCCTTGATTTATGTTTCTTATAAAATTCTTAAACCCTAAAATAAGAAGGAAAATATTACCATTATTCGAAATAAATACTACAGTGAATTAAAGGAATATAATTAACTTCTTCCAATATCCAAATTTCTGTACCATAAATATATTGGACAGCGATGATTTCAGTTATTGCCAAGATGATGACGGATAAACCAGCTGAATATCCATTGAAGAGTTCGAACATGTAGATTCCTCCTTCCAAACACATCGTTATACCACACAAAAAGAGAATGAAGCACATCGCAACTACTACAAAGGGCTTTTTCGGGCGAAGGAATTGAAACTGATCGAAAATGGCGGTCGTTAGTGTTTCAACCATTGTGAACTGCAAAACGAATCAACATTACAACATTAACGAAAGATTTCACAGTTTATCGAACATTTGTCTCTTAATTAATTCGGATGTGTTTACAGTTTGGTTGGTTGCTATTACCTGCGAATCGAGACCCAATGTAATGAGCATAGTAAAGAAAAGTAGGGCCCACAAAGGGGGTATCGGCATCTTCGTTACTGCTTCAGGATAAGCAATGAAAGCCAATCCCGATCCAGAGCTGACAACGTCCTTTATTTCTTTGCCTAATTCAGTGGCCATGAATCCTAATATGCTGAAGATGACAAAACCAGCAAACACCGAAGTGCTACAGTTGCAAAGGGCGATAACAATTGCGTCTCTGAGAGAAGAAAGTGTTTAACATTAGAAGTACATGCATTTTTTCGTTTCAGTTTAACAGAAGAGAATAAAAGACGCGCCTTTTAGAGGTCTTTCCTTCGTATTATGTAATGAATATTTTTACCTCATACAATTGTTTCGGAATTTGTTGTACGACGCGAGCGTGATAAGACCTCCAAAGGAAGAACCGAGCGAATAGAAGATTTGGGTAGCCGCGTCATTCCATACTTCGACTTCACCAAGTTTAGTTATGTTTGGCTCCAGGAAATAAAATCTTATTCCTTTATAAGCACCCTCAAGCGTCACTCCTTTTGTAAATTACGGATCAGAAGGTAAGTCTAAATAGTATAATAATTATCTTAGAAAAGTTTTCAATAAAATCTAAATTATCTGCGTGAAAATTTGTTACCTCTAATGAAGAGTATGAGAAGTACAGCGTACGGGAACAGCGCAGTAAAGTAGACTACTTTTCCAGACGATTTGACTCCTTTAATCATGCAGAGACAAACAACAATCCACGCTAATGCCAAACAACCAACTAACTCCCATCTCAAAGCACCCATATCGTCCCAACTTGTCCCACTAACTCCAAGCATTCTATTTCTGTAAAAGATATTTATAATTATAGTATATGCTCGTATAACGTTTTATAAAATATGCTCAAATATATTTAAACATTGCATTATTTGGTTTAATTATAATACCCTCGTCATTAACAACGCACTCACATATATCATGAACGATCAACAATCGTCAATACAGTATTATTTGCTTACCTGAAATAATCCTCGCTAGCTGATATTCTGTTAGCTAGTTCGTCTAACTTGTGGAGTTCCGTGGTGGAGTTTATTTGTTCTTTACAATGCGTTGAATTATACTTAGTGGAGTTAAATATATCGCAAACTAAATCCATATCCATGCAAGTTTTGTTGTAATACACTGTACTGTTGTCATTCTGAGTACATTCAAGCCCTCTTTCATTTGTGAAGCAGCCTGAAAATTACCATTTAAATTCTAAACAAAATCATTGACGAAAAATTAACTGTAGGAAGTGCATTTTTTTTATACATTCCTCAAGATGAAGATTTCACATTTAAGGGGTCGTACGCCAGTGTCTAATTCTCTCTTGCTAAACTGCGTATAATCTTAAAATTATGCATGACTGAGCTCAACAGGATAGATTTACGGCGGGGACCAAGGATTTTGAATTTATTTTGGGTTAAATTTAATGTAACCCCAAAAAGAATCTTGTACAGAGAATGAATCTCAGTGTAATTTATTTTAAACTAAGTTCTGAAACCAGTGAAATGGTTTCTCCATACCTTAATTACGCAAGATTATAGATTCCACGCTTCAGAAACAATTATATTTTGTATGAATCACGAAGAACTCGTTTCATTGATTTAGTAAACTCCGTAGAGTAAACGCCTTACCCATTGAGTTGAAGGAATTATTACAGTGACTCCATGGAAGGATGCCCGAAAAGGAAGGAAAAATGCCCTCAAAGGAAGCGAATGTGTAGAAAAACGTCCAAGCAAGAATCATATTATAATATATAGCTACCAACGTTGATATTATTAACATTCCCCAACCGAGACCTGCAATTTAGAAATTAAAAAAATTGTACAATATATAAAATTATTATAGTTTAGTTTCTATTATGATTCCATAATAACTTCAAGGACAACGCAACTACAATGCGTAAATCAGTTCCCATTTCTGTTTAAAGTTAAAAAAATTTTATTCCTACCTGATACGATTGGGGCTAATTTTGGGAAGACAATATTTGGTCCCAAACTAACATATTGACCGAGGGCCAGTTCCATGAAGAAAAGGGGCAGTCCAGCGCAAAACAACATGACGACGTAAGGTATTAAAAACACGGCTGGAATTAAACAAAATATAGGTTAAGAAAATATAAAAGTTTATTAAACTCGTGTGAAAAAGTAACAATTTCAGGAATTTTTAGGAAATTTAAACATTTACTACTTCTACCCAGAGTTATGTATAACAAACTTCATAAATTAACCTTAATCATAGTAAATACTAAATAGTTACTTCTAGGTTTTGTGCTTTATAAGTTCATTATTAAATATAAAGTTACTGTACGTAGGTTCAGCTTTTAATATGAACATTTTCCTCCATTCACTCATAGGGAATGTGATTAATGATAAACAAGATTTACAGAAATCTTTGCCATAATTAGGAAAAAAAACACTTATTAAAACTATACAATAACGGTAAGTTATTATAGTCACTTATACATTAAATGCGCAAGAGAGACTCACCACCTCCATTTTTGTAGCAGAGGTAAGGAAACCTCCACACATTACCGAAACCGACCGCGTATCCGAGGCAAGAGAGGAAGAACTCGCACTGATTGTCCCACGTCTCCCTTTCTTCGCCCTCTTCAGGATTCAATTCTACGTTATCCGCTATCACTTTGGAATCTGACCTCTTCGCCTCCACATGTTCAGGTGCACCTTCTCCCGCGCCCATTTTAGTAGAGTTTTACACCAATTTAGAGCTAGAGGAGGATCGAAATTAGTATTGAATTTGCGTCAGATATACGCTACAAATATACAAAGGAAAAATAAATAGTAAAATTATTAATGTCGCGGAATATTTTTAAATAAATTTTTTAACATTATTATTATTTCAAGACAAACTATGGAATTAATGTCAAGAGTAAACTAACGCAAACTGAAGTCTTAAATACTAAGATGATTTGCAAATAGACGCGAGTCAAAGCAGCGATAAAGCAAACTAATGCCCCTAAATTAAAGGGAGAGATATTCAAGACAGGCAGAGGACCACACCATTTTCACAATACTATAAACGAGTAATACGATAACATTCTGAACAGTACATACGAATTCTTCATTTAAGACTGTCAATCTATCTACGCGTCCACACAAGTAAATAATGATGAACTTTGGATATTTACAGTGCAAACGTCCTTAATTTGAATACTAAAACTCCGCTAACCTCTCGAATTGAAAGTAATAAATATTCGCATGTTTAAGTTTAAAGTAAACATTTCTTTGAATGTATCTATCTTCACACCTTGTTGACGTATCATTCAAGTCAGTAACTTTCCTTATAGTGCTGAACTAAAGCTATTGTTTATAATCATTAAAACAGATGTATAATTCATGACTACAAGTTTTACTCAAAATTTTCATTTTTATAACGCGCAACAATATAAACGTAAATTTCATGGCTGCCATATTTCTATGACAAAAATAGTTTTATAGAAAAAAAACTGTATAGTAACGCATCACGCAAATTTTAAAACATTTCCTTAAGAATAATGAAATACATACTCAATCTCTTGAAGGAAACAAAATATAAACTTGTTCTATAATAAACATTTCCATTTTCGTCCCCATTTCTTTAAACCGAAACCACTTTGACGTCAAAAGGAAGGAAATTGCTTAACGAAATGACGGTTTCATAAGAAATTGCAGTAAGCCAGTAACCACGTTCAAACAAAAATATTTAAAATTCGATTCCTGTCGGATATGCAATGTACATTAAAAAAAGTGTGTTCGTGTGCGCGTGTGGTGTAATATCAAACGAATATTAGAACACGATAAGCAAAGTCAAGGAAATGTAGAAAACTTGACACGGAGCATTCACTTCCCGAGTTACTTCCACTCCAAGAACTTGTACAATAAAGGAAAATAGCATCATTACGACATCATACAAAGGACATTCCGACGGTAGTTGCGATCCCACCGGAAATAATAATATAAATTGCACTACAATTCGACGTTTTTATAAGTACTTCTGTATCGTTTAAATATCGCAAAAGGAACTCAAAATGTGTCATTACAATGGGTGTGTGTGTGTTGTGTGTGTGTGTGTGTGTGTGTGTGCATATATATATATATATACATACATATATATTTATTATATATATACACACAGTATATACACATGTACAATGTACATACATACAATATATATATGAAAATTATTTCACGAAAGTGACACGTGAAAAATATTTATGATGAATAAAACCACGAAGGGAAAAGAAACACAAAGTGGTGCTCAAGCGCTTTCGTCTAATGCCATCCTCAGGAACACATCCTGAGGATGTCATTAGACGAAAGCGCTTGAGCACCACTTTGTGTTTCTTTTCCCTTCGTGTTTTTATTCATCATATATATATATATATTACACACACACATACTAGTGATGTAGGTCACATCCGCATAACATCCGCACATTTTCTCGCATCCGCACTTCGGATGTCGTGCGGATGTGGACCGTTGAGATAAAATGTCATTAATAAGCGGAAATTATCAAATGCTACCATATTAATAGAACTAGTTCATTGTGCGCAAAAGTGATGCAAGCGACAAGACGAGAGGCTGTTCTTGTATGAAGTTACTCTCTTGCAACCTACTTAGATCCACGTTACAAAGCTATTTTCACCTAGTACATTAGAACGAGTTAAATCATCACTTGGCAAAGCAGTTGAAGAGCTTCAATCTCTTGAATCTGTCGCTTCGCCACCCACCAAAAGAATAAAAGTTTCAGTGACAGAACCAACACCTTCAACAAGCAAATCTATCACAGAATATCTCTCAGTTTCTTGAGTCAAGCAGCAATGACGAGACCTACGCGATGTCAAAAGATGTAGTAAAAATGATCGAGCGCTATCACCAAGAAAAACGCCTGGCTGCATGTGACAATCCTATTAGTTGGTGGAAAAATACGCAGAATATCTATCCATACTTGAGTAAACTTGCAAGGAAACATTTAGCCTGTCCTCCAACAAACGTACCAAGCGAGAGATTAATTAGCAGTGCTGGATTAATATATGATGAAAAGAGAGAAAGACTGGCAGCAGAAAAGGCAGAAAAATTAATGTTCCTTAAGCATAACCTTCCTATAATTAAATTTGAACATTAAACGATGAACATCTTAGTTTACTTTATTTTAATTACTCATTTATAAATATGCCTAATAAAACTTTAAACTTAATATAAATAGTTATCAAGCTAATTAAAGATCTCTTTCTATAAGGGTGGAGGTTGGGGAAAGAGGTCGGTGGGGTGCATTTGAGTTGGGTTCACGTCCCGCATCCTGGTAACACAATTATGGTTTCTAATTGTACGTTAAGGATACTGTGTACGTGCCACCGTTGCCCACATCTTTGGATGAGCTCCGAACTCGCATTGTTACTGCCGTAGAGTCAGTGACAACGGACATGCTGGAGCGAGTATGGGAGGAATTCGACTATCGTGTCGACGTTGCTCGTGTAACTAGGGGAAGTCACATTGATCAGTGGCGTCCACGTTTGGAGGCCTACGTTCAGCAGGAAGGGGGGGAGACATCGAGCAACTTCTCAATTAAGACGAACATGCTAAGGTAAGCATCTATGAAGTTTGGGAGTTCGTCCTCTTACTTTTTTTAATATGACAGTTTACCTCTAAGGGGTCACTTTTTTACCCACCCTGTATGTGTGTGTGTGTGTAATTATATTTTTTAGCGTCTTGAACATGTAATCAGAGAAAATTGCTTACTACCTACAAAAGAAATTATTCAGTCCAACCCAACATGAATTCAGGGCTGGAAGATCATGTCTATTACAGGTATTAAACGACCAAGAGAAAACCGGAAATGTTTTGTTCAAGTCAAAATATACATCATATTATTACATGCTGATTTTGGTAAAGCCTTCGATAAATGTGATCATGGGATTATAACACAAACCTAAGAAAAAAGGAATTACTATAAAGCTAGAACGATGGAGCTTTAATTTTCTGAAAGAAAAATGCGAAGAGTATCAGTAAATAAAGTTAAATCCGAAATCTCAGGTCGTCAGCTCTGCCCTACGAGGTACAGTATTAGCTCCCTCGCTGTTTATAATAATGATTGGGGGCCAGATGCAGGCGAGAGAGATGTCTTATTTTGTTTCGCTGACGACAAATTATTATATAAGGAAATATCAAACGAAGGTGACAGAAGATTACAAAATTATATCTCTACATTATTCACAAGTTTAACGAAGAAAAAGCCCAACTCCTGAGACATGTTAAACAAGGAACTATAGAATAAAGGATACAAAACACTTTCAGGTCAATTCTGAACAATAGTTCGCGAACAACAAGAATAGAGTAAACAAAAATACACACACACCACACACACACACACACACACACACACACACACACACTTCCTTATTATTAACTGACGCGTAAACTGTGAAAAGAATTTACTGATAATGAAAACTAGAACGCAAAAAGTACACGAACCCTTCTATTGACAAACTTTAATTGCACCCAATGATTCTACAGGGTGATTCAAAAGTCAGGTTACATAGGGCTTTTCTGTTTCTTTGCAGGTAAATGAGTTATGAGATGTTATCGAAGGAGGAGCGCATTGATGTGATATTCTTAGCTGGCTGCACAAGTGCATTGCCGTTAACGGTGGCTATATCGAACATGTGACGTGACTATTAAGGTAGGTTGATTTTTCGCATTTTTTTAGATATCGACTTTGGACTAGTCGAGATAGTCAGGGCTTAATATGATAACTGAAAAAATTTCAGATCCCTAGCTTTAACTGTTTTTTGAGGAAACGGTTTCAAAAATCGTCAAAAAATCGTACAGAAAAATACCGCATTTTCGCAATTTTCGGCCGAAAAAACATGCTATTTTCATAAAAAAATCCTGAAAAGTTAATTTTATTGAAAAAAAGTAAAAAAAAAACATGTACAGAGTCAAATACACACATTTAGATCCCAAGATCATCATAATTTTCCCTGTAAGAGCCCTTAGAAGCAAAGGAAGGTCTCATCTGGCGGCTTAGGGCTTTGGCCAGAATGTGTTTGTGCCTTGATTCGAGTCCATAAACAGTATGGGAAGCTTCAGATGTCAGCTTCACGGCCCTTTCAACACTGAGAATGTGAAGGCAGATCAGGCAGCTCCAGCTTGGTGCCATTCAGCAATGCTTCTTGAAGCTCCTGGTCAGAGAAGTCTTCTGTGAGAGCAGGTTCACAGATGCCACTTTGAGAAAGGTTGATTAGTTCTGACCAGTGGGTAGCTTCAATGTTGATAGCTGTGGTCTTCTTCAGCCTCTTCTTGGCTGGCTTCCAACTTCTGAAAGAATAATAATTAATTTATTTATTTTTTATTCCAGTTTAAGATTTAATCCCTATTAGTCTTAGAATTGCTGATAAAAAAAAAAGTTCTATAAATCCCCATAATTGAATTTTTTTTCAGAAAGAAGGTAAGATTATTTCCATTATAAGGGGGGAAGGGGGATAAGAAAATGTGAAAAAAATTTGATTATGGGGATTTATAGAACTCGGTCCCTTTTTTTATTAAATAAATCCCCATACTCAAATTTTTTTTTTCACAGTTTTTTTAAATTAAATGCTTACCTGAAGGACAGAATTTTCTTGAGAGCAGCTTCTCTCACTTCGAAGTCATCAGACTTCATCATGGAGTACAGCACATTCTCGGGCAGCAAGGCAAAAGCATTGTACTTCAAGTTCTTGAAAGCAACACCCTGGATTTCTTCAGACTGCTGCTTGATCCTCTGCATCATGTTGAAGATGTACAGCTGCTGATTGTGGAACTTGCTGCCCTTCTGATCTCAAGCCAACTGACTGCATACACTTCCACAATGAACTTGATGGCCTGGTAAAGCTGTGTTTGACAATTTTCTTTCTTGCACTTCACAGCATTGTCATCACAGGGACGAGCAAGTACCTTACAGGTGCAAGCAGAAATGTCAAAGTTTATCCAGCTTTTCCTCCAGATTCTGCTCCTGGACTGTAGAAAGAGATTTGCTGTTTATCTCTCTTGCTTTCTTGAAGCACACTTTATCCACCAATTTCACTACATAATATTCTTCATACAGGGGCAGCCGCGGGTTCACTGCCTGCCAGAATCTCAATCACATCCTTTGCTATCATTTTAGCAATATCATAGTCTTTCAAGTCCGGGTGGCTGTTTTGGAGGAAATAACTGTACAGTACTGAATAACTTGGCGGAGGGTAGGAGGCTCTGCTTTATCCAAAGGGGAAGGCTGGCCACTGAATTTTTTGGCACTATCACTTCGAGTTAACACTGCAGACTTCCGTTTTTTTTTACCCATTTTTATGAAATATCTGAAAATAAACAATTAAATGAACGCATCATAAAATAACTTAATTTAATACACATTTTATAGGTAAATATCATAAAAAAATAAAATAATACACTAATAAACATCTATAATGCATTTACAATAAGTTTCAAGCATCGTTTTGTTAAAAAAGCCGAATTTTAATTGATTATTTTGATGAAATAAGGTCTGATATTTTGTTTGTTTACATTGCGCGAATGCCGCGCGCTCGATTTTACGCGTAAAATTCAACAATTTTACAACTTAAAAATAATTAACAATCCTCAAAAAATACAATCATTTTCACAAATATGAGTTGGTGCAACGTTTTTTATACATTAATACCTTTCTATCTAGACTAGTCCAAGATCACAGTTCCAAAATCAACCTAGCCTAGTGACTATTCCCCTGTATCATTACATAATACAGTACAGGGTCTACATAAAGTAGGATCTATTTTTGTGAAGCACTTGGAAATTATATGGAATTCAATAATAAAATGATAAAGTGGTAACATTTATTAAATAATTAAGAGTAGGATTCGACATGACGCCCATCAGTATCCCTGCACATCTCAAATCGTTCCGCAGCATTTCTAAACACATTATGGAGCATTTGCGAGGTTATGTTATCTGCAGCAGTTCGTATACTAAGTTTTCAAGACTCGTAATCTTCGTCTGATAGACGTGCGATTTGATAAAGCCCCATGCAAAGAAATCTAAAGGGGTTAAATCTGGTGATCTCGCTGGCCAAGGTCTGTTGCTTCCGCGTCCGATCCAGCGATTTGGAAAACGTCCATTTAGATAATCCTGAACAATTTTGGCATAGTGACAAGGAGCACCATCATGTTGATAGACGACGGTACTAACAATCCTATCCCCAATCAGCTGAGGTTCAAGGAATTGCTGCAACATGTCCAGATAAATAAGCCCCGTAACTAACTTCAGCAAAGAAAAAATGACCATAAACCTTAGATTTTGTTAAACCCATCCAGACTAACTTTAGGCGTCTCTCTTCCAATTTTATCTGCCCAAATTCGACAGTTATGGCGATTTACTTTTCCACACGTATGGAAAGTGGCTTCGTCACTAAAGAGAATGTTGTCCATTAAATTATCACTCCAGATTTGTTCTACGAGATCAGCACACACAGCACTTCGTCGATGGAAATCTTCCTCATGTAAAACCTGCAAATGATAGCTTTTCTTCTGCAAATTAACTTTCAGAATTTTGTGCACAGATGACGTCGGGAGGCCGAGTCTGTGTGATGCAGCACGAACGGACGTACGTGGCTCCTCAGTGATAATTCCGCGTACTGCATTCACGGTAAGATCTGACATACACGGTCGTCCTGATCTTGCTTCATCATTTACAGATCCCGTTCGTTTAAATTTGTTCACCAATTTTCGTATTGTCTTGTCTATTTGCCCCGGCTTATGAAATCTCCTTCTAAACTTCTCTCTGATGTCATTGTATTTCTTTCCCTCGATTCGCCAAATTACTATTGCCACACGCTCTTCTGTATTCATTCTAAGGGCTTCTGAAAAGAAAAATAGAAAAAAATAATTATTTTACAAAAATAGATCCTGACTATGTACACCCTGTATTTCCCTATGTAACCTGACTTTTGAATCACCCTGTATATATGCCACACACTGATAGTTTTGAATATAAATTCTAAACCAAAGGAAAGAAATATGCAAACGTGTTTCTATGCAAATATAAAGAATTTACCATCCTCTGAAAATTAATGGCATCTCGTCATAATGCAACTAAATCTATTCGTGTCTTCGGCAGACCCCCAACTTTTGCGCCCTCCCCTCCAACCTTCAAGAAATTATAAAACTTGAATGTTAACTTGAAGCACATAATTTATTAAGAATGTAAGTATATATTTTGTCGACTGATAGTATTTTAATATATAATTTTCAAGGAAATTTCACTTCAGATTCGCCTAAACTGCGCCCCCTAAGCGGTTGCACCCTCAGTAGCTACCCATGCTTCCCACCTCTAGTTACGGCTCTGAGTTATATCATTGTTTACCCTTTGCCTTAAAACATGCAAAGAAAAAGTAGTGCATGTCTGCACTTTCTAGAAATCAGATGAACGTGATCACATTTCCACTTCTGTTTCGCCGTGTCTTCATTCAACTAATCATGTGACTCGTCCCAACCAATTAGGATCATTTAGTCCTCTCGTCAAGCTTCCCCACAACCACACCTGAACTCGAGAGCCTGCTTTCAGAGGCCTGGAAAAGGAGTTTACACGTGACTTTTTTCAACACCTGGTTTCATGCATAATGTAAACAGGCATAGCACTTCGTAGAGTCTGAAGAGCAGAAATGTAACTTCATTTACGTTTTGGCTGTAAACTTTTGATTGTTACAGCGGCATAAGAGGATGCATCTAAATATTTCTACAAAGATTCCAAACGGTTTTTAGCTGAAGCATGTTGTACCATTGAACCTATAAAGTTCTTCGTCTATGAAGAACTTCAACCCTGATAAAGTAACTAACTCTATAATCTAACGTAACTTAACTTGATTTAACCCAAGAACACTTGTTCGTAAAACGCCACGTCGATAAAAAAATCTTTATCCGCTAATACTGACTTTCCTTTAATTTTGAACATTACCTTCTGCCCTGTTGAAATTTCTTCTCCAGCCAAAAACGGAATAAAAATCCAAAATAAATTACAAAGTTTATAATACTGAAAACTGAACGGGATGCAACTGAGAATCTTAAATACGACAATTTTATTCAGTGAACTTAATAATATTGAGTGAGAAGGTCCAGAAAATGGGACAGCGCTCAAGACAACTAATGCTGCCAATTGCGATAACTCCTCTTATTATTATTATTATTATTATTATTATTATTATTATTATTTACCAGCACCATTGGCAGTCCAAAAACTCCCCCCCACTTCACTGTCTTCACACTACTTAAGGAAATTGGAATATGCACACGAATATAAAATTAGAGAATATTCCCAAATGTGCATTACAAGAACAAAATTGAATTTCATAATGTGGACGTTCGACCTTACGCAAGTATATCGAGTTCACATTTCAAGCTACATTTCAGTTTTCAATGAAAATGACTAGCCTAACCTAACCTAACCCAACCTAGCGTAACCTAACCTAACAAACTAACCTGACCTAATTTAAAAACTTTTTAGTACCGACATTATGCATGTCAAAATTGTGCAGATCGACTTTGTTCCGCTATCCCCTTGAAATCACTACTTTTTTTAGGGTAAATTTTCTTTGAGACATAGCTGTTTAAATAGAAATCACAGACTTCATCCGGAGTCATTGGTTGGAATCGGGTAACATTCGAAAATCCCCATTTTCCCTCCGAGAGAAAGGCGGCGCGAGTTCGTAAAGTCTCACGAGTTCGAGCAATCGCATAAGAGGTGGTCGGCTCAATCTCCAACCACGGCATGATGGGGATCGAACTCTGTAATCATTTTTAGTAAATTTATTGCTCGAAAATAAATCGCAGGCAATTTGCAGCTAGGATCATATCATATTTCATTAATTACCAAGTTCTCCCGCGTTTCATGTAAATAATTAATTAATGGCAAAATATTTTGAGGGAAAAAGTAACAATAGTTTAATAGCCCAACAATTACTAATCACCCTCTGGCGAACAAAGAATAATAGAAATGATCCAGTCGTACTTTTCGTGACGTTCGAATATTTTTCCCTCCAACCCCCTCATGCCGTCGTAGTTTTCAAGCAGGACCTTATAATTTAAGTGTCCTTCAATGGTTGTTCGAATGACACATTTTATCACTTTCAGGAAAGATTTGAATAGTTAAAAGTTATCCGTATAAATTATGAAGCACCTTTACAAACTTAATAGTTTTGGTTTACTAAAAATTACGAGTACACTGTATACAATAGGTTATTTAAGAATCTATACAACTGAATAGCTTTTATATACAAAAAAAAACTGACAAAGGGGCTTTACAATTATTTATACAAAGACAATAATTGCAAGGAGGGACAACACTAAAAAATTTGGAAGTTTCATCCTGAATGCAAAACGCATTCAAGTACACTCATCTGAATTTCTCTTCGTTGCGAGTGAACATTTAACAAATCTATATTCAGAAGACCAGGTAAAAAACTTTCATTTTACAAAATTACATATGTTACTCAAGAAAATTAGCTTTAGTAAAATGTATTTACAATCAGCTTCAAAAATACATTTTTGTTTCAGTAGTGGACTAAAAGTGTAAGGCCATTTTTTACGTAACCACCTTAAACGAGTCTCGCAGTTAACTCTCAGAGTTAATATCCAAATTAAACTTACTTATATACAAATATCCGTAGACATACGCGCAAACTTATTTCCATTACGTTCGTTTTTAATATTCTGTTAAGAGGAGAGTTAAATTTTATTAACTAAACTAAAAAACAATATTTACTCTTCGGCTGAGACAAAAGGACGAAAAAAAACGAAAACAAACTGTGTGAATTCTTAACTTCGGTGAATTTTATACTCCGCACGAGAAAAATTTGTCTACCTCGTTAAAAGGATTAATAATCAAAATAAAGGATCACTTGAAGATCAGGGCCCCCAGCCTTCTTTAGTTAGCTTTATAAGGCTAACTAACGAAAATATCACGACCTAACCTAACCAATCGTCAAGGACGTACAGTTGACCTAACGACTGGTTAGGTTAGGTCGTGATATTTTTGTTAGTCAGCCTTATAAGGCTAACTAGAGAAGGCTGGGGGCCCTGATCTTCAGGTGATCCAAAATAAGAATCGAAGCCGAAATAATTACCAATTTAAACAAATACGCAATACATCATGAACGTTTTTCCTGCAACATTTTCAATTTTAATTTCGCTTCAGTTTCTTGGAAACATCCTTGAACTTTTTATCCTTTATACACAACCATTTTTAAAAGGTCACGGAGAACAAAGATTTCATATTTTATATATATATATATATATATTTATTCAACCGCATGACAGATCGTAGTGTATATAACGGAGAATGGCCGAGAATTTAATACAGTAATTCTGTCCGTAGTTCTGCGATGTATTTTCGAAGACTGAAAAGAAATTAGAAGTGAAAAATTGCTCGTATTTCGGATTTACATTTATACTCGAGATTATTTTGTCCTACAAAGATATTCGAAACAAATTCAACGCCAATGAACAGATCGAATTAAAAGGAGTTCGTAGTAGTAGTAGTAACAAAAAAAAACTAAAAACTTAGTGAATCTTTGTTCCGAACCGAAGTCATTGACTTTATAATTTCTCTCTCGGTCATCCGCATTTATACCATTTTCACAGTTATAATAAAAACAAGATACATCACACAAATCTTTAGTAGTAATATTCAAAATTTCCACCCAAACTAAATTCATGTAGTAAATACGAAGATCTATGATGCAACCGCTACAATTATAATCCTGGGCACTCACAACACACGCTGACCATTATTTATTTCCATATTGAAATCATTTATATTAAAAAAGTTAAAGAACTTTCACATACAAAGATACATTTCAACTTTCATTTGTTTTTTCTCCACACTGTAGGCCTAAATAATTACCAGTTTTCGCTATTTATGAACTTTCCTCACTAATGCTGAGGTATAATGAATGCGAATTAAATGTACAATTTTAATGAGCAAATATCTTTATTTAATCTGAAAAAAAAAAAAAATTACTAACATATAAATTTTTAAGTAAAGACACGAACTAAACCCAAGATGTGACAAGATCATATATAATTTTTGAGAGTTTAAAGTATTGCTTTTAAAGTCATTAAACTAGTTTTAAACTATATCGGATTAAAGATTCTTACAACTGCTTAAATACCTTGCGTATTTGGCTTTCGAAAGCAAAAATCAGGACGACTCTAAGTCTATGACGTTACCACCAAACCTAACAAAGGTTACTTTCAGACTAAGTATAGATCGTAACTGCACGGAACTGAATGTGGAAACACTTCGGCGGATAAATACTTTCTGCCAAACAGAAAAACCAACTTGTCGTACAAAATTTCCAGAATTTTTTCGGCTCTCTTTTAATATCAGAATGAATTTCAGTATATTGAATCGACAGATGTTTGTATTTAGAGTAGTTACGGTGAAAGATTGGCAAGGATAACGATAAAGAATAACGAGACTGAATTGAAGTTTTCAATTACATCCAGGACTCAAACTGGAATCCATGCTCAAAGGTAACGAACGAGTCATAGGAAATTCCTCAATACTCTGTTCTTGAACCATCCGAAGTAGTTACTAAAATTTTAGTAAAATTTCGCTAAATTTCTTAAAAAATGAATAACTACTTCATTATTTTAGGAAATTATTAATTGTACGAGTATAGGATTAAAATTGTTTACTAATAAAAACTTTTTGTACGCAAACAATCCGTTGGACCAAAAGTAAAAAATAGTAAATTATTTACAATCTAATTCTTCTTAAACCTGAATATTTTTTCATTTTTCTTATACAAAATAAATATTTATTTAAATGTTTGTTTTGTTGTGGACACACGAATCTCCGGACGACGATTTATGGAAGTAAACAACAACAAGGACGAAAACAAAATTCGGTGCTGGTTAAGTGTGCGGTCTACCTACGATTCGGCGGTCTAACTTTTAATTATAGCTTCTTATCTTGTTTACTAATTGTTTGTTTACATCCCATTGTCAATCGCCCTTGACGATTGGTTAGGTTTAGTCATGATATTTTCGTTAGTTTTAACGAAAATATCATGATTAAACCTAACCAATCGTAGGTAGACCGCACACTTAACCAGCACCCAAAATTCTAACGGATTTTACCTTGACCTGGTAAATAGTTAAGTTTCCTGACAATTTATATATACTCGTATCTTACAGTTAGACTGTGAAACGAGTGATTTCATGAAATCCCTGAAATTTTCAGTAATTTTGCGTAATTTTATATCATAGTATAAATGGTTTGGGTGCTTTCCCGTTAACTGAAATACCCAACCGCCCGCCACCAAACTGTTTGTTATGTATTTTTGCTCTCGTCATTTTCGTTTAAACTAACGAAAATATCACAACTTAACCTAACCAATCATTGAGGGCGTACAGTTGACCTAACCGGGCATTCAATTGACCTAACCGGGCATTGAATTAACCTAACAGGTTAATATAACGGAAAAAGCCCGGTTAGGTCAACTGTACGCCTTTGATAATTGGTTAGGTTAAGTTGTGATATTTTCGTTAGTTTAAACGAAAATGACGAGAGCAAAAATACATCATAAACAGTTTGGTAGTCCCGATAATACGTAAGTACCGAATTTATTAATCATTTAAATGAAATTGTTATAATGTTATAATGTTATAATGTTTCAGACCAACAAAGACCCTAGGATCCACTCATGGCTGGTCTACCTAACTGTGTTCGTAATTGTGTATGTCCTCCGTGGTGGCGGAGGGGATCTACAATTTTACGTGGGTTCCGAACCACAAGAACATAAGAAATTTATGTAACAACTTCCTGTACACTGTGTACATTGGCAACAACCAATATAGCAAAACTAATTAATTATCGATTTAAAACTAAAGATAGAATCTCTGGATCCAGAGGATCACGTCATAATAGACTACTGTCCACAAATATGTTACACTCTATATCTATTTATAACCGACATGCAAATATATCAGATCCAGAGAATCCAGTCAATTTCATTACGGTATCCATCAGTACTAGTACCTTGTCACGAAAAATAAGTCACGGTCCATATCGATTGTGGACCAAGTCAAAATTTACAACTATATACATTACAATATATACACTTACGAGGAAAAGTGTAGGTGTGGCTGTAAAGACTGTACAGTAATGTAGAAATGTGTGTGCACCCATCTTGGGTCTCCCATTTAAAGGTGTTTGTGGGGCAAGTGAAGATAATGAGTTTTTCAATACCTCACAGTACTATGGGGGGCACCGCTCAGCAGAGGAATCTCTTTAAATGGGGTGTGTAAGGACAGAGAGTATCCCCTAACCCAAGACGCTGCCTCCCTATATCCCACAA